>CM008282.1:53772117-54335947 GCA_002319775.1 Fagopyrum tataricum | reverse complement strand
CTCTGTGTTCGGCCCCTGCGGCTGGCTCTGTGTTCCGCCCCTGCGGTTTCCTGCGGCTGCAGCCGGCTTTGTTGATCGTTGGACCGTGCTTTACTCTTTCTTCGCTTCCTTCTTAAGCTTCTTCTTGGCCTTTTGATGAAGGGTTTCTTCATCTTCTCCAGCTACCCTCACGTTCTTCTTTCCTCCTCTCCTTCTTCTTGATCTTGTTCTTGAGTTCTTCTTGGTTTGGAAGAGAAAGTTGTGTGACTTTGATGATGATGATGTTTGATTGTTGATGTTGTGCTTGGAGAGCCAGCTGAGGTGTGTTGTTGATCACTTCCCTGCTTAGGCCACAACAGTGGTAAGTTCTCTTCTTCCTTCTTCTTTCTTTCTTTCTTCTTTCCTTCCTTTCCCTCTTCCTTAGCTTAGGATTAGATGCTCTAGGCACGTTTTGATGTTCATATGTGTATATATATGTATGTGTTTGGATGTGGAATGATGAAGACTTGAAATCATCACGTGAAGAGTGGAAGACAAGTCGGGGATTACGTTCTGCACTGTCGCCGCCCCCGCGCCAGTGAGCCTCCGCCTTTACGTGACCTTGTCACTGCACCCGCACTAGAGAGCCGCCGCCCTTGCAGCCACGGTCACCGCCCCTGCGTGGGAGTGTCTCCGCGCCTGCGCTTGCCGTTGCTTCGCCCCTGCGTCCCTCTTGTCACGCAAGTGCGTCTTGTACAGGATCTACCTAGAGTAGTGTAGATCCTTTCCTTTCCTAGTATGAGAAGGTTAGTAGCATGCTAGGTATGTGTATGAGGATAGAATGATGATGAGTATGATATCAATATATGCCGGTTATGGCTTTGAGGTTTAGTCGATTATCGAGGTTTATAGGTTAGATATGATCCTTATGGATCCCTTTGGTCTAGGTGTGACCCCTTTGATTGATAAGAGATTTAATATCTCTTTATGCCTTGTTATTAGGCAATCTTGTCCTCCAGATTGGAGTTGATCGTGTTGAGAGTATTCCGAGGTTGAGGTAAGTCCGTAGGACTTACTTAGCTACCATCCTTATATTGGATGTTTGCATGATTGGTGCTTGTTCTATGCTTTATAGCATGCGATGTTGATTACTACCGACCTATGGTTTAGTGACCGCCCATTGTAGTGGCTGTGACAGCAGGCCCTTTCATCCCACAGTGGAGTCAAGGAAGTTCTTTGTGGATAGGCCAGATCTGGTATAAGGGACGGGCACTTACCACTCCTTATGGTATACGGGAGGTGCTCCTATACCACTCCAGCTGGCAATAGCACCCAGAGGCGAGGATTATATATTTCTCGTGTCACATATATTCATATACAGTTATATATACGATTTGAGTGTTTGACTTTATAAAGATAATTAACCGGGTAAATGTGTGATAGCATGATTATGTGTTTATGATTCCATGACTTGTGTTTGTGCTTATTCATTATCTTATATATGAATGGTTAGTTAACGGTTTTATACCGTGTTGTAGTTACTTTGCAGGTTAGGAGAGCTGCAGAGTGATTCAGATGGGGTGATCCGCTAAGGGCTCCGTACACTAGGTTATGCGTGGGATATGGGATATTTTGTATGTACAGATACATGTTTTGGTTGTACTCAGCGGTACTTTGTATACCTTTTGATATGTATATATTACAGTTTAATGTTTGGTTTTAATCTATTTGTGCCTTGTTGTAAGATCTAGTGAACTTGTTGTCAGGCTAGGGTCAGGATCCATTGTGAGATCCTAGCCCAATAGCGCCCCGAGTCCTACGGATTTGGGGTGTTACACTTGATACCGGAGCTTCCTATCATATATGTCCTAATAAAGAGTGGTTCGAAACTTACAAGCAGGTAGATGGTGGCAGTATTTCCATGACCAATAGTTCTGTTTGCAAGGCGGTTGTAATTGGGTCGATTAAAATCAGGAAATGCGCGTGAAGGAAGAATATGTACATTGAACGAAGTTAGACATGTTCCACTTATTAATAAGAACTTGATATCCCTGAGGATGCTGGATAGTAAGGGGTTTTGTTTCAAAGATGAAGGTGGAGTTCTGAATGTTTGTAAGAGTTATAATGTTATTTTGAGAGGTGTCAAAAGGGGCACTTTATATTCCCTGCAGAGTTCTACTATTTGTTGGTCTGTTTCCATTGCATCTTCAGAGGTTCACAATGATGATATGACTAAGTTATGGCATATAAGACTTGGTGAATGGCTGAAAGAGGGATGCAAACTCTAGCAAAGGAAGATCAACCATCAGAAGCTATTCACCAAAGCTTAGCTGAGGGACGCTCAAGAAGAGTTGGAGTAAGACATCCACAAAGATACATTTTTGAGGATATGGTTGATTATGCTCTACATGTTGTTGAAGAGGTGGATACTCATGAAGCATCCACCTATGGAGTCTGAAGTTGCATAGTGGTTTTCAGCAACGAGAGATGAGATGCAGTATTTGGGAGTAGCTCGGAAAATTCTAGGAATCGAGATTCATAGAGACGGAGATCAGAAGAAGCTTTTCTTATCACAAGATGACTACATTGAAAAGGTGTTGTCAAGGTTCGGAATGTCATCGGCCAAGCCTATTGATACACCTAGTGCTGCTAACATCCATCTTACCACTCTGTTTTCACCTCAGTCGGATCAAGGGTATATGTCGCGAGTTCCTTATGCTAGTGAAGTAGGGAGTTTGATGTATGATATGGTCTACACAAGACTAGATCTGACACAAGCTTTTAGTGTTATGAGCATGTTCGTGGGGCAACTAGGTAAAGAACACTAACAAGTTGTGAAGAGGATCAGGGTGAAGAA
Source organism: Fagopyrum tataricum (assembly GCA_002319775.1). Classification (NCBI taxonomy): domain Eukaryota; kingdom Viridiplantae; phylum Streptophyta; class Magnoliopsida; order Caryophyllales; family Polygonaceae; genus Fagopyrum; species Fagopyrum tataricum. Next base: position 54,333,132 of record CM008282.1, on the reverse strand, counting down.
AGTAGTAATTGTTGATAGTCTTGTTGATATGTTCACTAAGCCGGTATCTCACAACAAGTTCCAACATTGTTTGGACTTGCTAAACATCAAAAGTTGTGGAGTGCAAGAGAGAAGAATTGGTTTGGGCATTGATTAATGCATCATGTATGGGCATTGACTAATGCATTTGGTATGTCTGTGAGGATTTGGGCATTGGCTAATGCAATATGATATATATGTGAGGATTCAAGTCAAGGTAGAGATTTGTTGATATGCCTTGAATTGGTCTTATCTTTTATTTGGGCATTTTAGCTCCCAAGTATAAACCTACCATAAACCTAGGGTTTTGTTTCTATATATTGTAGGGTTTTCTTAGTCTCTAATAATCTGTTCATCTGATATAATTGCTCAATAAAATCCCTTTGAAAGTGGATGTAGCCTTTATTGGGTAAACCACTATAAACATGTGTGAACCACTATAAACTTATGTGTTGTCTTTCTTGTTTGTTGAATTCTATTTTTTCTCAGTGATTCTGCTCAATGATAACATGATTTATCGACCTAGTTTAGTCATGCATTTAGGTAGATTTTCCCTTTTCGCATTCATGTTTTAGCCTTAGTTTGTGTCATTTATGCTTGTTTAGTTCTACTTTGCAAGAGTAGATGTCTACACACTATTTGTGGCTTTGTAGGTGATTTGGCACATTTTGGAGCTAAAACGATGCATTTGAGGATCAAGCCTCGAAGTGGATGCATTGGAGCAAGCATACGTGCACGAGAAAGGGATAGGAATCAAGCTAAATGCATGAAGAACGACTAAGGAACAATCTTGGACGAGATAGAATCATCTCAGCCCGTGATCCAAGCTACTGTTGTGCAATCTCGATTGGCATCTCGGCCGAGATCAACACAATACATACCGAGATTTCCCAGACGTTGAAGAAATTGAAGTTAGATCCAAAATCTCGGTCCCGACCAGAGCCAATCTTGGCCTAGATCTAAAATCTCGCCCGAGATTTCACCCGAGATTTTTCAATCTTCCCGAGAAGTTATCCGCCGTCTCCTACCCTGCCGTTTTTCTTCAACCATTGTTCTTCGTAGTTTAGATTAGTTTAGATTAAAGTTCGAGACTTTCGCATTCAGATTTGTTCGGAGACGTTGTTGGACTTGAGATTTATTTCAATTGCAAGATTTCATTCATCAAAGTTGAGTTCTTTCTTTCCCTTTCATGTTTTATTTGTCTTTCTTAGTTGTAGATTTTGATATGATTGTTATTGGCTAGAACTTTGTGGTTCCAAGGTAGATAAAGATTTTTTATACATTGGACGATGATGGAATAGCTTGAGCTTAGAATTGGTTTGAATTGCTTTAAAATCCTAATGGTTGGTTTGGATTTAATCTAGGTTAGAATCTTCTAAACTAGCAACCTAAGCTGTAATTGAGACATACCCGGTGATATCCCTTCTTAGATACATAAGTAGATTGACCATAGGTAATAAAGGTGAAACCTATATTGGATAGAATGTGTCATGATTCCTTCCTGAGTTAGGTAATTCCTTAGACTTACCCGGTAAAGGTTTACCTGATCCTTAGTTTGATAATCAGGTTTGTTTATAATTTCCTCCTCTTTACCTAGAGACTTACCCGATAATAGGTAGTTAGGATTGAAACTAGATGATCTTGAGACTTATCCGGTAATAGACCATCAACCTAGAAACGTTCATCGCTGTTGCTTTTCAACCATAGATGTCTTGTGAGTTATCCTGAGTCCATGTGTTATAAATATTGATCTTAAACCCGGTAATAGACCATCTTTCTTTCCTTTAATTTGATTATATTTTATTTCGCTTTGTTTTATAATACTGTTTTCGATCGAAGGTGACATTCGATCGCGAACAACCAAAATTGTCAAAAACATTTGAATTCTCTTTCCCTTATCTTTTCCAACCTCCTTCTTAGCCTAGATCTATCATATCCTTAATCACTATTGCAGATTAGACCGCTCAGTCTTTGTGTTCGACCATGGAATACTTGTTCTACTTCGTACGGTCCATACATTGTGAGTTCGTTGCTATTTAGGGGAATTATTTACCGATTATAAATTTAAAACTATCCGTCTCTTGTTTTGTCAACCTTTGAGTTTTTGTCATTATTGACACGGATTCTTAGGGTGCAAAATCAGCGAACACACAACACCCACCTTGCCTCTTCTCCTAATCTTTATGAACTAATGAATGCCTTTTTTGTGTTGTTGAGCTTTTATACAATGAAAAAAAAAACTGATTTCGTGAACTCAAACTTCCATTGTAAAACAAGATCCGGTATGTGAATATTGTGGAACCCCGAAACAAATGGAACCGAATAAGGAAATCTTGAGAACATACCTCCACTCATATTAATTATCATTGAATATATGTATCCTTAAAGTTAGAATGGATGACAATCTACTATATAATACTAAAGCAAGAGTAGATTTTGCCACATGTTATCATCATATTAAGCCACCTAGGATTTTTCCACATGTCATCACCACATTAAGCCACCTAGGATATTTAGTTTCTTAATTAAGAGAATGATATGATACATGAGGTTTAAGAAAAGATTATTGTAACACCCCAAATCCGTAGGACTCGAGGTGCTACTGGGTTAAGATCTCACAATGGATCCTGACCCTAGCCTGACAACAAGTTCACTGAATCTTACAACAAGGCACCAATAGATTAAAACAAAACATAAAACTGATATATATATATATATACATATCAAAAGGGTGATACAGAGTACTGCTGAGTACAAAGTCAAACAAAAATCCGTACAATAATAACAACCCAAAAATCCCACGATAACGCCCAGTGTACGGAACCCTCAGCAGATCACCCCTCTGGATCATTCTGCAGCTCTCCTAACCTGCAAAGGATATACAACACGGTATAAAACCGTTAGATAACCATACACATATGTAAGAAGATGCTAGAGCACAATCACATATCAATAGTATTAACACTTCATCATGATATCACACATTTACCCGGTTTAAAATCTTTAATAAATCCAGACACTCAAGAGTATATAAATCGGTATATATAAATATACGTGACACGAGGAATATATATATATATATATATATATATATATATATATATATATATATATATATATATATATATATATATATATATATATATATATATATATAACCCTCGCCTCTGCGTGCAATAGCTAGCTGGAGTGGTATCAGCGCACTTTCCCGTATACCATATGGAGTGGTAGGCGCCCTTCCCGTATACCAAAACTAACTAGCTTACAGAGAACTTCCCAGAATCCACTACGGGATGAAAGGTAAGTTGTCACAGCCACTACAATGGGCGGTCAATATAACATAGGTCGGTGACCATCATAACGCATGCTATAAAGCATATAACAAACACCACTCATGCACACCTCCAATATAAGGATGGCAACTAAGTAAGTCCTATGGACTTACCTCAATCTCAAAAGTCGTATTACTACGATCAGCTCTCACTCAGGTCCACTACAAACTGGAGGACAACACGGCCTATACAAGGCATACATATATATATCAAACTCCTATCACACAAAGGGGTCACACCTAGACCCAAGGGATCCATAGGGATCATATCCAACTCGTAAACCTCAAAGCCCTAACCGGCATATCTATATCATACTCATCAACATCCGATACCTAACATGGTACTAGTTCCCTCATACTAGGAAAGGAAAGGAGCTACCTTACTATAGGTAGTCCCGGAACAAAACGCACCTGCGTGATTAAGGGACGCAAGAGCGGAACAGGTAACCCGCAGGCGCGGCAGGGATCAGCCGCAAGCGCGGTGACACGGGACGCAGGCAACGCAGGCAAGGCGCTGGCGCTGGCGCTGCGGCACGGCTTCCGCAGGGGCGGCGGCTTCTAGGCGCGGGGGCGGCGTCTGTGCAGAACGTGAACCCGCGGCTTCTCTTTGGCTCTTCACGTGATCAAATCACGTCTTCTCTCATCCAAATTCACACACATGCAACAACATACACATTCCAACATCATCCTATGTCCAAACATCTATTCTTAAGCTAAGGAGATGGAAACAAAGAAGAAGAGAAGGAGAAGAAGCAAGAACTCACCACTACTGAAGATCCTAGGCTGCAGGGAGAGGTCACACATAACAATAGCTGGCTTCCAAGCTCAGCATACACACATCCAACATCAACAACAACCACAAAGCACAACTTTCAAGCAAAACTCCAAGGAGAACAAGAACAAGATCAAAGGAAGGGATGAAGAAGCAAGAAGGACGTAGGAATTGAGGAAGAGAAGTGAAGAAGAACCCTTGATTAGCCAAGGGAAAGGAAGAAGTAAGAAAAGGGTAAAGTAAGGGTCAAAGAAGTTAACAAAACCGGCTGCAGCCGCCGGAAACCGCAGGGGCAGTTCCCTGAGCCGCAGGGGCGGAAACCCGCAAGAACGGCATCATGCCCGCGGGTGCGGAGAGGCCAATCTCGACTAAGGTCCAATCTCGGTCCGAAAGACTAAGGCTCTCACAATTATGACATAAAAAAAATAACTTTCTACATTTAAGAAATATTGTACTATTTGTGTCTTAGAAGATTAAATTTTATTAAATTTTTTTATTAAGTCAAGTTATTTTTAAACCAAGATATATGATTGATCATTTACTTTTTACATTTTAAATAATCGGATGTTTTGAATATAATTAAAATAATTTTATATTTATTAAGTAATTAACACTTTTATTTATCTATTTAATAAAAAAACATATAAAGATAGGTTGATAAATATTTCCATAATTACAATGAAAGATTGAAAAGTCCAGACCGTTCCAAATTTTGGGTCCGGTTCGTAGCTAGGTCCAACATCAAGAAACTTAGAAACATGTACCAAATTAGGGTTCAGGTAGTAGAATAATTTTAGTCTACGATATATATATATATATATATAGGATTCGATAAGAACCTTTCTTAGAGTATGGAGTAGGGAGTCTTAACACCCATTAATTAGTTAAATGATTAAACGCCTATGATTGAATGATATAATAAGCAATAATAGGTGTGTTTCATTGTATTGTTCATATCTCATTAATTAGTATATAACTAGCTTAGTTCCCGTGCCATGCACGGATTTGGTTTAAACTAATCTATTATACTTATAATTCAAGCTATTGTGATAATAAGGAAAAAATTTAATTATAAATATATAAAAAATATTAAGTTAGAAGAGGGAAATGAACAATATGTTCATCTTTATATATAATAATATTAAGTGTTTACAAACAAAAATATGATAAAAATAGTTTTTTTTTTATAAATATCATAAGTGGTAAATATGGTATAGTTATGAGCCTATGTCATCAATATATGATTTTTCATAATTTTCATCTTTTGTAAAACACTTTTATTCTAATTTTTTATTTATGATATAGTATTTCTATATATATATTATATTCCAAATCTCAAATTACTAATAGTACATATTAATATCTTCATTAATATGAATAATATTTTTTGATAAATTAAAATAATGAGGTGGCATAACCTCAAGATGACATGTGAAAAAATGTGAGGTGAATTATTGTAAAAATGATACGTGACGAATTTAATGTGGCGATGACATGCGGCGATATTCACTTTTGTTTAAGTATTATATAGTAGAGTGAAATGAGCAATATGTTCATCTTTATATATAATAATATTAAGTGTTTATAAACAAAGTTATGATAAAAATAGTTTTTTTTTATAAATATCATAATTGGTAAATATGGTATAATTATGGCATCAATAAATATGATTCTCTGTAATTTTCATCTTGTGTAGAAAACTTTTTTGTCTAATATTTTTTATAATATAGTCTTTTTAAATATATAATATTTTAAATCTCAAATTAGGATATAGTACATATTAATATCTTCATTATTATGCATAATATTTTTTGAGAAATTATAATAATGAGGTGGCATAACCTCAAGACGACATGTGAAAAAAATGTGAGGTGGCTTATTGTAAAAATGACATATGACGAATTTAATGTGGCGATGACATGTGGCGATATTCACTTCTGTTTTAGTATTATATATAGTAGATGTATTGATGTTTATGGAAATAATATATCTTATTTTAGGCTGAACAATCTTTAAATCCGAATAAATTAAATATCGAAACAAATAATGAATATTTAAAATACCGCCAAAAATGTCTGACTACATTCGTTAAATTAGTATGTTATATTGTCGGTCGTTAATGCATGTCATTAATTAAATGAAAAAAACAATGGCTATTTAAAATATATACGGTCGTTAAGTTAGTATGCTCGTTAAATTAGATCTAAAATATAGTTAAGTAAAATAATGGTTGTTACTTTCAAAATAATGGTCGTTAAATTAGTTTGATTATGTTCGTTAAATTAGTAGGTTATATTGTCGGTCGTTAATGAAGGTTGTTAATTAAACGAAACAAACAATGTGTTTAAAATACAGTTTAAGGAATATATCGGTCCTTAGTACGCTCGTTGAATTAGATTTAAAATATAGTTAAGTAAAATAATGGTCGTTCTTGTCATAATAATGGTCGTTAAATTATTATTTTGTAATTACGGCCATTAATGTAGGTCGTTAATATCAAAATGCATATCGTTAAATTTAGGTTGTTAAATTACGTTCGTCAAATTAGTAGGTTATATTGTCGGTCGTTATTGCAGGTCTTTAATTAAGTGAAACAAACAATGATCATTTAAAACACGGTCGTTCAGTAAAATATCGGTTGTTAAGTTTGTACGTTTGTTAAATTAGATCTAAATATATAGTTAAGTAAAATAATGGTCGGTATTGTCAAAATAACGATCGTTAAATTATAAGTTGTAATTAAAGGTAGTTATTTAGGACATTAAGTTAGTGGTTACATGAATATCTAAACAACCGTCGAATTATAATTTCATTTGACTTTTTTAAAAAAATTTATTTTATAATTACGGTCTTTAATTAGGTCTATTATATATAGTAAATTAAATATCTTAATCTACTATATAATACTAAAACAGAAGTAGATTTTGCCACATGTTATTACCACATTAAGCCACCTAGGATTTTACCACATGTCATCACTACATTAAGCCACCTAGGATTTTGTCACATGTCACCACCATATTAAGCCACATCGGATTTTACATATATCTTATTTATATTAAGTCAACTATTTTCATATTTATTTTATTTAGTTTCTTAGTTAAGAGAATGACATGAGATATGAAATATACAAAAATGATTATGACATAAACAAAAATAAATTTCTATATTTGACAAATACTATACTATTTGTGTGTTAGAAGAATAAATTATATAGATTTTTTTAATTCAAGTTATTTTTAAACCAATATATATGATTGATCATTTACTTTTTATATTTCAAATAATTGGATGTTTTGAATATAGATAAATTTTGATATTTGTTAAGTAACATTTTTATTTATTTATTTATTTATTTATTCTAATAATCAATTTATTTTATTTCATTAAAATATATTATTAGAAAATTGACAAAGTCAATTATTACATAAAGTAGAAATAATGAACAAATTTATTATAATCAATAAATATATTATATTGTTATTCATATATCTTATTTAGGACAATTTTACAATAAGATAATCCTATATAATTTTCTTTTAGAAAGTTTTAAAATTTTAATAATAATTTTTTAATTAGTTTAATAATAATTTTTTGTTTTAATATAAGAAAAACAGGTTAGTCGAATATTTTAATAGACTATCTCATATATAAGTAGAAAGTTTTTCTTTATTATTAAAAAAATATGTGTGATATATTATTCAAAATTATCATATATTTAACTAATCTTAAACGTTTATATAAATGCAACGGCGGTTAAAAGTCCCTCCTTCATAATATATATATATATATATATATATATATATATATATATATATATATATATATATATATATATATATATATAGAGCATACGCTTATTAATTGATCAATGCAAGTCTTTCCTGTCGACACACGTCAACCGAAAGCACCTTTTAACTCCAATTCTCACGGCACTCGGGGTCTCCATATATTGAATGCTAACATAGACAGGTCAACAGAAAGTGTCATGCAACTCCAATGCTCACGGCACTCGGGGTCTTCATATATTGAATGCTAACATAATTTTAGTCTTAGTCTAATTGACGTGTCTATGCTAACATAATTTTATCTTGGGTAGCGTAGGTATTTTTAATCGGTTTATCGGGAAAGGGTGGAGATCTCCGATTTCATAGAAGCCCGTCAATACGGGTTTGTCACAACCTCTCTAGATTGCAAAATTGTCAACGGACTCCCTAAAATTTATAAAAGATGTGCACTCATCCGGATTGTTGGATCAAATGAATCGACGATCGAAATTACTCCGTAAGACCGTATTGTATCACCCTTATGTACCAGATTCCTCCCCTTTTATATAGCAAAAATAAATAAAGTATAATCTACCAGTACCTAGCAACTCTTTAACATACGCATTATTTGAATGAATTGATTCAAGTCTTGCTATCTACACACGTCAACTGAAAGCACCTTGCAACTCCAAAACTCACAGCAGTCGCATTCTCCATAGTTTGCAGGCTAACCCAATTTTAGTCTAATTGCGCATCTATTCAATACAGACAAAATTTCAATTACTTTAAGAACTAAGTCAGGATTTTTCTTTAAATAGAAAAAAATAAAATAAAGTATGGCCAATATAACAGCTCTTAAAATTTATTGTTTATCGAGTGACTAATATTTCAGTATTAATTATGTTATTTCATATTTATGATACCATAACCATTTTAGATGAGGTAAATATTGATTATATAAAAATTATACTATAAAAATTGAAAAGTTTAGCTAAAATGGTTGCGTTTTAACTTTTAATGCATAAATAAACATGCACAGACACTGATATATATATATATATATATATATATATATATATATATATATATATATATATATATATATATATATATATATATATATATATATATATATATATATATATATATATATATATATATATATATATATAATATATATATATATATATATATATATATATATATATATATATATATATATATATATATATATATATATATATATATATATATATATATATATATATATATATATATACGGCTACCGGAACCGCTCTTAGTGTACGGAGTAGAAACCTCTAAGATCCGTTGGATTAAATAAACGTTCATGATGGGAGGTGCATAATAGGCTTTTAAAGAAGAGAATCACATGAATATACAATTTTCCTTGTTCATTAATTAAATAGTATACATGTTAGGAAATCATATTTTTTATTTTTGGGCTGAATATATTAATATAACTTCCACCTTATCCCAATTTAACGTTCAATCAATTGTTCATATGCATACTGCTCGTTAATTTTTATATATCACACTCGTTAAAATATTCAAAATTTTGTAATGCTCGTTAAAAATATACAGTGTTATGTCGTTAAAACTTGATTTTTTATTTTATAGGTAGGTCGTTATTTTTGCATATACACTGTTAGGTCGTCAAAAATTTGTAATGCTCGTTAAAATATTGAAAAATTTGTAATGCTCGTTAAAAATATACAGTGTTAGGTCGTTAAAACTTGATTTTTTATTTTATAAGTAGGTCGTTAGTTTTGCATATATATAGTGTTAGGTCGTTAAAAATTTGTAATGCTCGTTAAAAAATATATGTTAGGTCGTTAAAATTTGTAATGCTCGTTAAAATATTCAAAAATTTGTAATGTTCGTTAAAAATATATATAGTGTTAGGTCGTTAAAACTTGAATTCTTATTTTGTAGGTAGGTCGTTATTTTTGCATATACAGTGTTAGGTCGTTAAAAATTTGTAATGCTCATTATATTTTAGGCCGGTCGTTAAAAATATACAATTTGTATGAACATTAACAAAAATAGATATAATTTTAGACAGAGACTTATTAAGGAATGAACATTTATTTTTGAATATTTTAGTCATAAATTAAAAACCTATAATTTTATCAGAGGAAAGAAGATGCTTTTATTTAATACAATATACTACCATATATAAATTTTAATCATGGACGTTCATGAACTTTAATCCAACGGATCTTATGAGTTCTTACCCTACTCTAAGAGTTGTTCCTACATGATCCTCTCTCTCTCTCTATATATATATATATATATATATATATATATATATATATTACTTCTTAATTAAAAATAGAAGTCTTTTCTTTTTTTTGCTAAGAAATCTTATATATTATAGGAGAAGCAATTTGTCACGTGTTACACAAAAAAAATGGTTAACTGTTACATGTCATATCAGTTAGAGCTGTCAAAAGTTGACCAGACCCGTGAACCCGAACCCGACCTGGCCCCGGAAATTTGAAAAAGAGAATCCCCGGAACCGACCCGCTTGAAACCGATTTAACCCGAAGTAATTTATGACCAGAAGTTACCCGACCCGAATGACCCGATTGCCCGATTAACCCGACCCGAACAACCCGGTAACCCGACCTGAATGAACCGATAGCCCGAAGTAACCCGACCCAAAGTAAGCCGACCCGAATGAACCCGACCTAACCCGAAGTAACCCGATTAACCCGACCCGAACAACCTGAAGTAATTTTGATTTTTACTTATGGTTTTCTAATTTCCGATTTCATATACAAGTATTGAAGTATACATATTGCATAATACATAGTATACTTATATAAGTAATAAGTATAAACCCGAACATAAATTGACCCGAATCAAGATGTTAAGCAACCCGATCCGGTTTCAAGAACCGAGGCTATCCGATAAGGCGATAACCAATATCAACCCGAACAATTAATACCCGATCCAAACCGACCCGGCCCGACCCGAAACAAACCGATAAAAAGGAGAGATTGGTTTGACCCGACCCGTTTCAACCCGAGCTTGTTGTGACCGACCCGATTCTGACCCGTCCTGTTATGACCCGAGAACCGAGACTACCCGATAACCCGCTTCAACCCGACAAAATGATACCCGACCCAAACCGACCCGACCCGAAACAACCCGATTAATAACAATGCATTTTTTGACCCGACCCGTTTCAACCCGAGCTTGTTAGGACCCGACCCAAACTCGACCCGTTGGCCCCGTTTGACACCATTATCAGCATTTTACCACATCCCACGAAAATCTTAATTAAGTTTCTTTATTAAAAAAATATGTATAAAAATATAGATTTTGCTGAAAAAATATGTATAAAAATATAGATTTTTCCTTTCCGCATTCATGTTTTAGCCTTAGTACGTGATAACATGATTTGTTGACCAATCATCTTTTTTATGGATTTCCATCTAGTCTTCTTTTCCCCCCTCTTAGATTAGCTTTCTTATTTTTTGGGGTTCCAACTCTTCTCTTACTCGTAGCTGCCATGGTAGATCTCGTATTATTCGAGAGCTTCATCAAATATTTATTCTGCATCCTCAACTGATCGATCTCAGAGGGGTATGTGTGGATTTGGGGCTAGGATTTTCGCATTGTTGTGTGAAAGCCGAGTTTGTCTCCATCGCGACTCGCAAGTGGAGGCGCGAAATGTATGGGGGCTAGGGTTTTTTTGTATGATATAATAACACATTATATATAAATAATATTTATATCTTATTTATAAATAATAATATTTTTCAATATATTTGTATGTTACATGTGCAAGTTAAATACCTTCAAAATGCAAGATAAGTTTACAATATTTATAAATTATATTACTCATGGTAAAACCCGATCCACCTACCAACAAATAATTTGCACATACACCTAATTAGATCAACGGGTGGGTGCCAAAAGTTATCCATCTACCGTCACCCGATGCGTTATCATTCTGAATGCCATTATACTAATTTTGTGTACTTTGAAAACCCTAATTTCTCGAATCCTCGTCGCAAATGCTCAGTTTCTTTTCGCTTTATCAGTCAGAGAAGAAGGCAATCGACCGTAGGTCCGTAGTTATGAAACATTGGTGGAATTTCAAGTTTCAACGACCACCATTGTCATTATCTTGGTTAAAGTTTTTCTGGTAGACAGGTTGGCATTGACTCAGTCTGGAATGTTTGTGACATTGTGGATTTTTCGATCTTTCATATTGCAAATGTTAAAATATTTATCAATCCACCCCAAAATTTCATCTATTTGTCAGTACACTGTAAAAATAGTTAAACGTGTGAACTGCCTTTTTTTTTTTTGTAGTGAAATTTCTTAATATGCAATACTGCATAATTTGCTGTTTATATTACCAATTAGTGTCAAGTGTTAACTGCAGGTGAGAGATTATTTTGTCCTGTTGGTTAACATTCTTAATTAATCCATTTTAAAATTTGTTGGCTTGCATGCCTTGAGGCTAATATTAGGGTGGATCCATTTGGGGTCAAGAACCTATGGACTGATATCATTCGTTTCTGTCAATTGTTTTACATGTAGCAAACATCATTTTTTATTGATTTATTCGACTAAGAGTCTAAGACAATCTAATAAATGTACGCGACAATGCTTTAAAGATTAAAGAAATTAATCTAAAATTGGGTAGTGAAACTGCGGGAGATGCTCGTTAGCAATCTTAATGTATTTTATTATTTGTTTATCCTCAAAAAAAAAAGGGGTGTTGTAGGGGTGTTGTAGGTGTCAGTGCAAACGAAACAGATAGGTTGGCCTTGCTTTTGGGATCATGAGGTCATGGAATGATATCATTCATCCTTCATCTTTTCGTGCATTGAAAGGTCTTCAAGAGCTAGTTCAAATGCAAGTGCTACTTCACTTGAAGAAAACAATAAGCTTTGTGGAGGAATGCATGCTTTTCACTTGGTTACATGTAGTAGCTCTCATGAAAGGAAAAAAGGAAATTATCAGCAAAAACAAGGGTTATCTTTGCCTCTGTGATAGGACTTGTAGGTGTACACATATCAGCCTGATAAGTGTGTTTCCCAACAACCAAAGTTATTTCCTCATCTGATTTAAAAAATCTTCTACAACAGTTGCAGAACCAGAATCTTACGGTTTCTTCTTCTTAGGACATTCGTTCTTCCAATTCCCTTTCTTTTTACAGTAGTTGCAGGCGTCATTAGGCTTAGGACCTTTTGAAAAAGACGACTTATTGTCCTTCCCTGATTTTCCTTGTCCCTCGCCTCCGTTTGTATGAAGGGCAAACCTTACGTCTTCCAGAGTAATAGTATATAATCCAACAACAAATGACTGAACAACGTTTTCATATGATGATGGTAAAGACACCAACAAAATCAACACAACATCCCCGTCCTCAATCTTAACATCAATATTACGGGAATCTAGAAGAATTATTTTCAATTGATCTAAGTGTTCACGAAGTTGCGTAACTTCCTACATTCATAGGTTGAACAGGCGTTGCTTCAAAAGCAACTTGTTGGTGAGAGACTTCGTCATGTATATTCTCTCCAACTTCAACCACAGTTTGGTTGCGGTATCTTGATCCGAAACCTCACATAAGACATCATCTGCGAGACACAGCACGATGATCGAATGCGTCTTATCCTCCTTAGTGGTCATCTCAACAACATTGCCCTTTTACTTATTGGATTCATTCCTTGACAACAACCCCATAAGCTCTATTGTTTCAAATACGCTCGCATCTTGATTTGTCATAGTCTGAAATTGTTCCTCATAGGGAACTTGTCGATCGTCATGTTGAAAGAAGACATCAATCTTTCTCCCAAATAACAGAAAGTCAAAGAACCCAAAGCTCTTATAACAGTTTGTTGTGCAGAATCACTGAGAAATAATAGAATTCAACAAACAAGAAAGACAACACACACATGTTTATAGTAGTTCACCCAATTAATAAAGGCTACCGCCACTTTCTATAGAGAATATATTGAGGAATTTGAGAGTACATATGAGAGAGTAAATAGATGATAATTAGGCTATCCTAGATTATAGATGATAACTAGGTTATCCCATTTACAGATGATGAACAAATTTTTAGATGATAGAAAATTAACGGAACTCTACAATATATAGGAACAAAACCCTTAGGTTTAACCAATACTCAGTTGGTCTAGTGGGATGTGGTGTTAGGCTCCTTAAGTGTGTAGCTTGGAGATTCGAGTTCGAATTCTCCTGGAGACATGTATGAAAAATTGATATTGGGAGGGTATCCCCCATCAATGGGCCATGACTTTCTACCCGATCCGGACGTAGAGCGGCTAAGTCGATCGAACCGGGTGGTCTACGAATTTACCATTTACCAAAAAAAAACCCTTAGGTTTATAATTGGGTAGGTTTATACTTGACAGGTTTGTACTTGAAAGCCAAGTATAATACCGGGTCAAACAAAAAAAAGCTCAAACAAAAATAAGCCCAATTCAAGTTATATTCAACAATTCTAATTATAGGTGGGGTGTCTTTTCAATTTCACAAGAAAATTGGTGATACAGACTAAAATTGGTGATACAGACTAAAACTGAATCTATAGATCTGTGAAGTTATATTCAACAATGCTAAAGACTTGTAACCAAAAATTGAATCTAGATTGATTCATTTCAGACTAAAACTCAAGAAAATTGGTGATACAGTTCAAAATAAATCGTACTCTGCGGGATCACAAAGGGGAGAACCAACCCTATCCAGTAAGCAATTTACAATATAGAACAAGTTTCAGAGAACAAATGTTACATGAACCGTAAGAACTTCACAAATCTATAGATAAAAAAGAAACGAAGAAGAAGACAAGAAAGATAGTAGCAGATGGTGTCAAGCTATGCCGATCAGGCGATTAACCAAGCTTCCAGTAAAGCTAGGTTCTGACACGAGGAGAATGCTCAAGGTAGAACTTGCGTGAAGCACTCGGCTCAGATCTCACGACTCTATTTTTCTCTTTGTGTTTTTCGCTCTCTTAGATCAAGGTAAGGGATGAAGTGTTAGCGGCGTTAGGGTTTGGAAAGAACATCGAAAGCGTAAGTACTCGGGGACCAGACACAATCATCAGGAATGCAGTGTTTCATCCCCAACGCTGCGTTTCATAATCTAATGATCATGTGAGGAACTTGTAGTTCAATAGGCTGGAGTATATAATGGACCCCGATCAACTGGGCCCATAACTCTGCATTCAAGCCATCAACAAATAACAACCCAAGTGCTCTTATCGATGTATCCAAGCCCGATCTAACATCTCTAAAATCGGTTCTATGACTGAATAAACTACCAGTAGTGGATTAGGGGTACTCCAATCCGTCATCAATCCAAGATGTATCTTCAGCCATCTTCTTCAATATGTAGATAGCTTATGCAGTAGGAGAACTTGTTTGCAGTAACTATCTTTGTACTGAAATCTGCTGGATTTAGATCACCCTTGATCTTTTGTATATGTATCTACTTGTGTTTGACCTTCTTTCTCATGTAGTGATATCTAATGTCAATGTGCTTAGTCCTTTCATGATACATTGAATCATTGCAAAGATATAAAAACACTCTGACTTTCAGTATTAATAATAGGAACATAAGACTTGTTTTCTATTTCCTCCAACAATCCTTTAAGCGATGTTGCCTCTTTAGCAGCCTCTATAACAACCATGTAATTAGCTTTAGTTGAAGACAATGCAACCACGTGTTGTTGTTATGATTTCCAAGAAATTCAATTTCCATCCCATGTAAAGTAAATAGCAGTAGTAGATTTTCTGTTATCTTTATTGTTAGCATAATCAAAATCTACAAAATCAAAAGGTTAGCACGAGATTGTGCCCGATCTTAAAGTCGTTCACCTATGTAACATAGGTGATCAAAGTTGTTTTAGGTTGAATTGTATTTCAAAAGTTTGCTTCATTGCTGAAATTTGATGGGTTTTTTTCCAATTTCATATCACTTTTTATTTTCTAATATGTAGGTGCTATTTGTTTGGAGGTATGACTAGAAGAAAAGTCATGTCATATACGTTTTGGCAAGTTTTGTATAACACTTTCTTTCTTCTGCTTCTTTTTGTACAATTTTCATCAAGAACTTTAAGGAGTTTAACAATTTTCTATACACAAAAAATTAATAACAACATATATATTATATTGTAATTATATTTTCCTATATCATTATTTTCACTTATTTAAGAAAATGCTATAATCATTTTGTGCAACTAGCTAGTTCTCCTACACTTCTCAAATATACTGATCTGAAAAGAGTTTTGTTCTCTTTTTAGGTTTTAATCTTCTGTTAATGCATCCTTTGTTGAATTCTTATATACTGGTTCCTTATTTCTTCGTATGCTTGTGCACATAACTCTACTAGGGTCTATCCAACAACGGTATGTCTTCTTAAGTTGTTTAAGATGAGAAGTCACGTTATAAACCCAAATGAAACTTATAATCTTTTTTTTAAGAAGAGAATATTTGTGTTGTATCACTAACCAATATTGTTTTGGTGGAAAAGGCTCATTAAGTCAGAAGAAAAGCCTCCTACATGCATTGAAGTCGATTGGAGCAAATGCTGCGATGAAGATGACGAGTCAAGCTGTAAGTTTTCGTTGCTTTCCTCGTGTCTTAGATATTTCTTTATGTAGATAATCTTTCAGTATAGAAGTTTAAGACGAGATTGCATCATATTCTTGGAGTACTAACATTTGGTCATGATTGATGACAATTATTACTTTTTTGAATGCTAATTTGTCATCCTTTTAACTAGATTATCAATAAAATGGCATTGGGCATAGTTGCCACTAATACTTCCAAGCATTTTGCTCTCTGGTATTACCATAGGAAGAGATTGCATCATAATATTTTGTATTAGCATAAGGAAGGTTTTGTTTTAGATTAGTTGTTTTATTTTACTACATTCAAAGAAGAGAAGACCATTAACACTTCCAAGCATTTTCCTCTCTGGTATTATCATTGTAACTAAATAGTATATCCTTGTTTTTGTGTTCTACATAGTTCCATGTCAATGTTTTTGCTATGTTTTACAGATCTTCCAGACTTGGAGAAAGCTCGAGGGAACTAGTGGTACTAGAACCAGTTTGCATAAGCTGATATCTAATGGTTGTTATTGATCAACTATAAAAAGGTAAAATGTGTATGGAAAGGACCAAGATGATCTAAACTAGTATGTACATCCCATCTTTGACATCTAGAATTTTTAACTAAATGTTGTTTAGAAACATCAATAAATTATTTTTAGCTCAATGGGAACTAGGATGCTTTTAGTTTATGTCCATACTAAATCTACTTCCATTGGTGATCATTTTGTTGTAACCTTTGTTGAGCTAGCTTATAGGTAATGCTTTTGAAAAACATCAATATTTTCAAATGAAGCTAATATACAACATTGCACATGATGAAATCTCATATCCGCCAATCTTTCTTGTCTTTTTTTTTTTTTCCTTTTCCTGTAATCTTTTTGAAAGAAAAATATTTCCTCTACTTTGATATCCAGGAAGCTGAAATTCTTCACCAGCTTGTACAAGAACAAGTTGATGAAGAGGCTGCTTACTTAAGCTGCCAAGAAAGCTAAAATGGGAGACTTGCCCACCATAGATTCATGTTGCGTGAGAACTTGTTGCAAAGACAACTTCCACGCTATTTTTCAGAATAATATATTATTTTCTGGAATTTGTGATGGCTATTTTTGCCATAAGTATTGTATTGTATATCAGAAAATTATATATTATTTTTGGATAAGTATTGTATTCTACATTTCAAAATAACAAAGTTATTATTATTTGGAGTTTGTAATGGCTATTTTCATAATATATGTACCAATTTTTTTAAAATATACAATATTTCATGGTGTTTAATATATGTCATTGAAAAATGCCATGAAAGACCTCCTCATATGTACTTAGTGTATTTTCTGATATAAGAGGAACAAAATCCCTACAAGAAGAAGAAAGGATGCATGTTTAGTTGCACAGTTAAACAAGACTAGGCAGACACACAATTCACAAAACAGAAAAAGCAAATGCAAGAATTTAAATGGTGTTAACTCCCAATCTACTAATCATTATCCATTAAAGAGCTTATAAGATAAAAAAGCATGTTCAAAGCATTTTTGCACGGAACCTAACAAAAAATTCCAAAAGTTATCCTCAGGTGTAAATTTGAGTAACACTTACAACTATGGCTGTTCATTTTCCGGTCCGGTCCTGGTTTTGGACCGACCAGACCGGACCGGAAAAAACAGATCCGGTCCTCGGTCCAAGAATTCCGGTCCAAAACCGTTCCGGTCCGGACCGATATTTTTTTAAAAAAAAAGAAATTTTTTTTAAAAAAATAAATTAATTAAAATTTTAGTGAAATAAAAATATTAAAATTAACTAATTAAAATTTTAGTGGAAAAAAATTTAAAAAAAAATTTTAATTAAAAAAAATTCCGGTCCATCCGGTCCAGGACCGCACCTGGACCGAATTTTTCGGTCCATTTCTGATCCTTCCTTTTCCGGTCCGGTCCGGTCCAGGTCCGGTCCGGTCCAGGTCCGGACCGGTGAACAGCCCTACCTACAACAGCTTCTAAGAGACTAAGATAACATGTTCAGCCGTTTCAGCTTAGACAAAAAGCCTAAAACAACTTTTCAGTACTTATCAAACACGTCATAAAAAGCATGTTCAACCGGTTGTGGCATAGCTCACACAAATGTTCCGTTACATACATAATATATTGTCATCAAGTTCTTAGGAAAGACATTATGATCTATTCTTAGGAAGATACTTTAGTTCCTCTCCAAACAAGTTGTCTTTGATTTTTCGGAGCTTTGTTGAGACTATGCGCATGTCCATCCTCTCCGTTGGTGATTCAAGGGAACATGCAACTCCAATTTCAATAACAGACACCAAACAATCCATTACTCTCATCGACCTTCTCGGGTTTAACACTTGATCCTCATTTTCGAAAGAATCTTCAAGAACAGGGTCTAAAATCTCAATCACTCCATTAGGCAAAGCCATCTTAGCATACAAATGAAGGCTTAGTCCCTCTTTGAACATTTCATCAGTTGGCCTCTTCCCGGTTAACATCTCCAATAAAACAATACCATAGCTATACACATCACCTTGTATCGACACCTCGCTTCCTAATCCGTACTCTATATTCAAGAATATTAAAACAATAATATATTGTGAGATAATTTGTACAATTACTTCGGTTGTAGTGAGAAAAAATAAAAAGCAATCATGCTTACATACCTGGGGGAGCATATCCAACTGTTCCTCTAATTCCAAGTGAACTTGAAGAATGGACACCATGGATGAACCCAGTTTCCGAACAAAATTTGGCGAGCCCAAAGTCACTAACATGTCCAGATAGATCGTCATTAAGAAGGATGTTGCTTGGCTTGATGTCACAGTGAACTAGGGAAGATCCAAATTCATGGTGAACATACTCCAATAAAGAAGCAACGTCGATGGCAATACTTATTCTTTTAAGGAGACATACCCTTCTATGTGGAATTTCATCTTCTCTCGTAGTAGTTGGGTGCAACCAATCTTCTAAGCTTCCATTAGACATGAACTCGTAAACTAAGGCCTTGAATTCATTTCCTTGATAATCAACTCCTGAACATACAGTGATCAACTTAACAAGATTCTTGTGCCTAATATTTCTCAAAGCTTCACATTCTGCTATAAAACTTCTGCTTGCACCAATGCGGTTGAGGTCTAGAACCTTAATTGCAACGACTTGTCCTCCTTCACCAAGAATGCCTCTATACACATGCCCAAAACCACCTGTACCTACTAGGTTTCCTTGAGAGAAGCCATTAGTGGATCTATGGAGATCTCCATAAGACACAAATTGTACAAGTGGTTTTTTTGAAGGTGCACCAACATGTTCCTCCAAGTGTTTTCTCGGTTTCCTTCTTCTATACAAAACAAATAGAAATAGGACCAACAAAGCTATACTTCCAAGTCCCGCGATAGTGGCAATGACAACCTTTGTCTTGGTAGAGAATATCCTCTTTCTTCGTTTAATAAAATTGTTACATTTGGGCAAGTGTAAGGCGGATATTCCACCACAAAGCTTACTATTTCCCTCGAGTAAAGTAACACTTGCATTGACAAACACTCCTTTCCTTGGCACCTCCCCTTCGAGATCATTGAAGGAGAGGTTCAACATGATCAAATCCAAAGATGTCAAGTCTTGAGGAATTTGGCCTGATAAATTGTTTGAAGAAAGATCTAGAATTTGCAAACCTTTCAATGAGCTCATAAAAGAAGGAATTGTCCCTTGGAACTTGTTAGTTTCCAAATATAGATATTGCAAACTTGAACACTTGCCAAGACTCGTAGGAATTTGACCCGATAGCATATTTGAAGAGAGGTCCAACTCACTAAGACTAGATAACTTTCCTACTTCTTCTGGCAAGTGGCCGGTTAGCTGGTTTTGTGAAGCGGAAAAAAGAAGTGACAAAGACGAGATACTCAACACTTGAGGAGGGATGTGACCAATAAGCTTGTTTTGATCAAGAGATAATAGCTGCAAAGATGTGCAGTTTTGTAGACTTGAAGGGATTAAACCCTCAAGGCTATTAGATGTCAAGTCAAGTTTGAGCAATTTGGTCAAATTTCCTAGAGATGTAGGAATCCAACCTGACAATTTATTTCCACCAAGATATAAGATGCCGAGGTTTTTTAGATTTCCTATAGTTTGTGGGATGGCACCCGTTAATGAATTGTTATAAAGAACAAGAATTTGTAGTCCTACAAGATTACCTATACCTTGTGGAATTATTCCGGAAATATAGGATACACCTACATGAAAAATGGTTAATTCGGATGAGAGGTTGGCGATACATGGAGGTAGAATGCCTCCAAATCTATTACCTCCAATTTCAAACCAATTTAAGGCAGTTGCATTTGTCAAAGAACAAATGAAGCTCAAATCATTTTGTGCTCCTTCCCCGCTGCCTAGCTGGTTTTCAGCAATAGAAAACGTCCCAAGCATGTTTAAACGTTCTAAAAAGGGAACATTACCGTTAAAGGTGTTATCGTTTAATTGAAGAACCTCTAGTTTTGAAGCATTGGATAATGACAACGGCAATGGCCCTGTGAAGTAGTTTTGAGGGAAAGAAAAGATATATATATTTGGAAGTGTGAGGAACAAGTATGGAGGAAGATGACCTTCAAGCTGATTGGTTGATACATCAAGCATTTCAAGGGAAGAGAGATTAAATATTGAGGATGGCACTTGGTCATGTAACATATTTGCTGCTAGAAGTAAACCTCTAAGGTGAGCAAGACCACCCAAGGTTTGAGGAATTTTCCCAATGAAGTTGTTATGTGGTAGATACAATGTCTCAAGAGAAGTGAAATTCCCAAAGAAAGACGGAATAGAGCCTGTGAGATTATTTTTACTTACAATAAAAATTCTAAGCTTTGATAAGAAGCGAATTTGTGGAGGAATCTTTCCTTCCAGATTCATGCCCCGGAAAGAGAGACTTTGAAGTTTTGAACAGTTACCTAAGCTGAGTGGAATCTCTCCATCTAGTGAGTTGTTGCTTAGTACGAACACTTGCAGCCTTTGTAAACGGCCAATCTCCTGGGGAATATGACCCAAGAAACCATTGTTTTGAAGTTGCAAGACATGCAAAAAGCTCAAGTTCCCAATATGCGATGAGATAGAGCCTACTAGATTTAGAGAAATCAGGTTCAATTGGGTGACTCTCTCGTGGCGGATGCTACATGTAACACCATACCATTCACATAAATGAACACTGTCATTCCATAGCCTCATCACCCCAAAAGGATCAATCCTAATCTCAGACTTGAATGCAAGCAACGCCAACCTATCCGTTTCATTAGAGCTCCTTATAGCAACAGTATATGAGAAAAACAAGGATAAGAAAAAGATTAGATAGATGAAGAGTGTGGAACAACGTAACAAGTAGATCATTTTGTGAATAACACTCAAACATATATATTTTGTGTTTTTCTGGCTCTCAAGGAATAGCTTCACTGTCATTTAAAGGACATGCATTCTAGTAGCTAGGAACTTTCAAAGTATTTTTCATTAACTACTTAGCTAATGCCAGTATGTCAAACTTGACTTAAAGGGTCAATGCGCACTTGAGTAATACAGTACACATTATAGGTTGTCTTCTTCTTTTACACGTGGTAGAAAAGCTTTAACTTCCACTTTATAATTAAAATGATCAAGTGTCTTCTGTGTGATTTTATAGGAAACACTTTTCCAGTATAAGTGCTTTGATTTCTTCTAGTTGAGGTTATGGCAGATTTGTTGTCCACCATGATCAAAAGGGTGTAAATAATAGGGCAAAGTCGTAATTAAGGCCGTCGTGGCGTTGTGATTAGGGCTTAAATGTGAGTCTCAAATTTCACAAATAATTACAACACTCGCGGTTGTATATAGGGAGTCAGGATTGAAGAAAAAGAATACGATATTTAGCTTTGACAAATTAATTAAAAAACTAAAAGCAAGAGAGACGGAAGATATTGGAAGTCCGGAACATAGGAGACAAGAGAAAGAGGTCTGAAATTGGTTAAGGATGATAATGAATGTAAACATACATCTCTTTGTCTAGGGTGGATGAACATGTAACCAAGATTTATGTGTGAAAAGAATATTAAAATTTCACTGTATACATCTCTTTGTCAATTTTTGAAAAATTAGTCATGCACGAATTCTCTTAACACTATAAAGTCTTAATATGCGGTGAGATAGAGACTCCAAGTTTAAGTGAATTCACATATCAATATCAGTTTAGTAGTGAGAATGGACGATTGAAAACAATTCCACCTAGTGTGCCTTAGTTGAATGAATCAATGAAAATGACGTCTCCCTCTAACTTCAATGCCATATATGGCCCGCAATCATGTCTGTATTCTTTCAGCAAATATTCCCAGGAATTCTATCAACTACAAATTATTATGTGAAGATCCAACGTACAACACATTCAGAAAAGTAAAAAAAATCTTGTAGAATTGTTTTTACTTGCTACAAAAATTTGAACATTTGACAAGAAACTCAGCTCTAGAGGATCCTCTCCCTCCTGTTGTTAGGAATCAAACTCCTAAGTTCTAACTTCTGAGAAGTTGAATGATAAACAAATGTAAAAAGGGATTAAGATTGTTAACCAACCTGAAAACTATATGCCAAACCAGCGCTACCTGTTGTTATCCGTTTGATTGGAGGAATGAAATGAACACGGAATGAAAGTTTTGAGGGAAAGAAAATGAAACGGAAATGGTTATGTTAGTTTCACAAGTTAAAATAGGGGTGTTCAAATGGTCTGGACCGGACCGTATACAATTCCTGTTTGAAATTTTTAAAAAATTTAAATTTACGGACCGAACCGTAATTTCCAGTCCAGATGTGTTCAGCCTTACGTTAAAAGACCTTCAAAATCCATTTTAATTGCTAAAAAATTTTGATTTTTTTTTTATAAAAATTCGCTAATATTTCGTTTATAGGAATGACTTTTTGCAATTTTTTTTTTTTTTGATAATACACGGTAAGCTATTAGGAGGAATCATCTCCTCGAGACTCTTCGTCCTAGGGCATCCTTTCGGATGAGCTCCTCAACTCTCAGGGAAGACGAGTTGGACGTCAACGGATCACCATGACCCAACTCAACTAGTAAATCAGCCACCACATTAACCTCTCTAAAGATATGTCTGATTTTAACCTGCAAAAAACCAGCTAAAATATTAGACGCATCAGATAAAAGAAGATCAAGTTCCCAGGGCGGTTTTCAGATTCGTTTCACCGAGTTAAT
Source organism: Fagopyrum tataricum (assembly GCA_002319775.1). Lineage (NCBI taxonomy): Eukaryota > Viridiplantae > Streptophyta > Magnoliopsida > Caryophyllales > Polygonaceae > Fagopyrum > Fagopyrum tataricum. The sequence continues at coordinate 54,309,412 of CM008282.1, read as the reverse complement.
AATCGACAGGCAGTCGCCATCGATCTCAATATTTTCAATCCCCAAGTCATATCCCTTAATCAGTCCTTCTCTAAGCGCACATGCTTCAGCATGCAAGGCCCATATGTTACCACATTGCCCAAACCCTAGAGATACCGTCAGAGCATCATGATTGCGTAGGATAAATCCGTAAGCTGAATTACCTGAATCATTTTTTGAACCATCAAAGTTAAGTTTAATATAGTCTTTTTCAGGTCTAGACCAGCAAATATCTTTCATTTTTCTTCTTTGTTTATTTCCCTTAGCTTTCAATTCTTTAGATTTTATGTTAGATTGTTGTCATTCTTTGATCTAATTCCGGACATTAAGATCAATATTCTGAGGTTCTTTTTTACTGAATATTATTTGGTTTCTATTAGTCCAAATATTCCACCAGATCATAATTAAGAAGATTAGATCAAACACCGTAAGGGTGTTTCTTAACCAGTTTATTTTTTCCATAATCTTAACATTCGTTCTAGTGCTCTTAAAAATCGCACCCTTGATCCTCTCACAAGCAATAGAGTCCAAGAGAAACTGGCAATCGAAGAAAAGGTGATCAGCCGATTTAACTGGGTGGTTACAGAAGCAACAAGCCAAAGGGATTGAAACCTTTTGTTTATCTAGATTTTCCTTCATTGGGAGTCCATTAATGGAAAGCTTCCATAGAAAGTTCTTGACTTTGGGAAGTACGTCCAGATTCCAAATCCAATCGTTCTCATTAGTTGGGAGGCTTGTCCTTTCGTATATAAAATTAAATGCAGATTTTGTCGTAAAATTACCACATTCCGAGGGAGCCCAGTACAGTCGGTCCCGAATAAAAGATTTAGGTAATTGGTATGATTTAATTGATTCTAAAATTTCAGGCGATAACAGACTCCCTAATTCATCGTCAATTTTCCTATGATTCCAACTATTTTCATTAATGAATTGTTTGACAACATCATCATTGGGGATAAAATTAGGGTTGATGCACAACGAGTTAAGCGGTTTACTTTCAAGCCAGCAATCTTTCCAAAATTTCACAGTCTCTCCGTCACCAACACGCCATCTGAAGCCAAGATTAAATTCGGGTCTAAGGTTCATCAGTTTCTTCCATTGCCAAGACGTGTTCTGATTACCCTTATAATTCCATAGGATTGATCCTTTCAGATATTTTTCCTCTACAACTTTGACCCAAATATTATCGGGTTCATTTAGAATATTCCAAAGTAATTTCATCTGGAGTGCTTTGTTCATATCCTCAGTTTTCCTAATTCCCACTCCCCCGAATTTCCTGGGTCTACAAATTCTATCCCAGCTGATAAGCGGGTGGAAATTGGATCCTTTATTCCAGAAGAAGTTCCTAGTAATTCTGTCTAATTCCTTATGAATACTGGCTGGAAACATGAAGCTTTGCATTATAAAATTTGGTTTAGCGTTTAGATTGGCTTTAATTAATGTTGTTCTACCTTCTTGAGATAGAGATGAAGCCTTCCACTTCGTGAGTTGTTTTTTGGATTTCGTAATCACATCCTCAAAGACGCTTTTGTTAACTTTTCCGTTGATGATCGGACATCCAACATAACTCTCCAGGCAATTAGAATTCGAAATACCTAAATTTAATTGGATCTGTCGCTTGATTGAATTTTCAACGTTGATTGACGTTTGAAACGCAGATCTATGTAAATTAATTTTTTGCCCCGATACTTTACAGTACCCATTAAGGATCTCCAAAATCCTAGAACTAGCACTAGTCGAGGCTTTTGTAAAAATGATGATATCATCTGCAAAGGCTAAGAAAGGGATGCAAGATCCCCCTCTTGTTATGGGGAAACCGATAGCTTTTCTATTCCGATCACTTTCTCTTTGAATATTTCGCACAAAGACTTCGTCCCCCAAGTTAAATAACAAGGGGGAAAGAGGATTACCTTGCCTAAGGCCCCTCTGGGGAACAAAAAGGTCAGTGGGACTATCATTGACTAGGATTGAGTACGATACAGTCGAGATGCACTCCATAATCCAGTTACAGAATTTACTACAAAATCCAAATTTTTCCAAGACTGTTTTAATGAATAATCATTCCATTCTATCATAAGTTTTTTCCATGTCTAGTTTAATTGTCATATATCCTTCTTTTCCTTTTTCCATTCTAAATCCGTGAAAGATTTCATGAGCAATTAAAATATTATCATGGATGTCTCTGTTTTGGACAAATGCACTTTGCAAGGGGTGTATTAATTTTGGAAGAATAGTTTTAATTCTGGAAGCTAGGATTTTCGCAATGATTTTATAAGTTGTGGAACAGAGGCTAATAGGCCTGAAATCTTTTGTCAACACATGATTATCAATTTTCGGGATAAGAGTGATAAATGTATGATTCACTTGTTTCAAAAGTTATCCTGAATGATGGAAGCTCTTAACCGCCCTACAAACCACAAGGCCGACAATTTCCCAATGTTTTTGGAAAAATCCCGCAGGCATACCATCCGGACCTGGAGATTTCTCACTTCCAATATCAAAAGCTGCCTTTTTAATATCACTGTTTGAGAATGGTTTAATTAGGAATTCGTTATCTGCATTGGTGATTTCTTTAGATAAAACTTGGAGATAGTGATCACACAAGTTCCTATCACACGAAGAAGATCTAAAGCGGTTTTTGTAGTTTAAAGAGAATTCCAGCGCAATCTCCTCTTCTGTTTCTATCCATTGGCCATCATTATTTTTAATTTTGTTGATCATCTTCCTGTTTCTTCAGCCTGTCGCTTTCCTATGAAAGTATTTCGTATTTTTATCACCTTTTTCAAAGTTATTAGCCTTAGCTCTTTGTCTCCAATACTTTTCCTGAAAGTCAATTAAACATTCTCTTTTCTTATTTAGTCTGATTAATTTATCGTTGGTATTCTGACAAAACTTCTTATAGTTACGATTTTGTAGTTCCTCGATTTCACAATCGACATTCTTAACTTGTTTGTTAATGTTTCCAAACTTTTCCTTACTCCATTGTTTAATTTTGGTCTTTGCTAGTTGAATTTTCTTAACTAGTTTAAACATGTTAGTGCCTGGAAAGTGAACCCGCCATGCTTGTTTGATAATATTTTCACAATCTTTTCTATCATTCCATATCAATTCATATTTGAAGGGTTTATTTCTGAATTTTTGTTTAGTCATGTTTAGGTGGATTGAGATCATAAAATGATCTGAAGAGGCAAAGGCATGGTTCCAAGTTTTAATTTGGTAATATTTATTCATAATATCAAAGTGTGTCAGTACTCTATCTAATTTTTCAAAGATATTATTGTCACCTTCTTTTCTACGTCTCCATGTGAACTCGTTTCCTTGAGAAACAAGGTTCACAAGATTACAGTTCTGAATAAAATTGTTGATTCTATAGAATCTATTATTATTTGGGTAAACCCCGCCCAGTTTATCAGTTGGACAACTAATTTCATTGAAATCATCCATGACAATAGATGGCAGGTTGAGATTAAGAACCAAGTTGGTCAGGGAGGACCAGAAGGTGTCCTTAAATTTTTCCTGTGGTGGAGCATAGATGAAAATTATATAACAAGAGAAATTGATCTCATTATTATGGTGTTTAAGGACAAGGAAGCGCTCGCCCGATTGCATAATTTCAACTTTTTCATTGACTAGTTTGTAATTTTTCCAGAGCAAACACATGCCCCCCGAGCGCCTAGAAGAAGGGATAAAAACGCAAGAATCAAAGCCGGCATTGCGCCACAGATTGTCAACCGGTTCAATTTCCGTTTTGATTTCCGCTAGCATTATCATATCGATATGTTCGTTATGAGTAGTGATTCTAAGGTCCATCCAAAAAAAATTCATCTTCAACCCTCGACAATTCCAATAGGCAATCTTCATAAGAGAAATATTTTAAGCCACTTTCGTTCAAAACCAGACGGTTTAGGTTGATCTATCGAGCATAAACATATTATTTGAGGTGAAACCCAAATACAATCAAAACCATGATATAGAGGGAACTCTAGATCAATGTGAAGATCGGGTTTTACCAAAGGATTCGAGTTAAATAAGGAGCTCTTCAAGCCGAGTTTGAAAACGACTCGGTTGGCTTTTTTGCGCAAGCAGCCAACATATAGCAAAAGCCAATCTAGTTTAAGAAAATATAGTGCATCATGCCATTTGTTATAATGGATCAAATTTTGTATAAGTTCCAACATAGCTGAAATTTGTAGTAAGTATTTTGTCTCAAACTTCCATCTCTTTAGATCATTATAGTTTATTAGGAACATAGTATTGAAGTTTTCATTGATAACAAAGTTCCAAAGGTATAAACTTTGCACAGATTCATAGCATCTCAAATTAAGATGAACAATTGCGACTCGGATGCGTAAGTACACAAAAGATAAGCATTCAAACAAGGTTTCTGGACCAAAACCTGGAGATAACATAGCCATAATAACAAGACTATGTTTACAGTCCAGGAAAGGATGGATCAAGAGGTGGTAAGTGAAGTGAAACAGAACAATTCTATACAAACACTCCTGGACCCAGCCGAGGATCCATAAAAAGAGGAGACCTATTACAAACCATTTCAATATAGTTCTTTGCCCATATCTGTATTCTGAGTTATGTAAAAATTGTTCAAGAAATTGTTCATCTAGTTGTTCAGAGAATTGTTCTTCGGGCACTAGCACAAAGGTCGTCCGCACCCGGTTCTCAGAGCTATTGGTCTTGTGAACCAAACCAGTTGTGTGTTCTTCCATGCTTTCGCAATGGACCAAAAAGTTCGCCAGGAGATCAAGCCCCTGGAAGGTCTGCAGAACCCACATCAAAGTCAAACAGATGGGTAAAAAGAAACTGAATTCGCGCCGAACCAGTAAGAAGTCAGCGTTGATCAAGGGGACAGCAGAGTAAAGTTCATAAAACTTCACTAGCAAGGGGATCATATCAGATTGGACAGAGCTTGCGATTTCTACAATAGACATCGAACAAGATGTCAATTTCAGCATCAAGAAAATGCTAACCACATACCATTCAAAGGGTAGAAAACACAGGATCGGAGGAGCTGTTGTAGTCGTTCTTCTATTGTTAGAGGTTATGCCTCCATTGATCAACATCATTTCTCTGTTTTTAAAATTGTAAAACACAGTAAAAAAACACAACAGCAGAATCTTGTCCCAGCAGGACGTAATTAGCAGTTCAGTAACAATTGTATACTCTAAAAGATCATAGCATTTCACCACGACAGAGATTATAATAAAAGGGAATTTCAGCCATATTATTCTAAGTATACGTTCAGCAGGAGACATCAAATGTAACCATATAGATTCAGGGCATATAAACATCCTAGGTTCAACCTCATTCATGTGGCAATGGTTATAAATCGCTTTAGACGAACACCAAAGGTAGCTCACAAATAGGAAGCTATAAGAGAAAATATCTTTGTTCTCCAAACAGACCTTAGTTGTAGGTTGTTGCCATTGCTCGTTGGCTTGGGGATAACCAATGCTCGATTTTCCAATGCTGTTTTGTTCAATCAGAGTGTCTTCTCTTTTGTAAATATGGCCAATGTTCAATTTTCCAATCCACTGTCGAAAGAGACTTACAAGTCTTCCCTTCTTCCTCATCAAGGCTCCAGCGACAGCGACTAGGCACCAGCAGATTCTGAAAACCCACTCCTTAAGCTTCGATTGGAGGCTGCAATTCCACAGCCTAGTGGGATCATTCCTCAACGGGTTTGTATTTTGTAGTTTCGCCATATTTCGCTTCAACCTAACCCTCTTTTTCCATTATTTGCTCCTAGGCTTCCAGATATGGAGTTCTTCTGTTGTTTCCACCCGTTTAGTCCAGGATTCTCCTTTCATCAAGGTCGAGAAGATGCTGAGACAACACTTCCTTCGACAAAGCCCATTGTGTAACCAGAAATGTTTGGATTCCTGTGGAGGTTTCGAGCCAAAGCGGCGGGAATGGTGTCTAGGATTAGCAGCGATTAGGGTTTTCTGACGCTTCTTTAAGAGCGCGTGCAGAGGCGCGTTCATTTTCAGGAATTGGGGTTTTTTTTCCAGACGTAATCTTTCATGTCGACATTTTGCAATTCTAAAAGCGTTATTGATAGTATAAAAGTAAATTATGGAGTGTTACATATTAAGTAGTTTCACTATAAAAAGGTAGGTCACTTGTTTTAACTTTCTTACAATGTATCGAGCTTCGATATATATTTTTTTGGTAAATGATAAATTCATTAAAGTAAGGAGAAATAGGACTTAACTAGGACCAGAATAGTCCTAGATAAGTCTGCATAACACAAGAGTACAACATTAAAAAAAAAACATAAGGGCTAGGGCGCCCAAGTACTCCAGATAGACATGCAAGTCTCCTGAACATATCATCTACGTCAGACTGAATAATAAAAGTAACCTCATGGCACTGTTCATAAGGTCCTTCCACCTTCGGCATAGCCATCAGCAGAAAGGGACACTCATAAACCAGATGTGTGCCTAGCCATCGGATCAAGATATCATTCACCTTCGGCAAAGCCATCAGCAAATGAGTCCCTAGTCTGGTACAATGTGTCCATAAAAAGTAATACAAACCAAGAGCAGAATACAATTATGGTATAAAGACATGAGAAAACTACACCTCAAATCTTTCCCCAATCCTGGAAGGGAAAACCTCATATAGCAGTGTGTAGGTGTGACCTCTAATTGTCCGGACCAGGACATCAATGGGGATCCTGTTCCGGTCAAACATCAGAGCATTCCTAGAATGCCATAAGTAGTACACCGTCGCAGAGAAGGCATATATGTGTGCTCTGCTCGTCCAGCTCCGCCCTGATATAGTACTGAGAAGGTAGGTCAAGACATCAGCTCTCGTATACATGTCTCCCGGCATCCCGAATCCATGGCAAATTTGTCTCCAAACCTCCCTCGCAGACGTACAACCAAAGATCAAGTGGTCATGTGACTCGCTCTCTAGGCCGCATAAATGGCAGGTGGGGTCAATCTCTAAGAAATGCAGTCTATCTCCTGTAGAAAGGCGACCAAGAATCACCATCCAAAGTATAAAGCAGTGTTTGGGCGTATTGCCTGCATCCCAGACTATCCTGTGCCAGTCAACCGTCTCTCCATGCTCCTTGATCATGTCATAGGCCTCAACAACTCTGAACTTGCCTCCCTGGCAACAACTCTCAAGCACCTCATCAAGTGTCGTATCCTCATCCATGAAAGTGGTTGCCTCGCCTCTAACTCCGATGATGGCCTTCACTAGAGGCGAGTCTCGTCGGTGGGCTATCCATTGCTCTAGCTCGACCACCTGCAGATATCTATGATGGATCCACCTTACCCAGAGGTTGTCCCTCTTAGCATGGATGTGCCAATAGTACTTTCACATAAATGCCAAGTTCCAACATCTAAGGTTAAGGAGACCCAAACCACCCTCTTTCCGGGCATGCACACCTGCGTTCATGCAACTTTGGGCCAACCCCATAAGAACTGTCTACATAATCCTATATACCTATCCATCACCAAAGAGGGGACTGGTAGCAAAGATAACCAAAAGCTCTTCGTACCCTGTAGGACCGTTCTGATCAGCTCAAGTCTACTAGCAAAAGAGAGATGATCGAGCTTCAATATATGCTCGCACATTGAGTAGGGTTGATTTTTAATATTTTGTTTTCTACTTTTAAACTAACTAGTGGTTAATCCGTATTACGTACGGATCAATTTTATTTTATTTGCCGTTAATTGTTCATATAATAATTGTGACTTAAAATTAATAAAATTTAAGATTAATCTAATAATTATGTATATGCAATATATACATTTTCAAAAAATGTGTTTCAATATGTTGTAAGATCAAATAATTTTGGATATTCATACTTGAGTTCGAAACCCAATAACTATAAATCTTATAGTTATTGGGTTTCGGACTCTGGATGACACACCCACCCTTATACCAATTGGACTAGTTGAACTTGTGTATTCCATTATTGTTTTTTGTAATGTTATACTTAAAACCGAATGTTAATACACAGTATTGATACACAATTTCAAATAGAAAACACTTCCGTCGTTTACAAAAGTATGTCGTTTATATAAGGTCAGATTACACAAGTCTAAGCTTCAAATACACACTTTCATCGTTTACAAAATCTTGTCGTTTACACAAGGTCAAATTACACAAGTCTAAGCTCAATCGAGTTACACAAGCCCATTCGAGTTACACAAGTTCAAGCGCAATTGAGATTCACAAATTCAAGCGCAATCAAGTTGTCTCGTACGCTAGTTAGGAACATGAAGTCCGTGTAGCAATGAGATATAAATGACGCATAGCAGTCCCACACCCATCCTAAAAAGGTAAGAAGGTAAGAAGGTCACTATATAAGTAAGTCCCACGCCCATCTATTTATATTCAAATACTTTAAGGTAAGTATTATCAAAGTGGTTATCTAGCTTGTTAGAAAACAGACCAAACAAGGAGTAGACAGAGAGAGTAAGAAAGAGATCGTACATCAACTTTTACTGTATCAAAAAACGTAACCACAAGTAAGCTCAATTTCATGGGAATTGCACTATATACAAACCAAACAAAGGCTCACTAATGAGGCTCTAGCATGTTGTTAATAGCTCTCTCTTCCAAGTTCCACGAGGAAAACAAACTTAATAGACAGTAGCACACCTTAGGATTTTAGATTGATCTTTATCATTGGCACAATCAATGAGCATTGACAATCAACACGAGATTGCATCCTTATGATCGAGGTTCACTTCCTTTTCAATGATGATGATGATGCTTCTTGTCTTTCTTACGGGTGCCTTGTGAGTTCTTGTTCTTCTATTTTCCCTTTTCGTGTTTTTTGTTGTTCCAGACCGGTTGTTCCTCTTTGGTAGATGTGACATTGAGAATTGTATAGGATCGTACACTTCAGGATCCCATGACACACTCACCTTCCTCATAGACAATCCTTCTTTCCTACGGCTTCCTTTCATGGCGGAGATGAGCTTTCGTGGCACCTACAATGCATCCAAACTCTTCAAACTTCAACAAACATGAAATAGATCTGAAACATCGAGAATATTCCAATTATAATGGAAAAAAAAATATTTTTAATCGCAATAGTGCTCAACAAGCTAGCATTCAAAATATTAATAATATGAATCTCAATAAGAAGCTATCAATTTGAAAAAGATGATTATTTATACGGCATCAAATCATGTATACAACAATTGTCGTATTTTAGGATAAAAAAATAGTTACATAACCTTTCAGTAGAGTTCATCCAAGGTGAACAACTGCAAGGGTTGGTAATTATTACCAGTCAACCAAATCAGAAGAAAAAGGAAGCATCAACCTCCAATAAAGCAAATAAATGAAACACAAAGCAGCAACATGTACAGTTATTTGAGAGCCCTCCTTAATGGTTTATTTCCTTTCAACTTTTCATTCAGATACTCTTACCAAATGTCCTAAAGCAAATCTATCTCTGACCGTACAAAGTGGCAGAAAAAAAGGTTTCCTGATGTCAAATATCAATCCAGCAACTTAACATATCAAGATAGGGTGACATAATTGAGCTTAAGGCATTCATTCATAAATCTTAATGACAAAACAATATAACAATTGTCAATTATGACAGCTAATTATCAGAAAAATATGAAACCAATTGAGTTTCTTTAGTCATATTTGTCAATCTCATGATCTTCAACAAGATTTCTTTTGGTTACTCTTTCAAATTATGCAAATCACGTCATATGAACAAATTTTGATTAGAAATCATAACAAACTGTCAAGATTTGAAGATATACTAAAGAAAAACTTACTTCCCTGCAACACACGGAACACCTTTCCGAGCATTTGGAGGAACCTCGCCTTGTAAACTCGGAATGATTTGTGTAATTGCTTGAACAACCTTAGGATCCTCACTATAGCTTTCAAATCACCATCCCATCTTGGATCTCTACAAACCTGTAAGAAAAAAAACCCCGAAAAAATCTAAGTATAGTTCAGCAAAATTTCTTTTGTTCGATTGTTCTTAGTTTTATACCGCGATACAAGGTGCAAATGCATAAGGAATTCCAGTACCTCTAACTTCTAAAGCAGTTGCATCTCCAATTCTCTTAACAAGTTCATAATCTCTATATCAATTCAGCAAAAAAAAAAAAAAAAAAAACTAAGTTACAAACTTGTATCACGCACACTTCCTCCACCACTCAATACACTTCCTGTGAAATATAATGGAAAATGAAAGTAATTTTTTCTTCAGTTCAGTACATTTATAGTAAAGATCGATTTGTGATTACCAATAAAGCATTTCTACATGACTTCAATTGAAGCAACACTTCTCTCAATTTGAGTCATTTGGCCAATCTTTTCTGGAAGTGTCATTCGAGCGAGAAGGTCTTTAACCCGAACATTAACCGGTTGGTCCCGTAACTTGTACTTCGGATAACCCGCATTTACCATTGATTTGCAGCAGCATAAGAAGACTATTTCTAGCCATAGGATGGATAATTCTCTTCGGCCATCGGAGTCATTTAAGTGAGGACTAAGAAGTTACTCTCAAATAGGGTTGAGTCCGGCTACTGGCTAACACTGTCGGCGAACGAAGTGGAGAACGAGAACGAGAGTTCCAGAGGACGGAGAACGATAAAGTCTAATGCGGCCGCCGGTCACAACGAAAATGGCGAAAGAAAATGGCGAAACGAAGTGGCTAACATTGTCCATGGAAGAGGAAGAAAGGGAACGAAAATGGAAGGAGATGCAAGATACGGTGGGATCTGTAGATTTTAATGTTTTTACTTTTTTTTTTGTTCCTCTTATGTGTTTAAAATTATTTGTTTTTAGATTTAAAAATTTAATATAAAAATAGAGAGGTCTCGTTAATTTTTAGGATATAAAATAAGCTCGACTAGCTCATTCTTATCTTCATACTTTTGGTTTAGTTTAAGAACTAATAAATTTAAATTAGTGATACATATTTAAATTTAATTTTAATTTGATTTTTTTAGATTTTTTTAGAAAGTTGATTGAATTGTAATTTAAGTTTATTGTTGGAGTGTCTAATGTAGTTGAGCATTGTCATGTGACCTATTGGTTATTAAGATTAACTCTTACCATTAATCTATATACAATGATCTATGATTAGTTTTATTAACATATATTATATATGTATAACTATAACCATAATTAATTGAAGCATTGACAAAAACCTTACTATATATATTTTATAGATAGATAGATAAATATGCATATATGGGAATATGAGTTGAAACGAATCTAGTCCATACGTACACCCTTGTTCATGAAGTTATTTGGAATCATCCATGATCATATTCAAACTTTTGAATAATGTCGTGTGTATTGGATCGCCCCACGTTATGCTCGCCTCATGTGCAACGGAGACACAAGCACCCGACTAGGGTTTATATGTATATCCATCGACCTTCAGTAGTTCAGTCTTGTGTTGTGAAGTCACATATATTGGTCGATATACAACTTCTCCTCAAGCTGTCCTTATTTCATCCCGTCTTCCCCGCTTTTATGCTTGCCACCCAGCAGACTTCTTATGCTTATCCGCTGCTACTGAAGGGGTGTCCTTACCGCCAAGCTCAGCGATGACTCCACAATTTGACCACCAAAGGTGAACAACATACACAATTACTACACCAAATATCAGCCACCACCCTACTTGTCTTCATTCTCTTCGGCCTTTATGTCAGGATTACTTCCAACTTCATTTGAATTTCGAATTGGGTACTCAAAAATCTAAAATTTGGTCATGACTGGCTTTCGTCCTTTAATTTTGGTGTCAACTTTTCTGTGCGTGTTTCTCCTCTATTAAAAATTCACTTCTATTTCAATCGTCCTTTGTTGTGTTATTGTTATAATAAGACAATAAATCTAGGTATACTGATACAATGGGCCAGGGGAAACATATTTTGGGCCCATGGATTAATGGGCCCGGGGCGACAGAGGGGTGCGGGGGGCACCGCCCCCCGCGGAGGATTCTATCTATTTATAGAATTCTATCTTTTTATAGGACTTTATCTATTTATAGAGAATTCTATCTTTTTATAGTTATAAATAGATAGGTTTAGGGTTGTATTCATTATCCACCAAAGTATATTGAAAACCCTAGCTGCAAGGTTTGTGCAGCAAAACCACAAAACTTTTTGTCTTCTTCTCTCTATTTCCGAAGTAACTCGTTGAAAAATCACAACAACTGGTATCAGAGCAAGGTTGTCGATGAGTTCCGTTGCAAAATTTGTGGTTCCGCGATTGAACGGAACTAGAAACTTCGGTCTTTGGCAGCGATGAGTTAAGGATCTGCTAACGCAACAGGGGATGTTGAAGGCATTGAAGGCGACAAAACCGGAGTCGTTGAAAGACGACGAATGGGAGGAGATGCAGGAGAAGGCAGAGTCGGTCATTCGGCTCTGTTTGGCAGACGAGGTAATATACCACGTTATTGATCTCAAATCTTGTCAAGAGATTTGGACCCAATTGGAGAAACGGTATATGTCAACATCTTTGTCTAGCAAATTGTATCTCAAACAAAGATTGTATGGGTTGAAAATGGTGGAAGGTTCTGACTTGGTGAAACACGTGAATATTTTCAATCAAATTATTGGGGATTTGGCTCGGGTGGATGTAAAACTTAGAGATGAAGATAAAGCTATGATTTTGCTATGTTCTCTACCCTCTTCATATGAGAATCTGGTGATGACGTTGACGTGTGGGAAAGACGAGATAAGTCTTGATACAGTGTGAACAGCGTTGTTTTCACAAGCCGAACGACGACAACATACTAGTGAGAGTTCTCAAAGCAAAGGGTTGTATGTTAGAGGCAACCAGGATAGAGGGAGGACGAAAATGAAGCAAGAAGGAAGCAACAATCAATCCAGGTCTAAGTCCAAGGGTAAAAAGTCAGTAACTTGTTACTTTTGCAAGGAGGAGGGTCACTTCAAACGTGATTGTCCTGCCAGGAAGAAGAAGTACGAAGATAAGAAGTCAGAGGAATCTTCAAGATCAACAAACGTGGTGCAGAAAGATGACTCAGATGGTGCAGATTCTAATATGCTCTATGTGACGTCAGACAACTACTCAGATGTATGGATCATGGATACGGGATGTTCGTTTCACATGACTCCGAATAGAGATTGGTTTGAGACATATAAGTCTGGAACTTTTGGCTCCGTCCGATTAGGAGACAACAAGGCTTGTGATGTTTTTGGCATTGGGCAGATAAAGGTGAGGATGCACGATGGTGTGATTCGAACATAGACTGACGTGCGTCACATTCCATCTCTAAAGAAAAATCTGATTTCCTTGGGGACTTTGCATGTGAAAGGGTTCTATTTCAAAACAGAAAAGGAATGTGTAAAGGTGAGCAAGGGGACAATGACAGTTATGAAGGGGCAGATTACATCGGGTAATATCTACCGATTGGTAGGGAGTACCGTTGCAAGTGGAGTTGCAGCCGTGGCTTCTGAGACAGATTACACAACTCTGTGGCATATGTGCCTAGGTCACATTGGCGAAAGGGGATGATTGAGCTTCACAAGCGAGGTCTCCTGGATGGTGTGAAGGGTTTCAAGTTTTGGGATCCTGTTGCAAAGAAACGGATGATCAGTCGAGATGTTGTATTTGATGAGCAGGCAATGCTTCTACATGCCAAGGAAGTTGAGAAACTTGCAGTTACAGAGACTGAATCCAGATCAGCAGTGGAGGTGGAGCTTTTAGATTTTAGCACACCTACACCAACAGGTGGGGAGCATGATGTAGATCAGCAACAGGTAGAGAGTCTTGTTTCTGGAAGAAACAGACGCATCACAAGGGCCCCTATAAGATATGGTTTTGAGGAGATGGTTAATTATGCTCTAGTCATTGGCACAGATGATTCATCCAACTTTCAAGAGGCTATTCATAGTCAGGAGAAAGAAGGATGGGTAGGTGCTATGCCTGAGGAGATGGAATCTCTTCATAAGAACAGGACGTGAGAGCTGGTTCCTCTTCCAGCAGGTAAGAGGGCAATAGGATGCAAATGGGTGTTCAAGAAGAAACAAGGCATAGGTACAAGGCACGGCTAGTAGCTTATGGTGAGATCATCCTAGAGAAGGTGCACACTTCTCAGAATGCAGCTGATATGAAGACCAAACTAGTTACCGCAAACAAATTCAAACATTGCTTGGATTTGGTTCATGTCACTCGTTGTTAGATGAGTGAGAAAACCCCCTGTCAAGAGAAACAAGGAGGATCTGACGACAAGATCTTGGAGTTGTATATGTGTTTCTAAATTTTGTATTAGATTATGTTGTCTAGGTGGAGATTGTTATAATAAGACAATAAATCTAGGTATACTGATACAATGGGTCAGGGGAAACATATTTTGGGCTCATGGATTAATGGGCCCAGGGCGACAGAGGGGTGCGGGGGGCTCCGCCCCCCGCGGAGGAATCTATCTATTTATAGAATTCTATCTTTTTATAAAGTATTCTATCTATTTACAGAAGATTCTATCTATTTATGGTTATAAATAGATAGGTTTAAGGTTGTAATCATTATCCACCAAAGTATATTGAAAACCCTAGCTGCAAGGTTTGTGCAGCAAAATCACAAAACGTTTTGTCTTCTTCTCTCTATTTCCGAAGTAACTCGTTGAAAGATCACAACAGTTATCTTTTGATTTTTTCCGTTGTCGTTTGTACTCCCCATTTTGTCTTTTTCATATGTGGAGTTATGGTTCAATACGTAGTTTCCTGCTGAGCTTATCTGAGCCAAAAGCTATGAAACCATCAAAATAGTAAGGGGAGCATAAAGACTAGTTTTTCCAACATCACGTCTGCTACTAAAAATCAATTTATCGAAAATTTAAAATGATGGGAAAAAGGAGAATACACAATTACGCATTGTAGTAGTTTTGTGATTAATTGAAATCCTAACTTGAAGTTACACATACAAACAGACAGGTGAAATTTAAATATTCAATTACTAATGACTTCAAGTTACAAGTCAAAAAACAAGAGAAAAGTCATGGCCAAATTATAATCTTAAACTTACATTTTAATTTAATCTAGCTCCCAACCCTTAAACTACCTTTGGGAAGTGATATTATCCCACAACTAGGACTATATATATTGAATTGCCTTTACTGCTGAAATTTGTTAAACAGTGGACTACAATCTCATGGACTTAGACAGTGTATGTTTTCCTGATAACCCGATTTGTCAAATGGATTAAAATTTCACGGACTTACACATAATATGATTTCCCACAGTTAGGTGGCTTACATATTGGTTTTGTATTCAGCTCACCTAATCAACATTGAAATATTCGTTCTTAATAACTGAATAGATGTTTGTTATTCTTGTGGATAAGATGATAAACTTTTGCTGATGGATTTTTTGTTTTTAGCTAACGTATCATATAGTTTGTGTTTGTTCTAAAATTAGCCTATTTAGATGATTAGTTTTTTAGCCTAAGTTCACGTATCTGGTTGATTAAGATTAAATGAATGTCCCTTTTTGTTGCAATTCATTATATGATAATTTTAACACTTCTATTTCATACACCCTTGTGATGATACATTGAGTTCCTATGAAATTAGCTTTTTGCAGCCTACCTTAATTGCCACCAAATATGGTTGGTTATAGTGAACTGGATTTTTATGTTAATAATTGATGAAAAAGGTTTATATTTTTTGTATTTTAGGATAGGAGAAATCGTTGTGATTGTAATGTGATGTTATTGCTATGTGTTTATGTGATTTATACTTGGAAATTTCTAGGTTGAGATTATTGGTATTGAGGAATTAAGTACGTAGTACTAATGAACTAAAGGCGTATGATAAAATCACTATTAGAAAATTTATCTGTTTGAGTTTATTTGTTATTGTTTTTTTTTTTTTTTTGAAAACTTGACATCAGATACCATAAACCAACAAGTTAGAGTGTGACACTTGTCCCTCGTCTTTTCAATCAAAACTAATTTAAAATGTGTGGGACCCATCTAAGATCAATCTTCCCCTCATCCTAACTAGTAGGATACTTTATTTATTTTTGATAACTTAAGAAAAGTCCTGATTAAATCCTTGAAGTATTTAAAATTTTATTTCTTATTGCATTGACAATTCAATTAGACTAAAATTATGTTATCATTCATTCTATGGTGAACGCGAGTGCCATGACAATTGGAGTGGCAAGGTGATTCCAATTGACGTGTGTCCAGAGCAAAGATTTGCATTGATAATTTAAATAAGACTTGCATTGTTTAAATAGCTTATCGGAGTGATTTTTTTTAACCACACGAGTAACTGTATGACCAATAATATACTAGTGTATTTTTTATATAGAAACTTGCTGATATACCTTTAAGATCAGAAGACTTTTCACTGCCAATATTGAGCACAACATTCTTGATTTCTAAGTTAGATATCGGTGTTGGCCATGACAATATTGTAGCATTTGACTCTATTCAGCAAAAACAAAAACTTTTTTTAAGAGAGTTTGTCACAAGCACGTATTAACAAATTTCTATGAAATCAAAGATCTTCACCCTTTACCGAAAAACCGATTAAAAATAACTACACTACACCAGATAAATTTAAAGAATTGCTAGGGAGGTTATACTTCATTTATTTTATTTTTCCTATTTGAAGAAAAATCCTAATTAAGTTCTTGATCGAAGTAAATGAAATTTTGTAGTGTATTGCGTAGACACGTCAATTAGACTAAAATTACGTTAGATTTCAATCTATGGAGAATGCGAATGCCGTGACAGTTGGAGTTGCAAGGTGCTTTCAGTTGACGTGTGTTGACAGGAAAGACTTGTGTTGACCCATTCGTATCTTACACTGTAGACAAATTATGTTTGGATTTTTGTTAGAGGTTTCTTGTTCATGGACCTACTACCTGAAACCCTAATTTGGTACATGTTTCTAAGTTTCATGATGCTGGACCTACGAACCAACCCCAAATTTGGAACGGTCGGGACTTTTCAATATTTCATTGCAATTTGCAATTGTTGAAATATTTAACAATCTACCCTTATATGTGTTTCAATACATTATAAGAAAGTTAAACATGTGAACTACTTTTTATAGCGAAACTACTCATGCAATACTCCATGACTTGCCGTTTATATAAACAATTACGACTTAGGACTTGTTATGCATCGCTATAAATCATTTCCGATAACGGAATGATTCTGAATCAACAAAAACTATGTTTTAGAGGTCTTTTTACACATGCTACGCTCGGAAGCCCACAAATTTCGATGCCCTGCAAGTGCAACTAGAGGATATAGACTAACCGCTCTGATACCATGTCAAAGTCCGATAGCCCAGCACATAGGAGGAGTAGCCCACCGACCTTATATATTAGGCTCGAAAGCCCATAACTTTCGATGTAGGAACTGATTATCTCCAACAAGTGTCAACAGCAGAGAGAATGCTACTTCAGCAAAACGAGTTTATATCTACTTTGATCAAAAAGTTAAAGGAATATATATCTGTTCATCAATTTGGGTTGTATCATCTCCTGCAAAAACAAACCATAGAAACCCACAACTACCATTCTAATATAGGGACAAAAAGTATATACATATTAAGTAGTCATCCATTCTAACTTTAAGAATGCAAATATTCACTGATGATTAATATCAGTGGAGGTATGTTCTCAAGATTTCCTTGTGTCGGTTCCATTTGTTCCGGAATTTCACAATAATCGACTATTAATAGTACACCAAGATCTTGTTTTACAATTGTGGTTTGGGTTCACGTAATCAGATCTTTCATTGCATAAAAACACAACAACACATCAATTAAAAAAAAACTTTCATTAATTCATAAAAATAAGGAGAAGAGGCAACGTGGGTTTATAAGAATTATTGTTCCTTCTTTTAATTGTTAAACTAGTGTATTATCCGTGCAAGTTTAATAAAAATATTATTTGTTATTATATTTCTTTAAGAGATTATATATAAACTATTTTTCTGTCATTAGATGGAGTAGATAATAAGCAATAAATATTTGTACACTTTACATATAATATTATATAATACATTAATAAAATATCTAATCGTATAATAATTTATATTTTGATTTTTCTCCCCCTTATTATACTGATTCATATGTTAATAGAAATAGTACATTGGTACCATATGCTGTTAAATTAATTGTTATATATATATATATATATATATATATATATATATATATATATATATATATATATATATAAATTTAAAAAATAACACAATCTATAATCAAAACTAATTAATACTAATACGGTTGTTGAATATCTTAGTAGATTTCTTTCTTTTTTTTTTTGTACTGCTAAATTTTTTTATGGATGTGATTCTAATTTGTTATACAAATCTCAGGTAACAAAAAAGGTGATTGAAAGGGATGAAAGTCGTAAAATTTTGTTTTTAAAAGTGGTTTTAATTGAGATGGATTTAATTAAGATTTGATTTTAATATTTTGTTAAATAATTTTTCAATGAATAAACTTAACTAACTGTGATTAAATGCTAAAATGACGTGGCAGTTAGCATTTTTCAATGAATAAACTTAACTAACCTTGAGGGTACAATCCCTTCAAGTCTAGATAATTGCACTTCCTTGCAAGCTTTGGAACTTGGCCAAAATAATCTTTCTGGTGATCTTCTTCCTTCAAACATGTTCCACACCCTTCTAAATATACAATTTCTGGCAATTTATGACAACCGATTCACAGGGCCTATCCCAATTTCGTTATCTAATGCTACAAATATGAAAATTCTCCAACTAGGTGAAAACAAGCTCATCGGGAATGTTCCTTCTTTAGAGAGACTAAACATGTTGGAGTTTTTTGATGTTGAAAGTAATAGACTAGGTAGTGGGGTTGGAGCAAAAGATGACCTAAGCTTCCTTTGTTCTTTGACCAATGCTACCACCTTACGGCTCTTATTTATCAGTGAAAACTACTTTGGAGGCATGTTACATGAATGTATAGCCAACCTCTCATCTGAACTAATCTGGTTTTCAATGGAACAAAATAACATATCCGGAAGTATCCCACAGAGTATCGGTGAACTTAGAAGCCTTCAACATCTATTGATGTATGGCAACACATTCACCGGTACCATTCCACCAACTATTGGTAAACTTGTAGGCCTTGAAGTTCTGAAATTGAATGACAACGCATTCACCGGTACCATTCCACCAACTACAGTAAATCTTACAAACCTAGTCTGGCTATATCTCTCGAAAAACAAATTGTCTGGTTCATTCCCTCATCTCTTGGAAGGTTGTCTAACTTGAATATATTAGACTTGTCAATGAACAACCTTGAGGGTACAATTCCTTCAAGTCTAGAAAATTGTACTTCCTTGCAACGTTTGAGACTTGATCAAAACAATCTCAATGGTTCTATCCCTCCTCAATTGTTCACTATCCCTTCCTTGTCAATCCTAATTGATCTTGTTGGGAATCAACTAAGTGGCTCACTACCAGCAGAGGTAGGTAAGTTGATTAACATCAATTTATTGGATTTCTCCAGAAATAGATTATCGGGAAAAATTCCTGATACCCTTGGGGAGGTGTCAAATTTTGCAATACCTGTATATGGGAGGAAACATTCACAAACACTCCCTTCCTTGTCAATCCTAATTGATCTTGTTGCATGAAATAAGCATGGATTGGACGTGCATATGTCTTGCATAACCACCTTGCAAGACTCCATACATGATTGTGGTCAAAAGGCCATACAAGTATCGTAGTTGTTGCATTGTTGGATCATTTTCACCATTTTCCTCTTGAAATCTCGACTTCCAGTAAACTACAAAGTTGCAGATCTGGAAGAGACCTTTGAAAGTAGTATTCATGTGTATTTTAATTCGAAGAATTGCCTCAAATATAAGCGTTTTACTGAGAGTGCGCAAACCTGACAGCTTAGCCGGAGAGAGTGAATATTGGCTTGAATTGGGCATGCTCGGAGCAAGCATTTTCGGTTTGATTTCAATAGGTTTTGGCTCAGTTTTAGGCATGATCTCCAACACATAAGGATTGATTTCAATAGGTGCCGGCTCAGTTTTGACTTGGACGGTTGGTGGAAAAGCGATTGGTTCCGGTGTATTGACGATGATTTCTTTTCCGGGGAGGATCACATCAAAAATGGATATGATTTGTAGGGCGAAGTGGTAGAAATCCTTATGGACTTAAATAGCATGGGTAACCAAAGTGAAGTTGACTATGTAACGTTGGGTATTGAAATCGGGTAACTAATATTGGGTAACTGAAGTTGGGTAACCGAAGTGAAGTTGGATACTTTTCTGGTTCACTCCAACATTCCCCACTTGTCCGGCTGTTGCTAAGCAGTTTTTGGATACCAAACGGACCTCCCCAGTAACGTTGGGTATTAAAATCGGATAAATAATATTGGGTAACCGAAGTGAAGTTGGATATGTAACATTGGCTACTGAGATCGGGTAAAAAGTGAAGTTGAATATGTAATGTTGGGTATTAAAATCAAGCAACCAATATTGGGTAACCGAAGTGAAGTTGGATATATAACGATGGGTTTTTAAATCGGGTAACTAATATTGCGTAACCGAATTGAAGTTGGATATGTAACCTTGGGTATTGAAATTGGGTAACTAATATTGGGTAACTATCTGTGATAATACAGAATCGAAAATAATACCCCTTCGGTTTACTCGTGTATTACCCTGATATATATACATGAAATATGCATTAATAAAAATACCATGAATAACCTTATACATATATTCGATCAAACCCCGCACTCGAAATTGGAGGTTCACGACAGTGAGACTGGTTCTGAAATCAAGGAACAGCTGACGATGCAAGCCTTTTATGAAAATATCTGCATATTGAAAGTATGAGGGAACATGTAAAACTCGTACATTTTCCCAGGTTACTTTGTCCGGACAAAGTGTATATCTAACTCGATGTGCTTTGTTCTTTGGTGTTGGACCGGATTGCTGGCGAGGTACACAACAAACTCGTTGTCGGTGTCGACAACTGTTGCTCTCTGAAGTGGGAAACACAACTCAAGTAAGAGATTGTGAATCCAAGAACATTTAGCAACAACATTTGCAACCCCACAATATTTTGCTTCTGCACTAGAGCGGGAAACAACTGTTTGTTGCTTAGCGGACAAGAGACGAGTGTGTCGTTGAAGAACACACAATAACCAGATTTCGAACGACGGGAATCCGGGCAACCACCCCAGTCAGCATCTGTATAAGAAATAAGATTTGTCTTTTTAAGACGATGTGATGGTTATACGTAGAGAAAGAGTGTCGTGAATGTACCGGATTATTCTTTTAAGAGCTTGAAAATGGGGTTCTCGTTGGACATGCATAAAAAGACATATTGGATGAACGGCGTAACATATATCAGAGTGAGTAAAGGTCAAGTACTAAGGGCGCCCGCCAAACTACGATACTATGGTGGATCATCAAACAAGTCGCCTGAGTGTACACTTAACTTGTTTGAAGTATCGACGAGAGTGGAGACCGACTTACATTGCTCATTTTAGCTCGCTTGACAATCTCACGAGCATACTGAATTTGTGACATAAATAACCCTGAAGTAGTCTTCTTAACCCCAATTCTTGTGAAGTAAGACAATGGGCCAAGATCTGACATAGCAAACTCTGTACTCAACTGTGCTATCAAATTTCGGTGCAAGGTGTCAGACGAGGCAGTCAAAATGATGTTGTCGACATATAGGAGCAAGTATGCCGTGTCTAGACCATTACGGTAAACAAATAACGATGTGTCAGACTGACTATCAACAATCCCAAGGCGGTGCAAGTGGGATGCAAAAGCGTTGAAATTATGCCCGAGGGGCTTGTTTGAG
Organism: Fagopyrum tataricum; assembly: GCA_002319775.1. Taxonomy (NCBI): domain Eukaryota; kingdom Viridiplantae; phylum Streptophyta; class Magnoliopsida; order Caryophyllales; family Polygonaceae; genus Fagopyrum; species Fagopyrum tataricum. The sequence continues at coordinate 54,287,569 of CM008282.1, read as the reverse complement.
ACCATTTAAAGATCGCTTGAGTAGGCATACATAGTTTGGTAGAACAGAGTCAACAAAACCCGGCGGTTGGAACATGTAAACGGTGTCTTGCAAATGTCCATGTAGAAAGACATTATTTACATCTAGATGATGTTTTATCCATCCCCGTGATAGAGCTAGACTGAGAACAATCCTTATAGTTGCCGGTTTGACTACCGGGCTAAAATCATTGTGACAATCCAACCCAACCTGTTGCGACTTGCCATTAACAACCAATCTAGCTTTATATTTTTCCAATTTCCTGTCCGACCTGAATTTGTGCCGGAAAATCTACATGCAATGAATAACATTCGCCCTTTTGGGGGCGAGGCACAAGAATCGATGTATCATTCCTCTTAAGGGCCTGATACTCGTCTACCATGGTCGTATTCCAATTCGGGTCTTGAAGGGCATAGTTATGAGATTTGGGGATGGGGGAGATGACGGTGGTGTGGGTCGATTTGGCTAATGGCTCAGTTTTAGTTGTGGCATGCATGGATACGTTGGTGTGACGGCGGTATATACCAGATGTGTTACTAGTTTGTGGAGAGGTGAGACCATGATGTGCAAGAGGAGGATTCATTTTCAAGAACAACGGCGATACAATTCTTGATACAATTATTATATACGGGACGGGACGGATATAGCGGGATGAAGAAGTTAGGGCCCTGACTTTCTTCTATTCCATCTTTATCTACTTCCTCCTTCCTTGCTGCCACCGCTCGCCGCCCTCTCCATCCTTATCTGCATCCCCACCGACATCGCCAAAGTCTTCATCGTCTTCTTCGACAACACTACACCTTCCTCCAGCACTGAAACCTAATCCAAATACCCACAAAATTAAGCTCCCTAAGCCCTAATCTCCTCTACAATGGTGTCCATGGCTGTCTACTTTAGGACTGTTCATTTTCCGGTCCGGTCCGGATTTTGGACCGGACCGGAACAAACAGGTCCGGTCCTCGGTCCAAGAATTCCGTCCAAAATCGGTCCGGTCCGGTCCGGACCGATATTTTTTTAAAAAAAAGAAATTTTTGAAAAAAAAAATTAAATTAATTAAAATTTTAGTGAAATAAAAATATTAAAATTAACTAATTAACTCTTGATCCGATCCGGTACGCAATAGGCTTGGTGAGAATAAAATGGGAAAAAAAATATTAAAAACTAAAAGAAATAATTTCCGGTCCAGGACCGGACCTGGACCGAATTTTTCGGTCCATTTCCGGTCCGGTCCGGTCCGGGTCCATGTCCGGACCGGTGAACAGACCTACTCTACTTGAGATGTCGTCCTAGATCGTTTCTTCGAGTCTCCATACATGCCTGCTCGTCCCCCTCGCGCTTTCACTTTTACTCTTCGTCTCCTGATAAGAGCGATGAAAATGGAGAAAACACGGAATACACTTGAGGTGATTCCAGATTCTCCTTTAGTGACGTGAAATCGCAACTCAGAGATCGAGATAGGCAAATCCAGTCCGCACAGTCAACAGGCCCAAATTCCAGTCCGCACCGTACAAAGCAATAAGCAATTTACTGTTCATAGTGTTTTTTATTTAGTAAAGCTTGAATGAACAGTTATCAAGATTTACATATCATAGTCTAACTTTTCGTGTACCGATAACCCTAATTTCTCGCATTCTCATCTCAAACACTCCCTTATTCAGCCGACGTAGAAGACGGGCATTCAGGTTGAAGTTGACTAACAGACTTTGCATTTATCCATTGGATTTGGAGTGCATTCTATTTTTAAAATCATTTTCACATTTTTATTCATTGCTTTATTTGGAGTTGACACTAATCTCTTTATGGTATTAGTCAAGGTAGGAATGTTGCAAGCGCTTTCCCACTTTTGCCACTTGTCTTACACAGTATCAACAACGAAAGTTCCTACAAAAAAAACGAGCATTTGAGTTTGCAAAAGAAGAGGCTTCTTCTTGGATCCAGCTGAGACGAGTGTCAAACACAAGGCAAGGTAAACTTCCTTTGTTTTCATGGTGTACTTTACATCTTGGGTGATGAGAGTTGAGAGTTTTCAAATTACATTTTTCATTTATGTTATCATTTGCTTATCATTCTTTTGCTCAAAGATGGTTGCTGTAAGTCCCAGTTGGAGTGAAACTGATAGATTGGCATTGCTTGCATTCAAGGCCAAGATTACTGATGATCCATTGGGGATCATGAGGTCCTGGAATGATTCAACCCATTTTTGTGAATGGTATGGTGTTACTTGCAGCCCTCGCAACCAAAGAGTCACTCAACTGAATTTGCTGTCATCTAAACTTGCTGGCTCTATCTCACCTCATATTGGGAACTTAAGCTTTTTGCATGTTCTGCAACTTCAAAACAATAGCTTCATTGGTCAAATTCCTCCACAAATTGGCCTCCTGCATAGACTGCAAGTGCTCAATTTGCTCAATAATTCCGTAGGTGGTGAGATTCCACTCAATCTAAGCAGATGCTCGGAACTTAGGAGTTTGATTCTTAGCAACAACAAGCTGCAAGGGGAGATTCCTCGAGAGCTTGGTTCTTTATCCAACCTTCAGTATTTTCGTGCAAGCAAAAACAATCTTATAGGACACCTTCCATCTTCATTCGGGAATCTGACTTTTCTTGAAAACTTGTTTGTATCATTGAATAACCTAGTTGGTAGAATTCCTAAAACTTTGGGTAGTCTCAGCCACCTTACAGTTCTGGCTATAGGCGGTAACTATTTTTCAGGTGACCCGCCTTCAACCCTTTTTAATATCTCTTCCATGGAAATCCTTGATGTTGGAGACAACCAGCTTGTAGGGCGCCTTCCTCCACACTTGTTCAACACTCTATCAAATCTGCAATATTTATCCATTCAAACCAATCAATTCATTGGACCTATCCCCATTTCATTGTCCAATGCTTCCAATCTACAGCAGATTCAGTTATCGGAAAACAAGCTTACTGGGAAGGTGCCTTCTTTAGAAAGACTGAATATGCTTTGGTCTTTTCGTGTGTTTCTGAATCAATTGGGTAGCGGGGCTGGAGCAAAGGATGACTTGAACTTCCTTTGTTCTTTGGGCAATGCAACAAGCTTGCAGTTCTTGAGTATAAACAATAATAACTTTGGAGGTGTATTGCCTGAATGTATCACCAATCTCTCATCTCAACTAATTCATCTATCAATCTCTGATAATTATATTTCTGGAAGCATCCCACCAGGTATTGATAATCTCATAGGCCTTAATGCACTGTGGATTTCGAACAACTCATTCACTGGTATCATCCCGCCAACTATTGGCAATTTGGAAGACCTAGTTTTATTATATCTCTCAGAAAACAATTTTTCCGGTCTTATCCCTTCATCTCTTGGAAAGTTGTCCAATTTGAATGAACTTGACCTGTCATCTAATGCCCTTGAAGGTACAATCCCTTCAAGTCTACAAAATTGCACCTTTTTGCAAATTATAAATCTTGATCAAAATAAACTTAATGGTTCAATCCCTCCTCAAGTGTTGTCTATCCCATCCTTGTCACTCACTCTTTCCCTTTCCCATAATCAGCTTACTGGCTTCCTGCCTGAAGAAGTTGGAAAGTTGACTAACCTCAATGTCTTAGATGTTTCTGTAAATATGTTATCTGGTAGCATTCCTAACAGCCTTGGGGAGTGTACAAGCATGCAATTCCTATATTTGGGTGGAAACAATTTCCAAGGGACCATTCCTTCATCTTTAAGTGCATTGAAAGGTCTCCAAATGCTAGATCTTTCTTCAAACAATCTATCGGGCCAAATTCCTGAATTTCTGGCATCCTTTGATGATTTGGTCATGTTAGACTTATCCTTCAATGATTTTGAAGGAGACGTGCCGAATAAAGGAGTGTTTGCGAATGCAAGTATTACTTCACTTGAAGGTAACAGTAAGCTTTGTGGAGGAATACCTGCCTTCCACTTGATGAAATGTAGCAATTCCACTGGAAGAAAAAAGAGAAAATTGTCAGTCAAAACAAAAGCTATCATTGCCATTGCTGCAGGGTTTTTAGGTGTAGCTTTGTTGATCCTATTTCTGTCTATTTTTGTAATAAGAAGGAAACGAGGGCAAAGTCAGGAGCAAACTGTTGTCTCATCTTTAGAGAATCCTGCTTTTCAATTTGTTTCCTATGGAGATCTCCATAGAGCCACTAATGGATTCTCTGGAGGAAATCTAGTTGGGGTAGGTGGTTTTGGGCATGTGTATAAAGGAGTTCTTGCTGAAGGAGAAGTTGTTGCGATTAAGGTGCTAAACCTCGAGAAGTTTGGTGCAAGTAGAAGTTTCATAAGTGAGTGTGAAGCCTTGAGGAATATTCGACACCGAAATCTTGTCAAGTTAGTTACTGTATGTTCAGGAGTTGATTATCAAGGCAATGAATTCAAGGCCCTGGTTTTTGAGTTCATGTCTAATGGAAGCTTAGAAGATCGGTTGCATTTGCATCCATGTGATGAAACTGTGAATGTACAAAGTCCAAACATAAAGTTGGGTCTTCTTAACAGATTAAACATCGCAATTGATGTCGCTTCTTTATTAGAATATGTCCATCATCAGTTTGGAACTCCTCTAGTTCATTGTGATATCAAGCCAAGCAACATTCTCCTTGATGATGATCTATGTGCACATGTTAGTGACTTTGGCCTTGCCAAATTTCTCTCTGATACTGGTTTCATACATGGTTCTGTCTATCCTTCAAGTTCACTTGGAGCTAGAGGAACAGTTGGATATACTCCCCCAGGTATTTAAGCATGATTGTTTTTTTTTTCTCACTACAAATGAAGTAATTGTACAAATTATCTCACAATACATTACTGTTTTAATATTCTTGAATGTAGAGTACGGATTAGGAAGTGAGGTGTCAACACAAGGTGATGTGTACAGCTACGGTATTGTCTTGTTGGAGTTGTTAACCGGGAAGAGACCGACTCATGAGATGTTCAAAGAGGGTTTAAGCCTTCATTTGTATGCTAAGATGGCTTTGCCGAATACAGTTGTCGAGATTTTAGATCCTACGCTACAAGACTGTTTGGAAGTTGCGGACCATGAAAGAGTTGCGGATTGTTTGGCGTCTGTGATTGAAATTGGAGTTGCGTGCTCCCTTGAATCACCAACAGAGAGAATGGACATGCGCATGGTCTCAGCTAAGCTCAGAAAGATCAAAGGCAGTTTGTTGCGAGGGAGGAAATAAGTGCAACTGTAATCATGGTGAATTTAAGCAAGTTGGCTTAATTAGCTTCTGAGCACATCTTCATCTAGCTTAGCATTCTTCAATTCCTCTATACCCAGAAATAAACATCTGACCTATATTTACAGATGGGAAATCGATATTGTGTTGAACCATTCAAGAAAGAAAGATGTTCCTCAATTTTAAAATAAACAAGATCAACCAATATGCAAACACAATGGTTACCTCAAACAAAGGACATATTAGCGCAATTAAAAATGCAAGAAGGATGTCAACGGCCAAGCTGAGAATCAACATGCTATTTGTCATATTTAATTCGAAATTTTGGCATATAACAAATTGAATTTGAAACTTTAATCAAGCAAATTTATAAATTAAAAAAAACAATATCTTTCATAATCGAAATTATAAAAAAAACAGTCGTAAAATGACCTTTTAAATTTGTTCTCATCTATATATGCGTAAAAACGGAATTTCAAGAAACAAATTTTACTAAACATCTAGACGTGAATCGCGTGCGTAATAGAGATAAATCATAGGAGAAAATATCTCTTCATGTATGAACCGCTATTTTAAAGAAAGATTAACAGATTTAAATGCGACTCCTTTAGTTGATCCATAAAGATATAGATCCCAATCAAGAAGAATAAAGAAGGTCGAAGAAAGAGAAAGCAAGGAGGTAGGAAATGCATGTAATCGGTTCCTATGTTTTTCATGAAACAAATTAACGTCAAAAGGAAACCGTTTATAATCATTTCAATCAATTTTAATTCAACGTCCCAGCCACAGCCATAATTGCAATTGAAATTTGAAAGCAATTTAATATTCAATTTCAACGACCCACTCAATTGAATTTGCAATTCAAAGCCCAACTGTTTACTTTGCCCTTTCAGCAGCCCAATTCAATTTGTCGGATGAATCCGATCGAAGATAACCGAAAATCTCTTACCCAGTTTGGTTGTAACTCCGGAAACGGTAACGGAATGAAAACGAATTTAGTCCATATATGTACCTTATTCATGGAATCATTCCGGTTAATCTAATGTAAAATACACTTATTTTCCCTTACTTTGTTACCCTATAGGGTATTAAAACTAATTAAATTCTACTACAATTAGTTCAAATCACAAGGAATGATTCTCAACAACTTCATGAACAAGGGTGTACGTATGGACTAGATTCGTTTCCATTCCGTTTCCGTTTCCGGAGTTTAAACCAAACGGGTTATTATGTTGCAAATTTTGGTTGTGGTTTCACTAATAAAGCCTGTTATTTTTAATGTTCACGGATATAAATCTAAAATGATTATGTTTTTCATTATTACAAAATATCTTGTAATAATTTTATTTTAGTAAATAATTAAAATATATATATATATATACAAATACCTCATTTTAAAATTTACATTTTTATCATATATTTTTTGTTTGTTTATAAAAAAAGATATTTTTTCTTTTAAAAAACCTTAAGATTAGTAACTAAAATTTATAAATAAATAAAATCACATTAAATTTAACCAGTCAAAATATAAGATAAATGAAAACGCATGTTCAATTTTTCAGTTGTCTAACAACTGATAATGAATAATATTTGACTCAATAATATTTAAATTAATAATATTTTTAACGACGAGTGTAATTGTTTTAAAGGGACAATTGTATAAGATTTGCAAGACAAATGATGATTTTGAAAGTTGGATTTTGGAAACAAATAGCGAAAGTAAATTGAGCGTGGAACATTTTGGTGAAGTAGAATGTACGATCCCGCATCCCGGACACTTTGACCGACCATCCCATTCAACGCGGTTCGGCTAAATGGATAAAAGCCCACCACCCAGGCGGGACCCACTCACCCTCTACTTTCACGTGGAACACACATGCCCCTTTTCAGTTGGTATGACACCTGTACTTTCATACGTGGACCCCCAAACTCCACGTCTGTACTTTATAACAACCGAGTAGGACCCACAATCACAAACACGCCACACCACCATGCCAGCTGTACGTATTTAATTGAGCCAGGTGGAATTTCTTCCGCCCCTTATCCAGGACCGTACCAAATTAATTTCATATATATATTTTATACTCCATAGTGGTTATAAAGTTATTATTCAATTACGAATATTCTATAATATCCAGGTTGTACTCGTGTGGATATACCATAGGATTTTGATGTAAAATTGTACATATATACCTGATTTTTAGATTTATTTTGCCAATTCAAATCCGAATCATCAACAGCTAATGCTGACATTAGACACCCTTGTCTTCTTCTTCTTGGCTTTATTTATAAAAAAATGTCATTATAATGCTAACCAGTTAACTTTACCCCATCCACTACACCTTTATTCAACCAAATAAACTATTTTTAAAAAAGGCATTATAATCTTATCTTCTTTTTCCCATCCTTCTTTGACGTGCTCCAACAATCGAACCCATTAATTAATTTTTCAATTTATATATTATTCATTATAAATCTCATTCCGTGGTTCAACTTCAACATGCATATCTTCCATGATGTAATTTTGTTACTTGTCCATTATATCGTGTCTTGAGATCGAATTAATGTGTTTTAAGATATTATAAATAATCAAATTTTAACTTACGTACACTCTAACATCCACGTAGATTCAGGGATTTGTTTTCACACTCTTTCAATCACATAAAAAGAACCCTAAAACTACAAATATTAACTTCAATTTAATAATATTTTTTACAAAAAAAAAACTAATTAATATAAACACTAATACTATAAATGATCAGATATATATTTACAAAAATTCCATTTTGGTGCATATACTTCCATAATTTTTTGATACAAATTACTTCCAAATTCACTATTACCTTCCATAATTATATAAGAAATATTTCGTCAGATTTTAATGCAAGATCAAATTTAGAAATTTCATTTATTATAAGATAATGTGTATCAAATAAAAATAAATTTGATATTATCTCAATTGATTGCATACGCTTTACATATTCAGATCACGGGGAAAAAAAAATCGTTTTAACATTTAGATTTCAAGAATTTGAAGTGTAGTTCTAAACTTTTAAGGTTGTTAATTAAATTAAGACAGTTTTGTAAAATGTGAATAATTCAAAAATATTTTTATCAATTATTTTCATACATATCCACTAAATTTAATTGATGGGTGACGTCACAGCGTTGACAGGGTATTTAGGTGAATAAGTGAGGTCATAGGGGCATTTGGATCAGCACGAAAATACCAAATTTGAAAACGTTATCCAAATCTGAAACCTAACCACGGTCAAAACTCCAAAACCCTCTTTACTCTCTCTCACGCTCAATTTCAAACGTTGTCTGAAAACTCATTCCTCATCGGCGTTGGCACCTCTCTCTCCGGTTAGTTCGACGGACAAATAGCGGCATACTTCGATTCGTAATTCTTGAAATCTCTGATCCTCCATTTGTGCTGTTCGATTTTTGTTATGTGTTTTTTGGATTTTGTTGCTTTGTGGTCTTATTTTATTGATGAGAGGGGGAATTCATTTGATCGATTGTGATCTGTTACCTAATGTTTATTTCTAATGTGTAGCGATTATCGCTCGTAGTTATCGTCAAGAATGCTTGAATATTTCGAAATCAGGCGTTGTTTTTGGTCTATAATTTTGTTATTGTTGTTTCGCTGGTCGAGAAGTGCAGTTGAATATAGCCATGTTTCATTGTGAACCCTAATTTGCTATCGTCCGAAACTACATGAATTTGGTTCGACGTTCATTGTTGTACTGAAATTGTGGATTTTAGCTTCTTTTTTTCCCCGTATGATAAGCGTTTCTTTATTAGACGAGGTTGATTTTGTGCTCTCTTGTGTCTGGTGAACAGTCGTTCTGGAGATTGGTCTTAATAATTGGAAACTTTCAAAGTTATACTTCACATCCAAATTTACGCCCTAGCAATTTGCATATCTGTACAATGCTTGTAATTATTTTCTATCTCCCAGCTCTGATTTAGTTTGTCTTTCTCTTGGATATTACCATTGTGCTTTTTTTGCCCTGAATGCTTTTCCATACATTGTCACATTTATTTAATAAAGGTTTAGGCGTAATGAAGGTATTTACAAATTTATGCCCTAACAAAATTACTTGCACTCATTTTCCCTTTTGTTAAGATGTGAATAGCAATTATAACACATTTTTGAGATAAAGGTCTAGGTATAATGCTTTACATATCACTGTCCATGAGACCTCATATAGTGGTCAACGGGAAACAAACTCGTGATAGGTGGCCATACCTTAACATTTATCCCCACCCTCGCGGGCTACCTTTTGTAACACATACCAGAAACTCTCTGTAAGTACCATAAGAAACTATACAAGTCTTAATGGAAGCCATGGGTATGTTGTTAAAGTCATCATATCTTCATTTTGAAATTAATGTCTAATGATAAATAGCTGTTTTCAAGAAAAATCTTAGGTGATGCTTTCATCCATTTAGGGTCATTTGATTCCCACTACATGTCACAATAAAAGACTAAGGTTCTTGAATCAGGAATGAGTCTGTTGTAGTGTTATCTGGAAAGATATTGCAATAAGTATCTTGTACACCATATACCGTTGAAGACATTTTTGGCATGGGATCTACTATATATATCTCGAAATGAACACTATGCATAAAATTGTTGACATTTTTCTTTGTCAATTGCAGTACTTGATGACTAATTCTTATTGATATAATAGGCTTCTCAATCGGTACTAGAGAGAAGAAGCAAATCAGAATAAGAAATACGGACCTTCCATTATTGTATGGTTAACATATAGACAACTTCTACTTCTGAGTGTTTGGTGCTCATAATTGGAAATGGACATACATATGTTTCGAGAGTCCAGACTATCATATATGAATTATTATTGGTTAGCAATGATTAGTAATATGCTACAACTTACTCCTAGTATAGGGTGGTTATAGATGTAGGATCTACTTACACTTTTCTTTTCTATCAATGTTCATGTATTTCCCAATGGTGCATGGTCTGTTAGTAACTTCATTATTTTATAACCATTTTGTCTGCTCTTATCTTACAACTTCCCTCCTGTTATATCCATTTTGGGCCATTTGTCTTTCCCTACTATCATATTGTGTGAAGAAGTTGAAAATAGTGTGAGTTGCATCCTTCCAACATGTCTTTTTATTACTGGTTCAATAATTTTCTTTTTTTCCATGTGCCGTGGAGAGCTGATCTCTCAGCTCTTGTTATCAGTAAAATAGTCTGATGATAAAAGCATTGTTTTGTTTTTCTGCTGCGAATATTCAATAATTTAATGTTTGGTATACGGTTCCCTTTTTGTCTTTCAGAATTTTGATCGATACTTCATACGTTGCATTTAGTTTGGGGTATTGACTATATGATTGAATCCACTTGGAGTCATGGCATCAATATCATCTGCAAACTTATCAGGCTTGCTCAGTGGTGATTTACTTGATCTCTCACCGATCCCCAGACAAGTTCCTCGGGTGATGGCTGCTCCTGGAATTATTTCTGACTTGGATGGTAATGTAAGAAGTGATGGTGAATCTGACTCACCTGTTTACCATGACCGGAAAATCATTGTTGCGAATACACTTCCACTGAACGCCTTTCGTGATAAAGAAACTTCAAAGTGGAAATTCACTTTTGACAAAGATTCTGTTTTGTTACAGTTAAAAGATGGATTGTCTTTGGATACAGAGGTTTTATATATTGGGTCTCTCAGGGCTGAAATAGACACCAGTGAGCAGGAAGAAGTTGCACAGAGACTTCTTGAGGATTTTAAATGCGTTCCTACTTTTTTATCCTGTGATCTTCAGAAGAAGTTCTATGATGGCTTCTCTAAGCAGTATCTGTGGCCTTTGTTCCATTACATGCTACCCTTCTCCCCGGACCATGGAGCTCGTTTTGATCGTTCCCTTTGGCAAGCATATGTATCTGCAAATAAAATATATGCTGACAAGGTTATGGAAGTAATTAATCCAGAGGATGACTATGTTTGGATTCATGATTATCACCTCTTTGTTCTACCCACTTTCTTGAGGAAACGTTTTTTTAGAGTGAAAATTGGGTTCTTTCTGCACAGTCCCTTCCCTTCCTCAGAAATCTACAGAACTTTGCCTGTTCGAGATGAAATTCTTAAAGGTCTGCTCAATTGTGATTTGGTTGGTTTTCATACATTTGATTATGCTCGCCACTTCTTGTCTTGTTGCAGCAGAATGCTTGGCCTGGACTATGCTTCAAAACGTGGACACATTGGTTTGGATTACTATGGTCGTACAGTTTATATAAAAATATTACCTATAGGCATTAATATGGGTCGGCTTGAATCTGTACTCAATCTTCCTACTACAGCGGCCAAAGTTAAAGAAATCAAGGAAAGATTCAGGGGTAAGAAATTGATTGTTAGTGTTGATGACATGGATATTTTCAAAGGCATTAGTCTCAAGTTGTTGGCATTGGAGCACCTTTTCCAGCAGAATCCACAGTTCGAGGGTAACTTGGTTCTGATTCAAATAATAAATCCTGCTAGAAGCTCGGGGAAAGATGTGCAAGAAGCAAAGAGAGAGACTTATTTAATTACCAAAAGAATCAATGAGAGTTATGGTTCCCATGATTACAAGCCAGTGGTTCTCATTGATCGATCAGTTGACCGCTGTGAAAAGTCAGCTTATTATGCTTCAGCCGAATGTTGCCTAGTGAGTGCTGTGAGGGATGGAATGAATTTAGTTCCATATAAATATGTGGTCTGCAGGCAAGGAACACCTCTTTTGGATGAAGCTTTGGAGATTGAAGCTGGTGGTCCTCATACGAGCACATTGGTCGTATCAGAATTCGTTGGGTGCTCACCTTCTCTTAGTGGTGCAATTAGGATCAACCCTTGGGATGTCAATGCTGTGGCTGAATCCCTAAACATGGCTCTTACTATGCCCAATTCTGAGAAGCGACTCCGGCACGAGAAACATTACCGCTATGTCAGTTCTCATGACTTGGGTTATTGGGCTCGCAGCTTTTTCCAAGATCTGAAGAGAGCGTGCGAGGGACATTATGAAAAAAGATGCTGGGGGTTCGGCCTGGGCCTCAGTTTCAGGGTTGTTTCTCTTTCTCCAAGTTTTAGAAAGCTGTGTGTGGAACCTGTAGCCAAAGCTTACAGAAATTCAAATAGAAGAGTTATATTCCTTGATTATGATGGAACTCTTGTTCAAGGAAGTTCCATTAACAAATCCCCGAGCTCTGAGATCATCTCTCTTCTAAATGCTCTATGTAATGATCCCAAAAATACCGTGTTCATTGTTAGTGGAAGGGGAAGGAACTCTCTGGCCGAATGGTTTTCGCCTTGTGACAGGCTTGGCATAGCAGCCGAGCATGGTTACTTCATAAGGTATGCTCAGGGAGATGGATATTATATAAATTCATGTCTCATCCTTCTAATGCTACTTTAAACTGAGTTTATACTTTCGCTTTCAGGTGGAGCAGCTCCTCCGACTGGGAATCAAGCAGAGCGGCTCCTGGTTTTGATTGGAAAGAGATTGTAGAACCTGTGATGAAATCTTATGCAGAAGCAACAGATGGTTCAAGCATAGAGGCCAAGGAAAGTGCTTTAGTGTGGCATCACCAGTATGCAGATCCTGATTTTGGTTCATGGCAAGCTATGGAGTTAGTGATTCACCTTGAAAATTTGCTTGCAAATGAACCTGTGGTTGTTAAGAGGGGTCATCAGATTGTTGAGGTCAATCCACAGGTATGTACTGCTTTATCTCTTTGTAAACAGCATAAATCAAACCTGTTAAGCATGACAATTTGCAGAAAACCACCCATCAGACCCTTTTTTTTAACAAAACACCACCCATCCCCTAATTCTGAGAATGTCTTTATTATCAGGTGATCTTTATTCTCCATTGAATTAGTCGATGAACAAGTTGAAATTAATATGATGAATTCTAAACACTAATTTGTTGAAATCAATGATGATATCTAAACACTAATTTATGGATATTTGACGGAACTGTAATGATATGTTCACTAATATCTAATGGGTGGTTTTTTGCTTATTGTCATAGTTTAAGAGGTGGTTTTATACAAATGATATCCTCACAAAGAAACACACAGGAAGTCTCCTTGATGCTGATTTACTTTTTTTTTGTTGGTAAATTTAGGGGGTAAGCAAAGGACTTGCAGTGGAGAAGGTTCTGTCAACACTACTAAATCGCGGAGCATCACCGGATTTCCTTATGTGCATAGGAGACGATAGATCCGACGAAGACATGTTTGAGAGCTTATTAAAATCAGTATCTAGTCCCTCTGAATCTTCAAGTCCAGAGATCTTCGCTTGCACTGTTGGGCAAAAGCCTAGCAAGGCTAGGTACTATCTTGATGATACAACTGATGTTGTAAGGTTGCTTGGCAGCCTAGCTAAAGCTTCGAGTTCTACACCCAAAGGTAGACGTAATCGTCGGGTTTCTTTTGAAAGTGCTGTATAACTCTCATGGTTCAAGATTGATTCTGTGGAGTATTCATCTATTGGAGACTTGTAGATAATAATTTCTGGAGATGCAGAAGTGAAGATTTTACCTCAGCATTATTTGTACAGATGTTCCATCTGCCAAGGTACCCAACTCTGTTGAAGACTCGTTTTCAAATTTGCTTAAGTAGAAGGATCATTGGAGCGCTGCTGGGGGACAGACACTAACAATAATAATATATCTAGGACGATTGCTCTAACAACTTTGGTAATGATATGCTTCTTTGTGAACTCATTAGATTCAATTGAAGATTCTTTGGTTTGACTGATGGATACTGATTGTACATATAGTTTGGTTGTGAGGAGCAATGAATACAAGACATACATGTGATGTGATTTAGAACAATTCTTTTTCACACTTCTTTTTTGGGCCTTCTAAGATATCATCCCACTTAGGGATATTTTTTTGCTTTAATTTGGATATTGCTCTTGTACTTTTGACTTTTTTAGATGATGTCAAGGAATTCAGTTTTCGCATGGTGTCCTTGAGCTTTAAGCATTTTCGGATTATGCTTTTTTTTTTCTACCACTCATAGAAAGACACATTTTAAAATGATTATTAATAATAATTAGCAAATAATAAATTTTTTATCCTTAAAATGTTAACTTAGGGATGTAGAAAAACATATTTTGAAAAATTATAAAGTTCAAGGACATCAAGTAGAAACTGAAAAACTCTTGGACATAATCTGGAAAAATCAAAAGTATAAGAACGAAAACAGTGATTGGAGACTAATGAATTATAAGAACTTGATGATCAAGAAATTCTAATACAAACATCCCAACAAATAACATTTCGGAAAATTATAAAATTCAAGGACATCATGTAGAAAATGAAAAACTATTGGGCATAAAGCTGAAAAAATCAGAAGTATAAGAACGAAAACAATGATGGGAGACTAATAAATTAAAAGAACTTGATGATCAAGAAATTCTAATACAAACATTCCAAAAAATATCATTTCAGAAAATTATAAAGTTCAAAAACATCATGTAGAAACTAAAAAAACTCTTGGGCATAAGCTGGATAAATCAAAATTATAAGAATGAAAACAATGATGGGAGACTAATGAATTAAAAGAACTTGATGATCAAGAAATTCTAATACAAGCACCCCAAAAAATAACATCATTGATATGTTTTAGTGGAGAAAAAATCCTAACATATGGTTCTCTACTAAATTTGCAATTAATATGCTCGAATAAAATTAAAAACCACCCTTATAAGGGGCCTTCTTGCAATTGGATTTGAAAAATAGATACCAATCTAAAACCCAAAATTTTCTATGGAGAACGGCAATGAATTAACAACCTACTTGACGAAAAAACAATATCGGTCAACCTGTATTGTGAACTCTACAAACGTCACAAAATACTCGCATCATATTCTTTTTTAGATGCCCTTTTGTCCACATTAGTTTTTAACACATTGGTCCTAAATCCTCAACATCATCACTAAACAAATTTAGTGACTCACAAAACCACAAAACCAAACACTTCTTTTTACAAGATCTTAACAAAAATTAGTTTTCTTGATCCAACAAAAATCATGACCATTTGGTGGGATATCTAATACACAAGAAACTAAACCATTCTAAAAGTAGACTAATGGAATTACCCAAAATGCCGCTAAATTCATAAAACAATGATAAAACTAATGACCTTGAGGAAGGAATAAAAAAAAACTTTAACCAAACTAGGAGAAAAAAAGAATATTAAATGGAGAAACTAGAGATAATTTTCTCAAACTAAACTTTTATGATTTCAAGCTGAAATTGATGAAACTTCTGTTGTGTTGTATTTGTGATTAGAAACCACCTAGAAGATATCATTACCCTAAGACCCAAAAACATCAAACAATCCATCATCGTTATTGAAACACTTGGTCTCTAATTAGTATTCAAGAATCTATTAAACTTAATATTTTTAATAAAAATATTATTGAGAGTGATAACTATAATTGACAGGCATAACCGACTTGAAACACTTTTTTCTACTAGTTAACATTTATACAGACCATAAACACAATATTCTGATCAAGTGATCTTCGTGAGTCATATATGCTATCATAAGAGAAAAAAGAGAAAGAATAAGAAAATGCGATTGTTTTTTTGTATAAATTTAATGCTCGTTGGCTTTGGGTGAATTTGATACACGATTGAACTCAAGTGGAATTGTACAAGCCATAAACCCATAAAGTGCAATAAGTGGATTTTACAAACGTGAATATCCCCTAAGTTACCAAAACACAATATATTTAGATGAACTCATCAAGCCTATTTACCCATAAATGGCATGTATTAAGTGGGAGCATACATTGGTAAACTTGATCAATGAAGTGTTGGTCTCTCCTAGGGAAAGCACAGGCGCAAGTTGCGAAAGGAGACAAAGATTCAAAGGAAGAAGAGGTGAAGAATGTAAATAGTGGCATGTATCAACAATGACTTATCAAACCCATCTTTAAATTTGGTTGCCTTCATTGGAGGGTAGCTTCTTCACACTCATCTGCTGGTCAAACTTCCTTCCAACGTTCACACCCAAATCGATTTCTTCTTAACAACTTACAATCCCAATATACTTAATATCGATCAAAAATGCACATCTAAGAGACCACATATAAAACAAAATCTAGACTTTAAGACAATAGAGGTATTCAGATTAATCTTTTCTTAAGTACGAAATTTTAGAATAAATTTTTGTATACTATTTAGTTATAAAATATAAACTAAAATTTTAAATTTTAAAAAAAATAAAACGTTATTCCATAAAATGAATTAAAATTGATATTTTATTAGCTTTTGATTTTTTAGATAATTATTATAAAAATAAAATTTATAATTATTACAATTTTAGTTTAAAATTTTAATATTAACTGTTCAAATTTTTGTTAAATTAGTTTAAATATTTTGTAAACTAATTATTAAATTGTTAAAAATTTGTGTTACAGATACATGCATTGTGTCTCAGATATCTATACAAACATGTTTAAGAAAAAATATATGAACTAATATTTTAAAATATTAAATTAATGGTTTATTACTTTTTTTTTAATAAAACATGATTAAGAAAAAAAATTTATTATGCTTTTTTTTTAAATAAAATAAAATAACATATTATAAGGATGGACGACACGTCTTGTTTTCCGCCCACATTCTACTTCGATGTAATTTATACAACCAAAATGTATACGATATATAATCTAAATTATAATATTTAGAAAACTATAATTATAAAAATTTAGTTCACTTTAAATTTTTTAAAAGTATCTGTACAAACCCCTGGTTTGCATTGAATATATATATGGCAAAATAAAATAAAATAATTGTATACGTGTAGATATATATCATATATGATCGATAAATTATAGGTTTGTTGGATTTGGTTCAAAGATGATAAATGTGATGGCCCAAATGGCGGTGGCTTGAGGTTTGTTGCGTTTTGAATGTATCCATGGCGTGCTTAGCTCACCTGGGCTATGTTTTTAGAGACATGTCCCCACCTTACACTAAATATAGCACTGCACCACTGCTCAGCTCTCCTCCTCCTCCTCTTCTCTTCCTTCCTCTAACCCCAAATTCATCCATTAATACACAAATTTGATTCTCTCCCACACCATTTTAGCAGTTTTTAGCCTTTACCCATATACAGTCTATCTCTTTCCTCTTCCCAATCTACCTTTTTCCCCTTCGCCTTTGTCTCTTTTCATCCTCTTTCTTCTAACTTTACTCTTTCAAATCCGTAACCTCCCCCACTTGTTCCTCTTCAATTTTTGCCTCAAACTTTCCCTCTTCAAATCAATCTCCTCGTTGACGTTTTCCGAGAAAGCAAGATTCTCCGCTTTAGGTTTCTGATAATGCAGCATTTCACTCGCCTTGTTCATCTCTTCTGAACTGTGAGTCTTTCTTTACCTACATTGTACAAATGGAGCATCTGGGCAAGAGGGTTTTCGTGCTTTTCCTTACTCTTTTACTGCTCTTTAATGGATTCTCTTCAGTTTCTGCTTCCACTCCACCCGCTAGTAAGTTTGATCACTTCACCTTCCATTAAAATTCCTTCTACACACTTCTCTCTTCTAATGTTTATTTTTTTTGTGTTTGTTGTTGTTAAGAAATTGTTAGTGGGTTCATTTCGAATGCACTCGCTAGGCTGATGAAATGGGTATGGTCTCTCAAAGCTACCACTAAAACAGGTACTTTATAGATCCATTTTGCTAGTATTTTTTCTTTTCAATATAATTTACTTTGTTTGGTTCTGTAAATATGAGGGGGGAAAATTGGGGCTAATGTCTATCTATGGCGCAGCAATTTCTGGCCGTCCGATGATGAAATTTGAGGGTGGGTACACTGTTGAGACTGTATTTGATGGTAGCAAACTAGGCATTGAGCCTTACTCTGTTGAATTATTACCCAGTGGAGAGCTTCTGATTTTGGACTCTGCTAATAGCAATCTATACAGGATCTCTTCATCTCTCTCTCAATGTAAGTAACGCTCTGCAATTTCTTGCATTTTCCTTTTTTGATTAGAATGTTTTTGCCCGGTTGCGGTGGGCAAGCAATTTGTGAATTTTGGCTGTGTTTTCTAATTCTAAAAATTCATTTATTTGGGCATGCAATTAACTGGTCTGGTTGGTCATGGTATATTTATTGCACTGATTTATATATTCTTACATGATTTTGTGATTTCCTGTTTATGAAGTCATCAATTCCTTTGACTCTCAACATTTTTCTTTACATGGAAATCACTGAGATTTAGCATCAAAATCATATTTTTATAATTGTATATCCAAAGAGCTTTGGTGATCCTTTTTAGAGGGCCTAATATAATCAACTTTAGAAATTAGGTTTACATATGTTATTTTCTAGCTCAATTTCAGTTTGAATAAAGCTTATTTTCTTTTGTTGATGCCTCTAGAGGGCCTACTAGAATTGTGTTATATTTTGATTCAATTTCACTTTGAATAAAGCTTGTTTACTTTTGTTGATGCTTCATGTCTTGTTCATGATCATGTGATTGGGGCGACTGTAAAATGGTATGTCTGTGTGCACATGTGCATGTGGTTTGTTATTTGGACACATTATGAAATGAGTTCTTATGGAGAAAATGTACAGACACCAGGCCGAAGCTGGTGGCTGGATCGGCTGATGGTTACTCAGGTCATGTGGATGGAAAGCACCGGGAGGCAAGGATGAATCACCCTAAGGGTGTTGCTGTTGATGACAGGGGCAACGTTTATGTTGCAGACACTATGAATAATGTCATAAGGAAGATCACTGATACAGGTAAAGTGCAACTGTAGAATGTCACTTGTCTTGATATAAAACTTGTGACTAGCAAGATCAGTTATGAATTATAAATTTTGTGGCAGGGGTTACAACTATTGCTGGCGGGAAATGGAGCCGTGGGGGTGGGCATGTTGATGGTCCGAGTGAAGAGGCAAAGTTCTCCAATGATTTTGATGTGGTTTACATAGGAAGCAGTTGCTCCTTGCTTGTAGTTGACAGAGGTAACCGAGCTATCCGAGAAATCCAGCTGCATTTTGATGATTGTGCTTATCAATACGAAAGCGGCCTCCCTCTTGGTAAATTAACTCGTCTACAGTTTACATTATTTCTTTTCTGAAATTTTTTAGTTTTTAATTAATTTAAATGCTCTGCTTTGTATCTTTGCAGGAATAGCTGTGCTCTTAGCAGCTGGTTTCTTTGGCTACATGCTCGCCTTGCTCCAAAGACGAGTCGGTTCCATTGTGTCTTCTCAGGATGTAAGAACCATTTCAGCTTTCTAAGTATTTTTTTTTTAGCATTAATCTTATGGTTATTTCATAACAGGAGTGGGGCACAGAAACAAACATATCACCAAACCCATATCAGAAGCCTCATAAATCCGTGCGGCCTCCATTGATTCCGTCAGAGGACGAACAAGAGAAGCAAGAAGAAGGGCTTTTCGGCTCCATAGGAAAGCTGTTTGTCAACGTAACCGAAATACTGGGAGGATATATTCCGGGTTTGAAGAAAAAGCCACCACTCGTGTATCAGTATCAGCCACAGAACACCTGGCCGACCCAAGAGAGCTTTGAGGTACCAAAGGAAGACGAGCCTCCTCCAATCGAAACTCGAGCACCCACGCCTCGTAAAACGTATGCTTTCATGTCTAAAGATGCCGATAAAATGCAACATCAGCTTAGACAAAGCCGCGTTTTCTACCAGTGGGACGATCAACAACAGCAACAACAACAGCAACAGAAATATCAGCATCGTCATCAGCACCATTCCTCAGCTCCTCAGACATTTTACGAGCAAAGCACCGAGAAGACAAAGGAAATCGTGTTTGGAGCTGTTCAAGAACAGGAAGGGTGGCGTGTGCCGGTAGTGAAACCGACACAGTATGCTGATTCCTCTTATGATCATCAGAACGTTCGTTTTCGAATGGGTTACAATCGCGGTTACTAGAGATGGTGATATTTTCAATTTTGGAAGTTTTGGTTATGTTGATAGTCGGTAGTGATGAAGAATTGTTGACAGTAGCTATCTGGATGACGCTTGTATCAGTCGAATAATGCCATATTATGTTTATAATTAGATTATCCATTGCCAAATTCATGCATTCGAGCTTGTCTATTTAAGACTTGTGCTATTCTGGGTAGTTCTTGGGCTTAAACAGCAAATCTTGTGGGATCCATGTAAGAGAAAATAATGATTTTTATTTCCAGATTCGCGGGCACCCACAAGAAGCTGTTGTTCCACTTGTTTATTGTGTCCAATATGAGTTGGACGAGTCTTGGTCACACGGGCGTTATCGTCGCAACAATATGCGCTGAGAATTTGACCTGCGTTTTTTTGCAGAGGGTAATACGATAGATTGATCAGCCATAAACAAGGCGCTGAGAAAGAAAATCAGCATTTGATTATTCATCCCAAGGAGCAACTGATTTCATCCCGCTTGAGTTCTGACCCAAATAGTAATTAACAGTTTTGAACTTCTAATCCAACTCTCTGAGTCGGATATGAGTCAAACGGTAAATAAGATTAAATTTTATTTTATTTATATAATATACTGAGCTTTTTCTTGATGAATATACTTGATAAATAAATCTTATATATTAAAGCTTCTTTTGTCGCATGTCTCAACCATAGTGAATTTTTTTTTTAATTCAACAATTTCATTTAACTATTTAAATCCAGTAAAAAAAATCAGATGCCATTTAAACCTAATTTACCAATCAGAAATATGGTTTCAATTGTAAAAACACTTAAAAGAAACTATTCATTAATATACTTCTATATTACTCTTTTTATATTCTATTATTTGATAAATTAATATTTGCTCATTCAAAATAATTTATTAGTTACAAATAAATTAAAAATAACATTTTATACTCAACCCGCACATAGTGCGGGTCATATACTAGTTAATAATTATTGAGATGATTTTCATCCTAAAGCATAAAATTTATTCATTATCTTTTACAATAAAATTTTTGAAAGTCAATTAAACATTGTGTTTAACATTTTACTACGAAAATTCGTTAGATTGAATCTCGAAGTGGTCAACCTAAAACATCTTAGCATCCTTACGGATGAATACAATGTTCTAGAGCAATAGAAAATTGGGTGTGAGGTGTCGACTGTCTCAATTTTCAACGTTGCACAATTAATTTATCTCCAAACATGTTTGATCAAATTCCGTGAGAAAAAAAAAAGATTCAGCATGGAGCCGAAAATAATTGTCAAATCTCCCATGGACAATAAACCTTGAAGTGCCTTAATAAGAACCAATTCCGATGAACTGGAATTTTCAAAAGCTTGGACCGGAGACCGGACCAGAATTTAAAAAAACAAATATATATATATATATATATATATATATATATATATATATATATATATATATATATATATATATATATATATAGGGTCAGGATCCGGTATGAACCACCCTTAGAGTAGGGAATAGGAACCTCTAAGATCCGTTGGATTAAAATTTGAACGGACATGATGGAAGGTACATAATAAGCTTCCATAGGTGAGATTCATATGATTGTTCAAATTTCACAAATAAATCATTAAATATTATACATATTAGGAAAACAAATATCCTATTTTTGGGCTATCCCAAAAATAAACGTTGAATGAATTGATTCCCATTGACTAGTAAATTTTTATATAGAAGGATGCTCGTTAATTTTATATTATAAGATTGATCGTTTTTTTTAGTCGTTAATATGTATAATACTATAAATTAACGACCAGAATTAAAAAAAAAAATTCACGACCAGAATCAAACAAAAAATAAAAAAAATTAACGACTAAAAAAATAAAATTAACGATCAAAATTTGTGTTTTATAAGAAATTTGATCATTAATATATTTGGTCGTTAATATATTTTATAGAGAATTTTGATCGTTAATAAATTTTATAAGAAATTTGATCGTTAAATTTGTTAGGATTGGTCGTTAAAATTTGTTTTGGTAGTTAAAATATGAAAAAAGACATTTTAACCACCAATTTTTCTCTATAAAATTTTAACGACCCACAAAATTTTAACGATGACTATATTAATGATATAAAAAACATTTTAACGACCAAATTTTCTCTATAAAATATAATAATGACCCAATATGAAAATAATGTATTACCATAATTTGGTCGTTATTATATTTTATAGAGAAATTTTGGTCGTTAAAATATTTTTATCATAATTCTATTAGAGGCAATATAATATTCTCATTAATTATTACCATAAACAATGTTAAATCTTGGACGTTCATCTATATTAATCCAACGGCTATTATAAGTCCCTATTCCCTACTCTAAGAGAGGTTCCTACATGATCCTAACTCTCTCTCTCTCTCTCTCTCTCTCTCTCTCTCTCTATATATATATATATATATATATATATATATATATATATATATATATATATATATATATATATATATATAGGGATAGGATCAAGTAAGAACCATTGTTACGGTAAGAAATAAGAACCTATATGAGTCGTCGAATTATATGATGGACGTCCAAGATTTAATGAATTATATAAGGTAATTGTGCATTGTCTTGATTAGATAATTTATTTATTAGGTAATTAAGTATAAATGGCATTTAAAGTCATTACCAATTAGGAAACAAAATATTGTTATTGTGTTTTTTTCAAATTTGTTTTAGTAAATTTTATTATGAATATAAATTAGAAATATTAATGTTTTCTTTATTCGTGTTTATATATTAAATAAATATCCGGGTTACATTTTTTTATAAATTTATATTTACTATCAAGTATTATACAAAGAGCATGCACGAGTATGTTTTTTTTAAATATGCACGATTAAATATTATTGCACGTGTAATTTAAATATTGCAAATTTTATGTACCGTTTTATTTATTATTACACGTATATATATATATATATATTTTTGAAAGCATGCACTAGTAAATGAAAGAGAGATAGAAATATTAAATGAATGAGAGATAATATGCACGAGTAAGTTGCATTGAGTGCACTAGTAAGTATTGCACGATTTATGTTATTTTGAAAGTATGCACGAGTAAGTGCACTAGTAAGTATTACACGTTTTATGTTTTTTTGAAAGCATTCACGAGTAAGTGCAAATGAACATCTATGTGCATGTGCATGTATTGGTTGTGCACATGTACATTTCGTGCATATATTATAATATTACACAATGTACAATCAAATGATATGTATCATGCATGTTAAGTTCAATTTATGAGCAAGACGCCGGAATGGGTAAAATAAATAAAATCAAATAATAGTTTATCTTAATTGTGTCAAGTTATATATAATGGTAGTAAATACCTTTTTGAAGTTTAAAAGGTAATCATGTATATCTATCCTAAAATATCAATCATCTAATTAATATGCAAAAATAATATTGAATCATGATCGTTGATTTTATTTAATCATGTGGTCTAGATTGGTTCTTATTTCTTACCGTAACTATTGTTCTTACTTGATCATATATATATATATATATAATTAAATCTATTTAAAATTTTTTTTTAAAATGTCGTTACGCTAATATTAGGAATAAGGTGGGTGAGTGGTATGAAAGAACTCCAAGTGTATTGTTAGGAATAATGTGGGAGAGTGACATTGGGCTTACCCATGGCCATGTTGTAGGACACCTTACATGAACACAAGGTGGTTTGACACTGGTTATATTTGTGTGATGCTGCCAAAACCATAGCCACAAGAACACATATCCGGGACTCTTTTAGTCCCTCTTAGAGGAGCCATAATCCGGCGGTGGTCTAGAGCATGGGGCTTCTTCGTAATATCCAATTATGCTCGATTGTTTCCGATCGGCTTGCTATGTTATTGATTTGTGGGGCCTAGTCACCTATTAAACTCGATATAAGCTTGGTCTTATGTCTTGTGAACTAAAAGGAATGCCGAATTTTGGACCGTCCTGATCTCGAACTATGGCTTTTATCTATCTATTGATCAATGAATCTAAATCTCTCACCTCACAAACAGAAGAATAACTCTCAAACATATCTCGATCTTTTTGAACATATCTTGATTTTTTCTCTGACCGTGAACTCTATGGAGTTTTCTCTCTCTTCGTAGAACCAAATAGAACGAAAAAAACTTGCAGTGGGTTGTATAAAATTGTTTGTTCTCCCTTGAATAACAACATAAGCTTATATTGATGTTCTTTGAACAACAATTGTTCTTCTTTGCGAGGCCAACTCGACCTATGGTCTCCTGAATTACAACCCGCTCTCTTTGAACAATGACTTACATGAGGAATTTTTCAATCATCACTATATGTATATGACTAAAGGGTTGATGTATCGATATTTTCAACTATCGTTGATGTTGTTGCAAAGCCAATCAAACAAATAAATATTATTGAAACTCTTCATGTGTGGTCATTTCTTACGCAAGATGATTTTCGATGAATGTAAATGGTGTATATTCACTTATCGGCTTAGTGTACATCTCATCTCTATGATGAATGAACTATCTTTATCAATTCTTTTCTAAACAACCTTAGCTTATTTTTGGGACCATCAACAATCTCCACTAAGTGGTCTATTTTGCTTCAAATCGTAAAGATTTGGCATATTAACAGGTCAAAGGACTACATGCATGGCCTACTTTATGTGCGTCTATAACAAAAAAGAAAGGAGGTAAACAAAATCTTATATTTAAGCCAAGTATTGCACGACCAAATGCATGGCTAACATTTTTTTGAGCATGTTTTAGGGCCTTTATGAACACGATGAGCTAGGGCAAGATTTCTATATGCTTATTTTTTAACCCATAGATAAGTACTCTTTGAGTATTTATCTTGAAACATTCTTGTTCTTTTGCTGATGTGATTGAGTGTTTTGAGTCGTGTTTGGATTGCGGTTGTGGTCATGTGCTTCGTGATAACTCATTTTGATGGAAATTGCTTCCTTAAAATTTTGTCTTCCACTTCCCAAGAGTTCATTTCCTATTGTACCTGCTTTCGACGGTGCTACTTTAGCAGTGCTTGACTCGTTTTTCACTTGCTTCGTGTTCATGGAATTCTCTCTTTACTTCCGTGCTTATGTTTCTTGTTGATTCTTTTAGTTTCGTTTATTTTGTACTCTTGACGTTTGTATCCCTCACACGTTCTGAGATTGCTTTTGAACGCCATCTCATTGCGCTACCGCTCCTTTTTTTCCCTTTCAATTTTTAATAAATGGGCGATGTTCGTTGGCGCTGGCGTCAACTAGACGCAGGCTAATTTTTTTTGATACCAGTAAAATGAATACAGTGTGTTGCTTTTTCGAAACCATATATGTATATCCTTTAGATGCCTTAATCATGACAAATAATGAGTCACACATGTTATGTTTTGATTCATATTCATTGTCAACGTACTTTTCACACCAAAAAAAAAAATGTCAACGTACTTCATAATACGAACCCTATCTTCATGTACATGCACCAAAATAGATCAAAGACTTTTTGAAAAAACAAAATTAGATAATAATCAATATCAAATTTCACAGTTTTTTCGTACAAATTTTTTTTTTGATGAAGGAAAATAGTTCGAAAACACTAGACGACACGGCGTCTAGTAGATCGAAAGGCCGAAAAAAAATCGGCAGACGGACTAACTGTCATGAAGAGGCACAATAAATAAATAAAAAAAATACACAAAATACAACATAAAAACCCGAAAGCAGAGGAGGTCTTCAAGGGAAAGTAGTACGATGATGCAGTCAGTAGAAAGCGACAAACATAAATGTTTTTTCGTACAAAATTGACCTATGTGTACATGTATCATCTGATATTTTCTTCAAAAAATAAAAATCAATAGTAATGGGCCTAATGGCTAAACATGTTCAACTTCCGACTCGGATCGGATTGGGACCGAGCTTTTTACAAATCTTTACCCATTAATCTAGACCGGAAAGAGTCTGGCTCGGGCATGGAGTGGTGACCCTCCCGGCCGGACAGTTTTTCAATTAACCTTTTAAGATAACAATTATATTTAACATAAATTTATATAAAATATAATATTTAAAAAATATTTTATGTAATACTCCATCCGTTCAAAAATAATTGTTGTATTAAAATTATACTTTTGTGAAAGAATATCTATTTTGATCTTTATTTTACACATTTAACCTTCTAATGATTGTTACTTAGTTATGATTTTAAATAAAGCAAAAAAATAAAGGAATGATTTGAAGTATAATGTTATATTTCATAGTAATTGACCTATAATTGTGTTAAATATTTTATGATTATATTAAATGTTTTATAATTATGTTAAATATTTTGTAATTATGCATACTATTATAATTATATTTAGTAATATATATATATATATATATATATATATATATATATATATATATATATATATATATTATAATTATATTCAACAATATATATTATTTAAGATATTTTATATGGACCGGATAGGCAATCCGGATTTTTCGGTCCGATCGAACTTTGTTCTATGCCATATCAGTATGTTTTTCGTGCTTTTCGTAAGGGCTCCCCGAAAATGATCGGGTCTAGTAATGACCCAATAATGTTTAACAATTAAATTTCTTATAAAATTTAGTAACGATCAAATTTCTCTATAAAATATATTAACGATCAAATATATTAACGATCAAATTTCTTATAAAACACAAATTTTGATCGTTAATTTTTTTTTTAGTCGTTAATTTTTTTTATTTTTTGTTTGATTCTGGTCGGTTTTTTTTTATTCTGGTCGTTAATTTATAGTATTATACATATTAACGACTAAAAAAAATAACGATCAATCTTATAATATAAAATTAACGAGCATCCTTCTATTTACTAGTCAATGGGAATCAATTCATTCAACGTTTATTTTTGGGATGGCCCAAAAATAGGATATTTGTTTTCCTAATATGTATAATATTTAATGATTTATTTGTGAAATTTGAACAATCATATGAATCTCACCTATGGAAGCTTATTATGTACCTTCCATCATGTCCGTTCAAATTTTAATCCAACGGATATTAGAGGTTCCTATTCCCTACTCTAAGGGTGGTTCCTACCGGATCCTGACCATATATATATATAGAGAGAGAGAGAAGATCATATAGGAACACTTCTTAGGGTAGGGAATATGAACTAATATCATCCGTTAGATTAAAGTCCATGAACGTGCATGATTTTTGAAGATATATATGGTAGCATATTTTAGTAAATAAAATGGGATATTCTTTTTCCTCTAATAGACTTATATATTTTTTAATTAATTACTAAAATAATAAAAATTAAATGTATATTCCTTCTTCATTGACAACATCTAACGTACGTGAAGAAATAGATTCTAAATATAGAAGATTGATCGTTAATTATTATGTCATTACATGATCGTTAAATTGTTATATATAAGGATGATCGTTAAATTTTTATATAGAAGGATGCTCGTTAATTTTATATTATAAGATTGATCGTTTTTTTTAGTCGTTAATATGTGTATAATACTATAAATTCACGACCAGAATTTAAAAAAAAATAAATTAACGACCATAATCAAACACTAATTTTAACGACCGATGATTTTACAAATATTAACGACCAAAATTTTTTAAAAAATTATAATAACGACCAGAATCAAAAAAAAATAAAAAAAATAAACGACCAGAATCAAACACTAATTTTAACGACTGATGATTTTACAAATACTAACGGCCAAAAAATTTTAAAAAAAAATTATGATAACGACTAGAATCAAAAAAAAAAAGAAAATTAACAACCAGAATCAAACACTAATTTTAACGACTGATGATTTTACAAATACTAACGACCAAAATTTTAAAAAAAATTATAATAACGACCAGAACCAAAATATAAAAATTACTAACCTTAATCTTGTTCAAAAAAACCTCAATAATTTTTTCGTTTCCAGAAGAAGATGGCAGAGAGAGTTTCTTAATGATGTAAATGTTCAACAAATTGTTTTACTAGTCAATGAGAATCAATTCATTCAACAATTATTTTTGGGATAGCCCAAAAATAGGATATTTGTTTTCCTAATATGTATATTATTTAATGATTTATTTGTGAAAATTGAACAATCATATGAATCTCACCTCTGGAAACTTATTATGTACCTTTCATCATGTCCGTTCAAATTTTAATCCAACGGATCTTAGGGGTTCTTATTCCCTACCCTAAGGGTGGTTCCTACCGGATCCTGACCCTATATATACATTATATTCAATAATATATATTATTTAAGATATTTTATGTAATATATATATGGACGGGATAGGCAATCCAGATTTTTCGGTCCGATTGAACTTTGTTCTATGTCTATATCAGTATGTTTTTCGTAAGGGCTGCCCGAAAATGATCGGGTCTAGTAATGACCCAATAATGTTTAGTAATGACCCAATACTTTGATGAGCCTTCTGCCTTCCCACGCTTCACTAGCTTCTCATCTAATTTGTGTTATACACGGAGTATTTTCTTTCAGCTAATTACCGCAATGTGTAGGATATCAAACACTATTTTATCAATATATCTATCTTCTGGACTTCTGTAAGACTGTAACCTAAACTTATTCTGAAAATGATATATTGTATGATATGAAAATGACTGTGCAACCACAATCGATACTCCAATGATGTAAAATTGTTAGTAATAATCAATGATGGAAAGCGCTCAGATAAACAAAATTTCCTTAGATCTGTAATCCTCATCAAACAAGACTTAGCATAAGATGAATCTGTAATAATCTTAAAACAACCACTAAGCTAATCTCATTAGATACGATCTGTTCTTTGACTTGACGTTCCCCTTCACGTATAAGTGGTCGAAGAAACCAACTGTGTACTATGGCCCTTACAGTTGGGTTTATTTGGCTGCTTCTACGCCAAAGACAAAAGCATTAAGCACAGTTGTATTATTTGTCCAACAACCAATCATTCATTACAATTGTGATTCAAGTGCCATTGTTTTCCACTTCCATAAAGAAAGGCGAAGTGGCCCATATGAGTGTCAAAGTCTTTTCTTTGACAATCGCCTCATTCGAAGAAACGGATAAAAACCCGACAACATTAAGGTAAAACATGGGTGACGGGTTAAGATAAGATATGCTTAAATTAAAGTTCAACCAAAAGAATATGAATACAGAAAAAAAGGAACAGCAAAACTACACTTCTACAATAGTTAAGAGAAAAGTGACAAGAATGGCTCTCTATGTATTGTAACAAAATCTAACATACATTATGCCATGGGAGTTTCATATATCAACACAAGTATGATGATGATCAACAATCTGTGTAAGTGGAGAAGAACCAGAAAATTTATCCTTCTTAGACCAAAGCCAAATCTTCGAAACCGAAAAGCTCTCGTTCTTACTTACCATGTTGATCTTCTTGCCATTGATATCCCCATCAACCAAGGACTCCCCATTTCTTCCTTTGACAATTCTTGGATCAGCACCATTGGCCGTTCGATTCGACGACAATGCCACCTGTAATTCCGACTTACCAACCACATATTGGTAAGAACCCATTGAAAAACATCTCCTAGCTCCCAAATTACTGCTACTAGTCTCACCATCATCAATTCCTTTCCCTAAGAAATTCGAGTTCTTAAACTTGCCTAATTTCACAGACAACACCATCATTTTGTCACTCACAGGTTCTACTTCGTTTGGCTTTTGGCTAGATAACTCAGCACCGCCATCTTCTTCCCTCCAATTATCGGAATCGAAAACCGGGTTTTCAATTGCGATTCCAGGAGTGTAAAGACCACCTCTACAAAGAGGGCAAGTTGAATTGGATAACAGCCATGTGTCAATACAATCAATGTGGAAAGCATGGCTGCAAACAGGTAGCAACCTTAATTTATCTTCCTCTGAGAATTGGCTCAGACAAACTGCACAATCGAATGGCTCTTTTAAACCCTTGATTTCCTTGTATTGAAAGACTGGTAAAGCATCTATGAATGCCTGGTCAAGGCCTGAATCATGAAGGGTAAATAGCTGTTGTAGTTGTCTTTGGAATGTTTCGGAATTTGACATTTCTTGATTGTGATCAGATAAGCTATCTGAAGAGGAAGATATTCGCCTTGTGATGAACCTAGCTAGTAAATGGAGTAAACCAGATACAAAGAACATAATAGCTAAGATAACTATAATGAACAGTATAGCTGGGCTAATTTTACCATTGGATGTTGACGGCGGAGGTGGCGGTGACAGCGGCGGCGGTTGGTTTTCAGATTGAAACAAAGACATTTTCAACAGAAGGGTAAACCAGAAACCATGACTTTTTTTCAACTAGACACTTTTCCCCACAAAATCAAAAGCTAAATAATCAATCACAAACACAACGCAGAGGGAGTATCAATACACTAATGATTGCTGGCTGAACCTCAAACCCAGATCGTATACCTCAATGTACCGACAAAATATGTACGAAGTCGCTGACTTGAAGAACACAGCAAATCAGCTCTTAGCAAGCGGGAAAGGAATCAAATCATTGACCTACAATAATGAATCAAAAACAAAAACGGTAGTCGAATTCGATGAAAGAAGAGTGAAGAAATGGGATTTTTAATTTGTAGTGAAGAAACCCTAATAATGGGAGGGTTATGAAGTGAAATTGGGGGTTTTACTTTTTAATATCCTTTTATAGAAGACATGGGAAAAGTCTTTTGGAGTTGTTGTAGGAGCTTCGAAATGCAAAGGCTGTGGTGGGGGTTGAGGGCGATTTCGGCGGTGGAAAAAGAAAGCACCGTGAAAATACCTTTAAAATGGAAGGGTAGTATTGTAAATTGGATTAAGCTTTTTTAAAGTATACCACAAGAGATCTAGATTCGATGTCGCTGCCGTTTACGTGAAGTGTGTGAGTGTGTTGTCGGCTTCCTCTCTCATCTAACGACAATTTATGTATTGAGATTTTGAAGGGTCAAAGCTCAAAAAATGGACAATTATCGCTCTTCATATTTCACATCATCGTGTGTAATAAGTTATGTTACAAGTTTGTAACAATCAATAAAAATTATATGGAAAATAAAGTTTTAAAAAAAAACAGGACCGAACCTTATCTGTACCATTTAGACTCTAGTCCAACGCACTAAAAAAAATATAAAAAAATACTAACCCTTTTAAATTAACCTATAATTAATCATAAATCTTATGTAAAAATCATTCATATTTTCCACTAATCCCAAACACACTTTTCAATTTTCTAGTATTATTTCACTTAATTCAGTGTTTTGTTTCAATGAATATCTTTAAACTTTTTCATTATAAATCTTATTTATATAACATTTATATTTTCCAAACACCTAATCCACCCACACTTTTCTTTCTTTTAGTACTGTTCTACTTCATTCAAAATGAATACTCTTTAAACTCTTTCGCTAAAAAATAAAATTGTGTTAACGGACTAACTAAAACATAAAACGTCCAAATAGATAGGCTAAAAGATTGCCTAAAATAAAAAGGGTAAAACATAGAAGATAATCATCGAAAAGAAAATATGTTGTGGGACTGGTCGGCCAATCGGTGGGGCTCAGTTGGCCGATCACTCGGAAATGAACCGGTTGAATTTGCTCTTGGAAAACTTTCATGTGCTTGGTAAGTGCGTTGGAGGTCGGTTGACCGGATCCAAAGCCTCGAGTAGTTCCTCAATCTTTACTCTCGGGTCTCAATCAATTTAATCCTAACCTCAACTTACTTTATCGTAGTGATAATTTTAGTGTGTTGAAGACATTCCTTCGCAAATAGCTCAATTTTAGCCCCACAAACGCTTAGAATACTTGCAATGACATTAAGGCACCAATAGATCTCCAGAACACAAAAGGGAAGGAAATCTTCTAATAAGAAATATTAATATGCCATAAAGGTTTAAAGGATGAATTAAAATAAATAGAAAAGAATGGGGTAGAAAGACTTTTTTGTTTTATTTTGGAGATACAAACTAGGTCCCTCTTATTATCTACAAAATTTTTAAATCAAAAATTAATTAAAAAGAGGGGTAAGAATGTAATTTACTAGGGAAATAATTGAGCCTATAAATACGATTCATATGTTTTTTTGCAAAAAAACTCTAACCCATTCTGAAACCCTAGATGTCCATTCTGAAATCCTAGCCGCAACCTCCTTCAACCGTCGAAGAAGAACACTCGGTCAGACGAACCAATAACCACCATATGTATAGAGCCAACCGCATTCGACACCGTTGTTTGGCTTTGAGTAGTTCCGAGTGTATAGAGCCAACCACAAACCGAGATCAAAGAGGTTCGGCGACGACGGAGAAGAAGTCCAACGACGCGACAATCGAGATCGAAGACGGAGGAAAAGAGGACCAACGGCGGCGATGACGGAGAAGAGGACCTACGACGAGCAATCGAGATCGGCTGGTTTCGGTTGTTAAAACAACGGTTCCGGCTAGTGTTCAAACAACGGCGAGGACCAATGGCGGTTTCGAGATCGAGACGTCGGAGAAGAAGGCACCAATGGTGGTTGCGAGATCCACCTACCCGCATGCACCGAGGATTTGGCAGCCAACTCTTCTCGGTATCCTCATTCTATTTTCCATACCACCTTTTGTACTTCCATTTATTTGTAAGAGAGCTTGTGTATATCCATAAGCTTGTGTAAATCGAGCCTTGTGTAAATCGAGCCTTGTCGGATCATTTGTATAAGGGTTTGTGTACAAGATTTGTATTATAGTTATGAAACTCGAATCTTGTGTAACTCGATTCGACAGACCTTGTGTAACTCGGTATTAGTAAATCGGTTATTACATAAAAAAACAAATACACAAAGTAGTGCTTGTGTAAATCGACGACCTTGTGTAAATCGGTGGCCTTGTGTAAATCGATGGCTTTGTGTCAATCGATGGCCTTGTGTAAATCGATAGGCTTGTATAAACCGATAGGTTTGGGTAATTACAATTTTTTTTGTAAATCGATTTATGTTTATGTAACACTCGTTTGTGTAAGTATGCATTAAATATAACTTAACAAAATTAACAATAGATTATCAAGTTCAATTAGTCTAGTTGGTATTAGGGTGAGATCTTGTGTACCTCGGACCTTGCGTAGGTTGAACTTGTGTTCTCGAGTGGGAGATTGAGCCTGAACTTTATTAAATAGATTGAGTTTGGACTTGAGTAAATTAAAATTACTAATAAACTTTTTCAATTAATCTTTATAAATAATTAAGATGGCCTAATTTATTACCTAATAAACTAAAGATCCTTTAATGATGCTCAATTATACAACAGACACCTACTGCCCCATTTCGTCCAAAAATATTTAAAGTTAAGAACAATCTTGTTTCGATTACGCATCACTTTCTAGTTGGAGCTCGAAAGGAGAGCATTTTTCATTTCGATTAGCTTGTTTGTCAACTAGGATTGCAATTTATAAACGACTTGTTTATTGAATATTTTTGTATCCATTTTTTTGTTTTATATCCTACATAACGGGAATATAACAACTAAATGAATAACATATTTACGATCCAAGACAGTTGGAATAAGGATTTTTCATTAGAAAATGCTTCTACAACGAAAACAAAGACACAAATCTAAATTTAAAGTAGTGAACATGTAATCCTTATCTTTAAGTCACCGTACAAGCTAAAGTAACCAAATCCGAATGTGGAGCAGTGAACATGAACTTCTGAACTTGCCATCCTAAGTTAACCTTCATAGCTACGGAGATTTATTAGACGACTTCAAGTCATCATACAAGCTAAATTAACCAAAAGTCTAGTTTAATATTCCTCCTTAATATTCTTGCTAGAACACGAAAGAGTCAATTCCAAATCTGGAGTAGTAGACATGTAACCTTTATCTTTATTCTCCTTATCAAAGCGTCTCTTTTGAGTAACATTAAAGAAGGATCCATCTTCAATATATTTCCGAATCAAATGCATCCTGGGCTTTCCAGCCAAATTCGATTGGGCCACTGGTTTAAAATGAGGGTTTGAAGCTCCCTCATTAAGAAGTTCATTGGACACTTGGATAGGACCATCTTGTCGAACAATAGGCATTGGTGGCGTAATAACATTATGCAGTATAAGAAGCCTCCCAGGCTCTTGCGTCCCAATCTCATGGCCCATTTGACGAATTGGAAATCCTGGGGGAGCATCGATATTGTTGGACGCTCTGATTTGACCCAAACTCAAATCGTTGGTGACACTAAGAGCGACCCATGGGAGTTGAGGAGAATAAGTTGGACGAACCTCATTAATAGGCTTTGGAGAGAGGGAACGAGGTTGGGCCTTGGATTGAGATGCTACTGGGCGGTTCGAGTGCACTTTACAATGCCCCGACAAACCATAAATCGACTGGAACTTTCTACTACAAAAGTTGCATTTGTATAAGCGTGATTCCTTAGATATGTTATTGGGTTGAAGTGGATCCACTGTTGGATCACCCATTTCCCCCTTTAGGCGCAGAGATCTTGCACAAGTGGAGGAGGAGAAGGAGGAGGAGGAGGGAGAGGAGACGGCGTATTAGAACATGACTTGTGGTAATTGTTTAAAGTGTTTTGGTTCGTGGGTATTTAGGGGTATTTATTGACGAACATTAAGGGTTTTGGGTGAAGAAGGGATGTATATGGGTATCCTAAATGTGAGAGTAGGTGGGATATAAATCATGAATATTGGTAATTGATGTAATTGATTGATCAATTAATGTAATTAGAAAGAAAAAATATGGGGTGCGATAATTGTGAATTGTTTTAATTGCTTAATAAAAATATCATTTACTTCCTTATTACTATAGAAATACACTTTCATGTTGCGCTGAAAACGAGCTATTGATCTGAATATCCATAAAGGAGATCGAACCGAGATTATGTTCATGTACATCCATTGACACTAATTAATTTCATGATTAAATCGAAGGATTTTATAAATATTTAAACTTTTTATCTTTCTTAATTTCTTTCGAGAAATAATATGTTATTATTTCTCAAAAGTTGATAACTTGATAAAAATTGATGTTTTTGGATGAGAGATTTACAATGAGGTAAAGTAATACATTGAGGGCATGGGTAAGCAAAACTATATGATATGGTTGACAAAAAACGTAAACTGAAACCGGAAAGCGAAAGCAAAACCTAGTAGAGTCGACCGTTCCAAAGTGTGAAACTTAATCATAAATAGTTAAATTAATGAGCAGAAACAAAATCGAAATGAAAGGTGTAAAAATCCCTAGTAATGTAGGACGACCTTAAAAAGGTTACGAGTGACCACCTCTTAAAATCACTTGAAATAGTAAGGGAGAAAGAAAGATGAAAGTATGGACCTTTATGTGATTAAAAACCAAGTAATTCAAACAAAGAAAAGTAGAGAATACGTATCAATAATAAAGCAGTTCCAAATACTAGATCACCACAATATGCACATATAATGGATCCCAATTGACAATTCTATAACTGAATGTAAGTATAGTTATGAGGAAGACAACTTCGATCATCTGATTGTCATGTTGATAGATTGTTGCTTGACATACATCAATGGTTGTCAGTCTTGTTACCAAGTTGATTGTCACGTACTTAAGACGGTGTATATTCTTCACATTAAGTTTAACATGGAGGTATGCGTGACTCGACTATCTCGTTTTGCCATCAACTCCTTGCTGAACATATATCAAAGGAAAATTCCAAACTCGGATCTTGAATTTTACAAGGAATATTAATCCAATAACTAACGTAACGCATATAGACAAACATTCCATACATTAGAATTAATTCAACATCATAGATCAATGTTGTTGAGTTCTTTAGACCTTAAAAATATGAGAATTAACTAGACATACTGATAGTATGTTTTTATGCTATCTTTTGTAGTGTTGTTTTCATGTGTTTTTAGTAGATATGCATGTGTTTAGGCATTTAGTTCTTTGCTAGAACTTATTTGCGTCAAAGAATGTCTACTCCTGTTTGTCTCTTGTGCTTAGGTGATTATAGGTCAAAATGGAGCAGAAATGGACATACAAAGACTCAAAAAAACAACCCTCTCTTCATCAAAGCTGGAAACAAGGAAGGAAGGCAAAAAGAAGCCCCCGAAGCATTAAACTAGAAGAAGGAATGACAAGAGATCATTCGGAGATGCAAGTCCAGAAGGCCGAGTTGCATGTGCAATGATAACATTCTTTATCGACCTGTTTTAGTCATGCATTTAAGTAGATTTTTCCTTTCCGCATCCATGTTTTAGCCTTAGTTTGTGTCATTTATGCTTGTTTAGTTCTACTTTGCAAGAATAGATGTCTACACACATTATTTGTGGCTTTGTAGGTGATTTGGCACATTATGGAGTTAAAACGACGTATTTGAGGATCAAGCCTCGAAATGGATGCATTAGAGCGAGCATACGTGCACGGGAAAGGACAAGGAATCAAGCTAAAGGCATGAAGGAATGACAAAGGAGTCATCTCGGGCGAGATAGAAGCATCTCGGCCCGTGATCCAAGCTACTGTTGTGCTTTTCGGTCGGCATCTCGGGGATTTGACCGAGATCCATATGACGCTGAAAATCAAAGACGAAATCTCGGTCCCGACAGTGACTGATCTCGGCCGAGATCCAGCCCGAGATTTTCCCTGAGTGTTATATTTCGTTTACGGGCTTTTTCCTTTTCAACCCAATGTCTTTAAGCTAGGCTTTGTGTATAAAAGGAATCCTTGGATTCATTCCAAAGGTGTACGATTTTTTAGCTGGGAGTCTCCCATAAGTTACCTTAGAGGGAGGGAGTCGTCTCCTACCTTGCCCGTCTTCTTCAACCTTTGTTCTTCATAGGTTAGATTAGTTTAGATTAAAGATTCAGACTTTCGCATTCAAATTTGTTGGAAGACATTGTTGATTTGAGTTTTGGCAATAAAGTTGAGTTCTTTCTTTCCTTTTTGTTATTTCTTGTTTGTCTTGTGATATGATTGTTATTGACTAGATCTTTGTGGTTCCAAGGTAGATTAGAGATTTGTTTATACCTTGAAAAATGATGAATTGTTCCCTATAATTGTTTGAATCACTTTAAATCCTAGGGAAATGTTTGGTTTTGGTCAGGTTTAGAATTACTCTAAACCATCTAAACTAAGTTGGAATTGAGTTGTAACTGAGATATTATATTCTTAGGTACATAAGAGAACTTGTTCCGAGGTAATAAAGGTTTAACCTTTATTGGATAAAATGTCTCATTATTCCTTCCTTTTGAGGCAATAATTCTTGAGACTTAACTGTAAAGGGTTATCCGATTTCTTAATTGAAAGAATAATGGTTATTCATTTATTTCTCCCTCTTTACCTTGAAAGCAATATGTATTAGGCTGCAAACCTTTATGTTCTTGAAACGTCATTGTAATAGAACATAGATTTAAGAAACATTCATCCATGTATGCTTTTCAGATCATATATGTTTTGTGAGATTGTCCTGAGTCCATGTGTATAAATAAAGATCTTGAATCCTTGAAATTCATTTTCTTCCCTTTAATTTGATTATCTTTTATTTTCCTTTCCTTTTAGAAAATTGCTCTTGACTGAAAGTGACATTCAGTTGAGGGAAACCCAAAACCTCCAAAACCTTTGATTTCTCTCCCTTATCTTTTCCAACCCCCTTTCTTATTCTAGATCTATATTATCCTTAATCATTGTTGCAGATTAATCCTCTCAGTCCTTGTGTTCGACCTTGGAATACTTGTTCTACTTCGTACGATCCATACAATGTGAGTTCGTTGTTATTTAGGGGAATTATTACAAGTTATGAATTTAAAACTATCCCTTGTTTTACTAACTTGTGAGTTTCTATCATTATTGATAGGGATTTATAGGGTGTAAAACCGGCGAACATGCAACCCTATTGAAGGCTCCCCTTCACTCGCACAAAGAAGGAGGAATCGACTCGGGCTTGGAGACTTAGGCTCTCCCAGGAAGAAGACA
Organism: Fagopyrum tataricum; assembly: GCA_002319775.1. Lineage (NCBI taxonomy): Eukaryota > Viridiplantae > Streptophyta > Magnoliopsida > Caryophyllales > Polygonaceae > Fagopyrum > Fagopyrum tataricum. The sequence continues at coordinate 54,249,467 of CM008282.1, read as the reverse complement.
TCGAGCCAAGGAGGAAGAAATGTCAAGCGTCATTCGAGTCAGGCAACCCACTCGACTCAAGAAGACAACTCGCCACATGATGACGGTTGTAACCAACTGCCACGTGCCACTGACTTACTTTTGAACGTGAGTCGAGTCACTTCAAGGTCGACTCGATCGTGTAGTGCCGTTGTAACCATATCGCCATGTGATGACGGTTACAAGAGAATCTTGGTGCTAATGTTGGCAACTCATGCCACTTCTTTGCAGCGATCCGCTTCGTTGTGAGACAAGTTCCTCCATAATTGATTATCTCAAGGTGCATTTAATACACTTATCTTTGGACATCATTTTATAGGTATGAGTATATCAAATTGTAGTACTCGGAATCACGAAGCTAATGCTCCTGTTTTCCGACATTGATATGTGGTTTACTAGCTAGTTTAGCTTTTAATGTAAAGTAAATTAAACAAAACCACCCCATATTCTTTTTCAGTCCACCTCTTATATAATTTTTCAATTAACCACCTACTATGCATATTTAACAAACAACCACCAAATTCAGTTTCTGTCAAATTTTCTATAACTTGGCCCCACAAAAATTATACTTATCTTATTTTATTATATAAAAAAAGTATTACTTTTGATATTTAAAAAAAAGCCTTTTTCAATTCGTTTCTTCCTCCTTCATCATTGTTTTCCCTTCCTCCTTCAAACCCGATCTTGTTAGACCCACATAATATATATTTTGTTTAAATTTCTTTTACCTTCCTAAAGCTATACACATAATCTCTCTATTCTCAACAACTATATGCTAGTCAACATTTAGATTAGGCAACCCTAAAGGGTGTTAGTCAGCATTTATTGTACATTAAGATTAGTCAACCCTAAAGGGTGTTAGTCAGCATTTATTGTACATTAAAATTAATCAACCCTAAAGAGTGTTGATCAGCATTTATTGTGTATCTTGTAATCTCTATTTATACCGTTTAATAATAACAGTTGAGTCAGGGACTCCATTCACAAATTACATGGTATTAGAGGTTCCAAAATAAACCCTAAATACTTACACGATCCCCTGCTTCCGCCGCAACACCTTCGTCCCTCCCAAGGCTGCCGCCAACCATGTCTCACACCGGCGACGTCACCGACCCACCGCCACCACCGCCGCACACCAACGCCGCCACTCCCGCCGCCGATTGCCTCCAACCGGCCCAAACAGTGAACAATATCAAGAATTTAATCCCGCTAACCCTTGATCTCTCCAAGGTTCACTATCATACATGGGCGGAGTTGTTTCAGATTGTTGCTACGGGTCATGATGTTCTCTATCATATCGATGGTTCCCCTCGTCCCACATCTCTATCCGATGCGAAGTGAACGATCCTTGACGCCATCGTCTTATCATGGATCTACGGAACCATCTCAGAAGACCCACTTCTTACGGTTATCAAACCGGGGTCGACGGCACGCCAAGCTTGGCTACGTGTCAAAGATCTGCTTCACGACAACCAAAGTGCCCGAGCCGCTGATCTAGAGAGCAAGTTCATCAACGCTCGTCTCGATGCTTACCCCAATATTTCGGCCTACTGTTCGGCGCTCAAATCCCTAGCGGATCAACTTTCGGATGTCAACCACGCCGTCAGCGAAGAGCTTTTGGTCCTCCAAATGATCAACGGTCTCTCTTCTTCCTACGACACCGTTGGTATGTTTATTAGTCAACAACAACCTTTACCGAGTTTTTCTAACGCTCGTAGTATGCTTACTCGTGAGGAAACTCGCCGGACTCGTCACACCGTACCCACGCACGCCTTGGCTGCCGCCGACAACGCCCCTGCTCAGACCGCCAGCAACTCCCCTACACCACCGCCACCTGCTGGATCCGGCAGCTCCTCCAAGAACTCCAGGAGCCGCGGCCGTGGGTCTGGCCGAAACCGTAACAACCCCCAACAGGCCTAGTCGCAACAGCCGCCAGCCCAACAACCCCAAGGTCTTGCCCAATACCGTCCGTGGCCCCCGACTACCTACTATTGGCCGTGGACCCCCCCTCCCTCCGCGCCATGCCCATACCCAACAATGGGTCGTGGACAACTCCCTCCGTACTCGTTGTTCCAGCAACCCCATAGTGGCTCGCAAACCCGCCAACTACGTCATGCAACCAACTGACTTGGCTACGGCTTTTAGCGGTGTTTCGTTACAGCAACCAGATGATGCGTGGTACATGGACACGGGCGCTTCCGCACATATGAACTCGAACGCAGGTAACCTAAGTACTTATTTTAATTCCGGCACTTTTCCTAATATTTTGGTCGCTAATGGATCGGGTATTTTAGTTGTTGGGTCAGGATCTGCAATTTTACCTCACCTACCCGCAAACCTCCACCTATCCAATGTCCTACATACACCCAAATGCATCAAAAATTTAATTTCCGTTCGTCAATTTGTTAAAGATAATCAAGTTATTGTTGCATTTAACCCTTTCGGTTTTTCGGTGAAGGATCTACGTACGGGGAGTCTAATAGCGAGGTGCAATAGTTCCGACAACCTATACCCGGTCACTCCTTCGGCGCTCACACAAAATCAGCCCACAACTCTTGCCGTTTCCTCGAGTACATCATCGTCCATACTTTGGCATGCTCGTCTCGGCCACCCCGGCGATCATGTTTTTTTTCTTTTTTGCATAAGAACAAATTTATTTCCTGCAATAAAGAGCATAGCTCTCATCTTTGTCATTCCTGTCAATTAGCTAAACACAAAAAGCTACCGTTTTATGATTCTCTGTCACAAACTTATGCACCGTTTGATATTATCCATAGTGATATTTGGACGTCTTCTATTCTTAGTGAGTCGGGATTTTGTTACTATCTTGTGTTCTTGGATGACTTTACACATTTTGTTTGGGTTTTTCCGCTAAAATACAAATCCGATACGTTTGCTAAATTCCTCCATTTTCACACATATGCTCGTACTCAATTCGGTGATTCCATTAAGTCGTTTCAATGTGATCTCGGCGGCGAGTTTAACAACACATCGTTCACCTCCTTTTGCCAACGTCAAGGCATCCAATTGCCCTTCGCATGTCCCCAGACATAACTCGCACCATTCTCACACATGCGTCTCTTCCGCTCACCTATTGGGTGGAAGCTCTTAACATGGCCACATACCTTCATAACATCATGCCTACCACCACTCTTGCGAATAGGACACCGACACTTGCCTTATTCCACCGCCAACCGTCATACCCCTATCTCCGAGTCTTTGGTTGCTTATGTTACCCAAACACCGTGGCCACCGCACCTCACAAATTTGCATCTCGCTCGGCCCCTTGTGTATTCCTTGGTTATTCGGATTCTCACTGTGGGTACCGTTGCCTCAACCTCCACACGAAAAATCACAATCTCCCGTCATGTTACGTTTGACGAATTGACTTTTCCTTTTGCCACTCCACCGACCTCGGCTACACCCATCCGGACTAACCCGCAATCTGATCTACTACACCCACTTCTCCTCGAAGACATGACTCATCCCGGCTCGACCACACCACAACTAGCAGCCCCCTCTCGCTCACACCGCCCTGCACCAGCTCGACATACCCAGACTGCCCGACCTGCAGCCCATGCTCGCCCGTCGCGCCCCAAAGCTCGATCCGTGCCCCCGCCTGCGCCGTCACACCCTATGTCGACCCGCCTACAATCCGGAATCCACAAACCCAACCCAAAATATAACATGCTCTCCACTCAACCTACCATCTCCCCGTTACCTGAATCACCCATCCTTGCTTTGAATGACCCTAACTGGCTTACCGCCATGCGAGAGGAACTTAGTGCCCTAATTAAAAATGGTACATGGGAGCTTGTCCCGAGGCCATCGGCTACTAATATCATTCGTTGCATGTGGATTTTTAAGCACAAGTACAGGTCGGATGGAACATTGGAGCGTTATAAAGATCGTTTGGTGGTGAACGGGAAGTCTCAACAGATTGGTGTTGACTGTGACGAGACATTTAGTCCGGTCGTTAAACCGGCTACCATTCGGACAGTTTTGAGTCTGGCTTTGTCCAAGGGTTGACCTATTCACCAGCTTGACCTGAAGAATGCCTTTCTTCATGGTCATCTACAGGAGACTGTCTACATGCACCAACCCCCTGGATTACGAGATGCCCGATTTCCGGATCACGTATTCCTGCTTCGCCGGTCTCTATACGGCCTTAAGCAAGCCCCTCGGGATTGGTTCCACCGGTTTGCTACCTATATTCAGTCTCGTGGTTTCACTGGTAGTAAGAGTGATCAGTCACTCTTCATTTATTGCTCCGGCACTAATATGGCTTTCCTATTGCTTTATGTCGATGATATCGTACTGACTGCTTTGTCTACAGATTTATTACGACCGATCTTGAGCTTAGAATTTGCTATGGCTGACCTTGGTCCTCTCAATTATTTTCTGGGTTTACAGGTTAAGCGTCACGGGAATGACATGTACTTAAGTCAGTCCAAGTATGCCCGGGAAATCATTGGACGGGCTCATATGACATCCTGCAAACCCGCGAGCACTCCGGTCGACACACGCAACAAACTACAAGCCGACGCCGGACCACCTGTCTCCGACCCGGGCCTTTACCGTAGCCTTGCTGGTGCCTTACAGTACCTCACATTCACCCGCCCCGACATCTTGTATGCTGTTCAGCAGTGTTGTTTGTTCATGCATGATCCACGGGAGCCCCACTTTCAGGCTCTCAAACGGATTATTCGGTACATCCAAGGCACTCCTGACCTTGGCCTACACCTGTCTGCCTCTTCGTGCTCGGGTCTCACGGCATATTCCGATGCTGATTGGGGCGGCTGCCCGGATACCCGTCGTTCTACCTCTGGCTATTGTGTGTATCTCGGGGATAATCTGATCTCGTGGTCTTCCAAACACCAACCGACTATGTCTCGTTCTAGTGCCGAAGCATAATATAGGGGAGTTGCTAATGCCGTGGCCGAGACATGTTGGCTTCACAATTTGTTGATTGAGCTCCGTGTCCCTCTCCGGAGGGCTACCATTGTTTATTGTGATGACGTAAGTGCAGTTTACTTATCTTCTAATTCAGTTCAACATCAACGCACCAAGCCTATTGAAATGGACATTCACTTTGCTTGTCCCTCTCGGTCACCTTCGCGTTCTACATGTTCATTCGAGTCATCAGTACGCCGACATCCTTACCAAGGGATTTCCCTCACCTCTCTTCTTAAATTTAGATTCAGTCTCTATAATAATCAGTATTTATTGTACATTAAGATTAGTCAACCATTTAACATTTTTTGTGTACCTTGTAATCTCCATTCACAAATTACACTATAATCTGTAGCCTGATTCTCTCCTACTATTAAGGGATTACAACAGTCTTTTCATTTCCATCTACTGCTTAAACTTCTCAGATTCCTTAAAACTCTTCCGCCAAACTCGATTCTTCTTCTCCATTCATCGCTCGTCAAAATTGAGTTGAATCCAACAGTGAGCAATTGTAGAAAATGGAAACAATTTTCTGTAATTTTTTGGACTGGGTTCGTTCTTCTTTTGCATTTTTGTTAACGATCGATCGATCTATGTACATATTTCTGAGTCGCTTGAGAGTTGAGAATCCGTATCCCTATCTGTTAGCGAGAAATTTGGAATTTGAATCTTCGCAAGTATGTCCTATACGTTGAAGCTTGGGAATCAATCAACCGCTATGTCTGTTTCGATTTGTGTTTGATAAAATTAGCAAAAATATATAAGAAAAGGTGCTTGCCATTAGGTTCGCTTATCATTTGCTTGTGTACATGTCTTTTTTACTTCGCATCATTGCTAATGTTTTGTCGGTGTTGACGAGACTGCCTTACAGGTTGCTGACCTATTTTCTTTGATCTTATCGCCTGTATTATTAAATAAAGTGATTAGCCATTCATACATGAAAGCGTTATTCAAGTGCTGACAGAAATTCAGTTGAATGTTTGAAGCACATCCTTATGTTGTTTGAATCTGTAATCGATGGTTCGATTGCTTATTGCTATGTGGAATGCTTGTCTACAGGCAATGGGCCTATCAATTGTCCAAGTAGACAAGCATTAAACAACCTCAAACTTATAAGTTTGAGGTTGTTTAATCTGGTTAGAATTTGTGTGGAATTGCAGGCTGTGTAATTGTGATTTACATTAATAAAATTGTTGTGTAACGCAGGCATTGGATGAGTGACTGAGTAATCAACTGTCCAAGTAACGAGGCTTATGATGCATTGTAATGTAAGTGGTTAACTTAGGAGTTAGGACACCATCTACCTGGGTTTCATATCATCATTGTTCATAAATGAATTCCTGTTCACTATGACACTTGTTGCTATTCTAGTATTTGATTTCTTAAATCCTAATTACTGTTGCTGAATGACTGAATCTGTGTTTACACAGCATCCTGACTTTCCAGGTTGTCCTTGGCTGAGATAAATTGCATATTGTTAAATTTTATTGTAAAAAGAACCGGAAGATAAAAACAGCTGATGATGATTGATGAGGATGAAGTTTTATTGAACAGCTCTTCCATTCAACTTTATATTCCATCATGTTCTGGACCTTCTGGCATCTTGACTACTGACCAGTACTGACCAGCTACATGACCTTTTACCATTTTTTTTACTTTTTACTAAGACACATTTCTGCTCTTTCCTTACTGTTATTCAGACTTTAGCATTCTAGTACAATCTAAATTTACCTAAACCAAGCTTAAACTAATATTAACTTGGTTTCACTGAATGAAGGCTAGCTCAATCTAAAGACCTGTAACAGTTTTCTGCTATTGACAGATTTGGCCTTCGTGATTGAACAGGTTAGTAATTTGAAGCCATCAGCTAAATGTCATATCGCATGCTATGAATTTGAAGCTCCATTATGATATATACAAAGTTTAGTTTATGCCAACGGAAGTAATAATTGAATCAAGAATTTGTATAGGAATGATTTATACTCATTACTCGTGTTTGGTAAGACATAAATTAAGAATGCAAATGATTCTAAGGAGTAACTCATTCTAACTCTAGTGAAGACCTTGATTTCAAAAATAAAAAAAAGGGTTTGATCAATTCAAAAATAAAACCACCTATATATTATAATTATAATATAATTAAATAAAATTTGAAGAAATAATTATTTATATGTAAAAATATTTACCCATAAACTTAATTGAAATACATTATAATAATATTTTTGAATTATTTTTACGAAAACTATTAAATTAAACAATTAACTATAGTAAGTATATTTCAATCAAAATGTGTACGTAATATATCACAGAAAGTAATTTAAAACAATACAAGTGGTTCAAGTTGACAATAGTTTCTATAAGATGGTTTCATTTAAAAATCAAGAAGGTGGCTACTAGAAAAATGTGTACAAAATGTGATTTTTGTCGAAAATCTCTTTATTTTTTGACTAACACTGATATAATATAATTACTCATTCATAATTCATACAAAATTTGTGTTATGTTTTAGAAATCCTTCATTCAAAGTCATATCAAACATCAAGTAAAGTATCAGGCCATTCCTGCATACATACCAAACAAGGCGGTACTCGGAATCCAACATCTGAATATCTGATAAAAAAAAAAAGTCTATGAAGTGAACTAATATAGACATGACCAGAGATTCTTGCCAAGGACTCCAGAAACTGGATTGTTATTCTTATTGTATTTACTAAATGCTGAAATCGTCTGGATAGATGAATGGATACCAAACTGAGATACAAAACGGGCTAACCCAAGGTCACATCCGCCATGAAGATGAATTCCAATTCCTTGAAAAATCTGATCCTATATCCGGTTTCAAACTAATTAAATTCAAAACCCATTTCCCTGCCTGCTAATAGCGACATTAAGATCTTGATGATAATAAAGATGTTGGTTATGATACGATGTCATCGAACTGCTACATTCACCTTCCTTTTCTTGAGTATCAATCTCCTCTTGTTTCTCTTCCTTGGCCACCTTTCCTACTGGACAACCAATGATCTCAGCAGCCCTGCTTGGTGTTTCCATCAGCTGCTGTTGGTACTGTTGCAATTCATTGTAATTGGGCTGCGGCACTACAGAGGGAAGCTTTGAGAGTAATGCTTCTAGGCTGCTCATGGAAGGCGTAATCTTCATCATCATCATCTGTGGTTGCTGATTGAACGAGTCGTACCCGTAATACGGATTATTTTCCAATGGTGGAGCCATGCTGCCTTGATGATGTTGCCACATTTCTTGGACACAGTATCCTTCTGCTTTGTATGGGAATGCTGAAGATGATGGGTGTGGCAATAATGCCCCTGGGATATTCTCAATTAAACTGAACTTTCTCCTTATCATCACTACATAGCTTAAGTCTTCAACTACCTTTTGTGTAGCTCCCAACTGAACAACACCTTCTCTTACCGCTATTAAGGCTATGGTCTGCACACAAATTTTTTAGAGATCTAACTTAGCTTTTGTTGAATGATGTGCTGAATTTCAGTATGAAGTAAAAAATAAGTACTCCTGACATAATACCTGAATACCAGATCGGAACTGTGCTTCCCATGTTCTTGGATGCTACAAGGAATCAAATTAATTAAAGTAGCTAATTAATACTGTTTTTCTTACTTTACTAATAAACAGAAGTTGAAGGCTTACTGAATCTACAGAGTTATGCCATGCAGATAAGAAATTGATCTCATGTTCACCGGGATCTTTGTGCACCCATTTGTGACCGTGATCTGCTGCTACTTTTCCAATTAAACTGGAAAATGAAATTAGATCCATAAATATTCTCATGTTGCTTGCTCGTAATTTCTCAAGTATTCATAGTGGAAGATTTATACATATATATACTTAAAAGTTGCTAATTTAGCATACCCTTCACCATAGTTGTAAATTTCATGTGACATCTTGAAGAAAATTTCTGGTTGCAGGCCTTGAGAGTTTTGAAATTCACAGTTGCCATAAATGGATGGGGTTGCGTAGTCACCGGAGTTGGTTTCAGCATTTGTTGAGACGGCAAAATTGCAAAACCCATCTTCCCAAACCAAAATCCTGCAGGCATGTATGCAGATGGTAACCGGTAAGTGCTGAACCAACATCGTCTATATATAATCTTCTAGGTTGTTAGGGAAAAAAAAAAAAAAGTCTCGAATATCAATACCAGTTTCTTCTATTGCCTCTTGATCTGTCATAAGCGCCTCCATGAACATCCCATCTGTGAAAAACATGAGAAGTTAGATATTTTTCTGAACAATAGATATGATTATAGATTATGTTATCAAAATTGATTGATGAAACACAATCTATAGAGATGAAAGGTGGGTCTTATCAATAAGTTGGCATTAAATATGGACAAACATTAATTAGAGATATGTTTCCTCACTTGGGTGGTGGGAAATTCCTGGGAAGGATCCTCCAGAAGACTGCATAAACCCATTCAGAGTTTTCATGAATGCATAAACTTCTTAGTGTGTGCTGAAGGAGATGAGTCACTGCTAATGAGCTGAGATGCTCCTCCATTTTCAATTAGCTAGATTTTTTATAAAATTATCCTTCTCTCTATCTCTCTAGATCTCTAATAGGAAAATACTTAGCATCCCATCTTTCTTTATATAAGACTAGCTACTAAGAAGGAAATTTCACATTTATACCCCCACCACCCCCACCTCCTCTTTGTTTGTGGGTATTTATGTCGATTTTTGTTTTAATTGTCTTCTTTAATTTTACCATAATGTTTTCTCCTTAGCTATGGTTTGCTATTTGGCTTTTTCCTACCATATTCTTATAGAGGTTCAGTTTGGTTCAACATGGTAAATTCAAGTCCTAAGAAGTTTTTTGTGCGAATCACACTTATGGGATTTGAGAAAGTTAAGTTTTGTATTTTCATTAAAATGAGAGAGGATGTTTTATTTAAAAACAGCTGGAAGTAAATCCTAATGGAAATTTGATCATCAAACAAACGACCTATACTTCATTCTTAGTCTTCTTCTTTTTTTCTTTTACATCCTCTCAATCATTATATATCAACAAAGACCAAACCTTAAAAGATTTCTAGATACCATTATGACCTTTAGATATTTTCCTCTCCTTTTTCTCATCATCTGTTACTTTCACCCTCGAGTGAGTTCATAGCTTTGTGATTGTACTATTTTCAACCTCCATTATTAAGCTTTATTCATCTTCTTCAAAAGCTGTGAATTCCAAGCTGGTAAGTAACATCCTTGTTGTATACATTAATCGTTACCACTTACCAGGACATTGTGAACTCGAAATAATTAAGGGCATGTTTGGGTTTCTAAGCCTTTTTAATGTAAACTTTGTTAGGTCAACCATATGCAAATCTGTCAAAAGTAAAAATCTTTTAGACATGAGGTAAATGTAAGCAAATAAACGTTTCCTTCTCCAATTTCACACACTGGTATCGGCCACAGAGAATAATTAGAGTAGATTATTTAGAAGAATAATTGTAGGAAAAAAAAAAGAAGAATCAATAATTGAAAGATTGCATTATTAGTTTATGTCTCAATTTCATGGCACACCAAACACATAGTTATCTAAATGATTAGCTAGAAGAAGGATTAGTAAGGAGGGCAGCGAAGCAAAAGAATTTGTTCGTGTAATGGGCTGACATGAGCATGATTTGATTTCACTTATAGTTGTCATGCAATTTGATTTGATAATGTGGGTAGATCTAGTGGTTCTTACATAATCGTACCAATTACTCCAGTGACTTCTATTCATCCTCTCTATAGATTCATACTTAGCGTAAACTCCATAATAATATTGGGTCTGCACTGGAGGGTCCCAATAGTGTTAGGAATTTAGTTGGGAAATGCCCTTAAATACTCGAGTACCCTAAACCAAAATGGGGTCATTTAGGTTCAATTGGTACATCCTGTGGGTCTCCCCCCTCTGTAATATCTCTAAACAACAGTTCAACAAACATATGAGCTGTGCTCCTCTGCCTATTATTAACCTCAAGTCAAGTATTTAAAAGCCTCTACTTTAGTTGGTAAGACTTTTCAGAATGATCAATATACAGATCACACGTACCACTTTACGTACATGTACGTGTATATATATGTTTAGGGTCCTTTAAAAAAAAAAAACAGGTCAGAAAAAAGATTGTTATATGTTCCATCAAATCATATATTTATTTAGTTGTTAGTATGAAATATTAGAGTTATTTTGAAACTTGAATGGAGTATAATTATTTTCATAGGATGCGCATCATCAATCATCATCAGCCTAGTGCACTGATCACAAGATGATAGATGAACAGTAGTATGAGTAAAGCCAGATCCAGCCTTGTGTCTACTGTTGCTCGTGAAGCATTATAGTATAACGTTGAAGAGCGTTATATGTGAGTGTTTTTTTGGAGATCTAGCTATTTGAAGTTTTCCATTGTATCTGCTGCATAATGACCAGCAGAGGCCCTCATTGCCATTCCCATTCATTTCCTCTTCAGAAATTAAAAAAGAAAAAGCTTTGTGCTTGTTTTCACTTATTTACTTTTTATCTCTTTAGGCATATTAACTTTCACCTTTGACTTGGGTAGTTATTCAAACCTAGCTATGACTCATATTCGATTTATAAATAAGTTCGGTCCAAGTTGAATTCAAGTAGCTCGTCTTACATAACAATCCTCCCTTTCCGTCCTTTTCACCCCTTAACCAAAATTAAATTTCCTGTTACCAGATTTTAAGATTATCTTGCCGACATAAGATCAGGTACGATCCGATCCGATGGGCAACGATTTAGTGAAAATTGTATACTTCAAGGCTGGTTTGGAAATTTAGTGCACATTTCCCTTATTAGTAGTACTATTATCGTTTTCACGTCCTTTGATATCTTTGAAAGTGAAAGATATACATTGGTGAGTTTCATCCTTTTCTCTTTGATTTGTTGTGTGGAGAGCAACCCTTAATAAGGAGAGAGGAAAGAGGGAAAGGAACGAAGGGCTCACTATATTGCAGTGCATGAATGAATAGATGGCCCCTCGTTTAGTAGTAGAAATAGTATACTTGGCGACAATCTCTGACTCTCTGGATGGCATGATGTGAATACTGGCTAACTATTAAATGACCTATTTGTCTAATAAACGTGATTATACTCTTCTTCCTGCTCGAGGACTCAGCTGCAAATCTTGGTCCTACTCGTTACTCTGTGGAATTTAGGTTGTCACTAAATTCATATTAAAAATCATAACATACGAAGAATCATACTGTTTTGATTTATTTAATACCATTTTACTAACTAATTAATTTCTTAGGACGTGATTGGGAGCAAAATGTAAATGGAGAATACACATTCCGAGTTCATTGAATCGTTAGTTTGAAAATCACTAGATTATTATATCTAAAAAAAATTGGAGTTTATTGTCAAAGTTCGATACAGACGGACCGGGTAGAACGGGGTCCAACACATAAACCCGATAAGGTTTCATTATAAAACCAATTGACAATAGAAAAGAGTAGCCTACCAACCTTAGTTATATACTAGGCTCGAAAGTCTTAATCTTTTGACGTGGAAACCAATAATCTCCAACATTTCTATGTAGTCGGCAAGTGTGACTCTTGGGGTGATCAGTGCTTGTATTATTTTCATCTCCTAATCTATGTTGAAAAGTGTTATCTGAACCATCACTTATCCGAATAATTTTCACTTAAATTTGTAACATATGAGGGTAGAGTTGTTTTAGGGTGATACATATTTTAAACGTGGTATACTCATGAGTAAGCAATTCAAAAATACATCTCTTCTAGATCCGAAGGATCAAAAGTTTGAAATTAAGCTTGAAACTAGAAAGCAGGTTGTATAGAATCTTCAACTTGACTGAATTTCATTAAATCATCGGAGTTGAGAAAATGTTCATGATGAAAATGTGCTAGTGGAGGTTGAACAAAATATGGGAATTACGAGGTTTTAACTTTAATAGGGACTATATGACATTATTTTTTTCAAAAATTGAGAAGGACTTGGGTGGGACGTGATTGTTTCTACTATTGTCGTTCGATCATTCACCATCTAAGTTTTAACCGGAACTAGTCATCAAATGGGGTGAAATTGTCATCCTTAATAGTTATGCAGAGGTTTCGAACAGATGCAATATGTAACTCATTGAATAAATTCATTTATTATTTGAGATAACGACGTTTAGTATGTAGTTAAATAGTGTAAAAGTAAATCCATGAAATGAATTTTTAAGATGACATACTATCATAATTTCTATAAACTCATTTAAGTAGTTTATAAATTGAGATAAGCTTACATAATTTTCTCCAGCCTTGTTATCTTTTTTCCATATATAACTTTATCACAACATAAGTTTCATGAATGTCATAAAGCTTGTATAATCAAGTATTCTAAACGGAGTCAAATTCTCACTTAACTTTGTTAAAAATGGTATCCTATGTTAGGGCTGTTCGGCGTAGCTTTTTCGTTAGATTTTGACGAAGCTTTGCGTTTTTAGAAAACTACATTGTGTTTGATAAGGGAGCTTATTCATTAGTTTTAGCTTTTTCGAAAGCTTTTTGAAACGCTACAAACATAGCTTTTTGTAGAGCTTTCTAAAAAATTAGATAATTTTAACTTTGTTTAAATTAAAAAGTATTTATTATATTTATAAAACGTGTCCTTTTTGGTAATTTCACCTCAAAAATTTACCCATAAATCTACACATACCAAACACTTTTTAGCTTTTTCTTTAAATTTTCATATTTTACAAAGCTACTCAATACTTTATCCAAAAATATACCGAAAAAGCTTAAACTACTGAAAACCTCGCTTCACCGAACAGGCCCTAAGTGTCATAAGTTCGAATCCCTCCCTTGTTAAAATGATATGATGGTATTTGGTCAACAATATTAAGTGATCATTTAGACTCACTCATGCATTTGATCACTCTTAATAGTTATTTTACTAAATATATATATATGTTTCTAATAATAGGAGACACTTTAAGTATTATAACATCTCATTGGAGTCAAATATTGGGTGAAAAAATTGCAGGTAGCTATATAAGTGCGTGTAAGTCTGTAGCAGTGTAAATATGGTAGAAGAGTGATGGTCAAAATCACAAGTGTGAAGGTAAATGGAATCTCTGCTCTTCTTCACCCTCATGACTCATGTCCCATTTTCCATAAACGTTTTCCAATTCCATTATATGCAAACTTTATAGTATGAGAGTGGAGACCAGCTTTTTGCTTATTTTCTTCCTTCTCAATATGACAAGTCACGTCTATTGGGTTAACCTATCAAAGTGTTAGGAGTTTTCTTCTTGTTTTTCAGCTCAATTCAACCACCTTTTCTATCAAATGACAATTGTCTCTCTCTATACATTGAATTTACTTATTATCCAAAGGTACATACATAGTGGTTTCTCACCAAGGACTTATCAATATATATATATATATATATATATATCACATAAGATATTTAGAGAACCTTCTATCTTACTATTATAATTATACTTGATTTGCATTTGCATAAGATAATGTTTCTGCAGCAAAGGTGGGCGATTAATTAGTTGTTGGGGGAGACGACGATCAGGTTATGTCGAAAAGTGGTCTAAATTTCAGTGTTTTCTTGAAGTGCTGAAAATGCTTCTTTATTCTTTTATCTCAATAGTAAAGTATTTGATCTACTTACCCTGTTATCCCTGTTTGGTTGTAACTCCGAAAATGTATCTTGTCCACATTAATACTATGTTCATGAAATCAATTCATGTAGTTTCATACAAAATGCACTTACTTCCCTTATTTTGTTACCCTATAGGGTATCAAAACTAATCAATTTCTACTATAATTACTTCAAACCACAAGGGATGATTTCCAAAAACTTCATGAACATGGATATATGTATGGACAAGATACATTTCCATTTCGTTTCTGTTTTCGGAGTTTAAACCAAACGGACCCTTAGTCTAAATTAATAAATATATCTCATACTATATACCATGTTTGTTTCCTACTTGATTTTTTTATAATAGAAAAGTTGTGGTCTTATGCTCCACACAATAATTTAGCACATGGGTACTTGTGTTTAATTTAGACCTCACAAGGTCTATGGTCTTCAAACTGGCCATGCATGCATATGCATGCCAACCCAAATGCCTTCACTTTTCTATTTTATTTACTTTTTTACATTATTTTGAATTCACCATTTATTTTACTTTAATGAGAATAATTAATATGGCAGGTTAAACGTTTATTAGCATAATTAAGTATTCTTATCTTTCTCCTTAAATCTTCTTTGGTAGCCATCATTCTACTTTGTTGTGTTCACATATTGCAACTGTTTTGTGTAGTACACACTTTGGCCCTCTTTGCCAGCTGCAAAAAAGAAACGAAGCTAAATTAGCTTGTTTGGTAGCGACCTTAGTGGTAGACCGTTAGTGGGAAATCGGGCATATGTTATATAGTCCAAGCTACTCAAACTCGGCTTGAGCTTGATCGAAAAACTTAGTCTAGGATAGTTCACTTACTTAAACAAGTTGAGTATGAATGTATGATCACATTTAAACTTAAAACGTAGACTCAACTCGATTATAAGTTCTTTAAACTTACCAAACTTTAAGCAAGACAATGAATCAAACCATCTTTTACAGAAATCTCAGCTCGATTAACCAAAAACGTCAATGGCTATTCTAATTCTATACTTGAGTTCCCATCTTGAACTGTGTAAGACATTTTGCAGCGACAATTCACTTGTAATCTAATCAAAAGTTTGGATGTGTGAGTTCTGAGTCATAAAGTCTTACCCTTAAACTGTTGAATTAGCTTCAGTGTAAGTTCAGTTTGATGGCAAAATCTCGTAGAGATGTTGATCTTTCCTTGTCTGAATACTGTCAAGTAACATCTTAAGATTATTATATTTTATATTTTGAATGACTTTTTAGGAACTTATCACTGTGTTTAGGTAGCTAGAGTCTAGCTTTTTATGCACTTTGAACTCCAAAAAGGTAGAATCACGTGAAGACATTGCTAGACACGAACCTTGCTGGTAAATTTTCTTTTATTTTTGAAACTTCTCTGCTGGTAAAATTTAGAACTTCGTGTATACCAAAAATGCCAACCAGGTCATCACTACCAAAATTATAGAAACAAAAGGTTATTGTTCACTATCACTGTAACAGTCCATCTAACCACGTTCGAGTACCCTAGTCTATATATACTATAAACAAAATTATAACGTTAACGTCCAGTGTTCATATTAACTGCTTATTGTACACATATTTAAGGAATGCATAAGTAGACAGCGCTGAAATTATTAATTTCACAACGAATTCGGAAACCGGGACTGTCACGGTTCCGGAAATTGTGACCATGGAAAAAGTTCAATGACCACGGTTCCCGTAACTGTGGTGGTTCCGAAACCATACAAAACCACGGTTTTGGAACCACCTGCCGTCACGCCACATAAAGAAAAAAACGCAATGAATCTGGGAACGATCGAGACCGAAGAAGACGATTGTCCAACGAATCAGCGGAATGAAGAGCAGAAATACAACGGATCAAGGTGATGACGAAGGACGCTCTTTCCACAAGCGGATATAAGATGCAAGGGAAGTAAATTTCTCATTTTTTCGATTACGAGTTTTTTTTATTTAATTTTTTTCTGGTTGATTTTAGGTTAGATCATGTTTTTAGGTTTGAATTGAGTAGTTTAGGTTGGAATCAAGTAGAAGTTTAGGAGGGATCGGAACCGAAATCGAAGACCGAAAAAACCCTCAAACGATCGTCATTGTTGGCGTTCGTTCGGGGAAGAGGAACAGTGGCAACCACGGCCATGGTTTCCGTAACCGTGGTGTCACTATTCATCGTAAAATTCATTTTTATGCATTATTTTGAATTATTTGACATTAAATTGAATTAAATCAAATAATATTGAATTGAATTAAATTGAATTAGTTTCAATAAAATTGTTTTATAATTGATTTTCATTAATTAAAAACGTGAAAATATTTAATATTAATTAAATTACATTTAGTTTAATAAAATATTTAATTGATATTATTCAAAAATTAGTCAATACAATTAATTAAATTTAAGTAAGTGTAGATATTACAAGTGATGGAGTGTATGCGTCCTCCGGTCTCGGCTCGTAAAGTCCGCGCAGAGGTTCGAGTTACTACGACTCAAGATGTATTTTGTCATCTTCGGATCCATCTCCACGTTTCCGACATGAAGATATACCTGACCCTACATAAGACACTAAGGATGAGGAGGAGGAGTCGGTTGGTCAGACTTCTACTATACAACCAGAGGAGCATGTAGATTTACCAGTTGAGGATGTGACTCTTCTACACGAGCATAAAGATATACCACCTGAGGAGCATGCATATGTCATAGCTGACGAGTATAGAGATAATCCATATGACGACCATGTAGAAGATGTTTTTATCCCGAGCGATCGAGGCTGCGTTGTTGATGACTCGGGGGCACCCTTGACTGAGGAGGTGTTAACATGCTATGTTGGTCACCGGACACACGGTGTTTGGATGGACGAGGTAGATAAATGAATCATACTTGTAACAAAATACCTTACATTATACAGTAATGAAATGTTTAAATAAATATAAACCTGTTTATGAAGGAGGATTTTAAGAAACCGATTACAACACTTAGACGGTTGTCAGACATCGGCCATTCGAGTAGATGGATATCAGATGTTGATATAGAGGAACCGCATCTTGGTTTGGCTAGTATCACATAGTGGTTTGACTGATCTACTCAAATTTTCCTTCGCCGGTGTTGATCATGCACTTATCCACGTATTTTTAGAGATATGGCATTCGACTAGTAGTTTTCACCTACCTTGGGGGTGAGATGACCATTACTCTCCACGACGTGGTTGTTATCATGGGCTTGAGGATTGATGGGATGCCATGTTGACACCGCTCAACACACAGGACCGTACTAGAGAGGGATATTTACCAGTGAATGCGGTGCGGGAGGAAGGCTGTAAGTCACCTGGGCTACGGATTTTTCGGTTGGTTTATGGTTGGCTAAGACCTTCCGTATTAGTGAGGTTGAGGCAGGGGCACATCATTCTACGGTGTCTATCGATCTGAGGAGGACATACGAGATTGTACGTCGCGCACCAAACACCCCTGCTGACGATATTGCTTTAGTCTTCCTTTTATTTTTCTTAGGGTCCACTTTGTTCGTCGATGAGTCGACGGACAAGATCCAACCGTGGTTGATTGACTTGGTTTGAGATCACCAATGCACGGGAGGATATGCATGGAGCACCAGCGTCTTGGCATATTTGAAACATTCGCGTGTCAATCGAAACGTAACGAATCCACTCACATTTCTTCGTGACCTACTTTTGACTAACAACATATTCATAGTTTCTCCTATGAAACGAATTGAATCAACCATTGTCTCTCGATGTAGAAATATCCGCGAATTTCAAACAAAAAAGTATAATCGGTCCCTTCATCACGAGAATATATCGGTAGACCCAAATTGAAAAGAGATAAAATAAGAATTCTTTTTATCGGTATAATCATACACTTATGAGAAAATTATTACCTCAAAATGTAGAAGAAATTCGTCTGGACGACTAAACTTTGAATCATCGAACGGAATCAACATCTTTTCATCGTCTTGTGTTGCCGTTTTCGCTAACAATTTTTTTGAGAGTTTGGGTCAAGGTTGATTCACTTCCTCTTACTCTCGGTATATATAACTCACCGAACATTCTTAACGTTCGAATTCCAACAGGCAAATTACAACAATCATATTTATTACAGTTACACAACGACTTTGAACAAGATCAATACCTTCACGGTTCCGAAAACCATGACCGTGGATCCTTTACCACGGTCACGATTTCCTAATTCGCCGTGCATTTGTTAATTCAATTGCCGTGCCTTTAAAATCGCCCTATATTTAATATCATCGAATTACTTTTAATTATATAAACTAAGACCAACTTTTATACATATGAGTTACACATCCTATTTAAAATTACATTTTATTTTCACGGAAATTGCTACTTTTAAAGTATATTATACTTCTATTATAATTATACTTTTTGTTTATATTCGAATTTTATTGTGATTATAACTTCCGTAATTATTAAGTTTTACTTCTATTATAATTACGAGATTAATTAATAATAATTTTCATTTTATGAATACTTATTATCAGTTTATACAAATTTGACCCCAAACATGTTACAAAAGCCCAGACCCAATCCAAAATACAAATTTTGTAGTTAGTGAGTCTCGAAACCTGAATGACAAACAGTCTCTCTCACCCTTATACCAATTGGACTAATAAAACTTGTGTATTCTAGTATTTTTTTTAAAGTTATACTTAAAATTGAATGTTCATACACAATTTTAATACACGATGTTAATACACAAATTTTATCCGTCATTTACACAAGGTTGAGTTACACAACTTTTCTCCGTAGTTTACACAAGGTGAGTTATACATTTACACAAGATCGAGTTACACAATTTTTGTCCGTCGTTTACACAAGTTCGAACTACACAATTTTTGTCCGTCGTTTACACAAGGTTGAGTTACACAATTTTTCTCCATAGTTTACACAAGGTCGAGTTACACAATTTTTGTCCGGCGTTTACACAAGGTCGAGTTACACAATTTTTGTTCGTCGTTTACACAAGGTCGAGTTACACAACTTTTTTCCGTCGTTTACACAAGGTCTAGTTTCACAATATTTGTCCGTCGTTTACACAAGGTCAGATTAAAAAAAATTAATATGAAAATGAACCATACACAATTTTGATGTAAATTAAAAAATATATATATCAAATAGGGAAGAATGGATCTACACAGACTGGAAGGAACATATCGACACAAATAGGGAGAAACAAATCTACATAAATAGAGAGGAAAAAATCTACACAAATATGGATGAACAAATCTACACAGATAGGGAGGAACAAATTAACAATGAAGCATACACACTAGGGAGGAACATATCTACACAAATAGGGAGGAATGGGCTAGGGTTTATCGTATTTATAGGCTTTTTATCTTAACATCTCCTTAGTAAAGTCCGTTTTTACCCTTTTAATTATTTAATTAATTTTTAAATTAAAGATTTTACATAAAAATAGAGGGGCCTAGTTTATATTTAGTATACAAAAAGGCTTTATTACCCTCATTCTTTTCAATTAAAAACGATACCAAATAAGGTAGGTCCTTAAACACCAATTTTTCTCATAGAATGTGTGGTATCATACCATCATTTATCGGATATAATTTTTTAATTACTTAGTTTGTATAATAATATGTATAATTTATTTAAATTTATTATATAATGATTTTTTTCTATAAATAATAAATATATCACATATATGAAATAAAATTAACTTAAGTTAATATTCATTACATATAAATAAGAGAAACTTTAAAATTGAATGATGCTGTAATAATATCCCGGAATTTTAGGTTATCCGATCGAGATTTTTAGTAGTTGTTATTTTTTGAGTTGTAGGTTTTCGGTGAATTAGAGATAAATAAATTAATTCAGAGATTAGTTGTTATATATTTAATGGATATCCGATACAAATTTTAAAGGAATTTCTAGTTATATTATATTATATATATATATATATATATATATATATATATATATATATATATATATATATATATATATATAGGGTCAGGATCCGGTAAGAACTTGTTTTACAGTAAGAAATAAGAACACTTGTGGATTGTCAGATTAATGCACGGATAGCTTAGATTTAACATCTAAATAAGGCAATGTTCTATTTTAATTTATTATAGTCTCAGGCATATGGTAATAAGAATATACACAACATGTTTATATAGAAACAAATTTCTTATTCTCTAACTAATGTTGTACGGATAACAAAATATATGTGCATGCTTTATTTATTGTGCATCAATTAATTTGTGCATAACAAAATAGTCGTGCATTTAATAAAATAGAGTTGTGCATGTGGATGTAATGTTAATGTAACACCCCAAATCCGTAGGACTCGGAGTGCTACTAGGCTAGGATCTCACAATGGATCCTGACCATAGCCTGACAACAACTTCACTGAATCTTACAACAAGGCACCAATAGATTAAAACAAAACATAAAAACTGATATATATATATATATATATATATATATATATATATATATATATATATATATATATATATATATACATGTCAAAAGGATGATACAGAGTACTGCTGAGTACAAAGTCAAACTGAAATCCGTACAATAATGATAAACCCAAAATCCCACGAATACGCCCAGTGTACGGAACCCTCAGCAGATCGCCCCTCTGGATCACTCTGCAACTCTCCTAACCTGCAAAGGATCTACAACACGGTATAAAACCGTTAGCTAACTATGCACATATATAAGAAGATGCTAGAGCACAAACACACATCAATAATATTAACACATCATCATGATATCACACATTTACCCGGTTTATTATCTTTAATAAGTTAAATAACTCAATCGTATAAATAGATGTATATGAAGATATGTGACACGAGGAATATAATCCCCGCCTCTGAGTGCTCTAGCCAGCTGGAGTAGTATTAGCACACCTCCCGTGTACCCTATGGGAGTGGTGAGGGTCCTTCCTGTATACCAGATCTGACCTGACTACAAAGAACCTCCCAGACTCCACTACGGGATGAAAGGGAAAGGTTATCACGGCCACTACAATGGGCGGTTAGTATAACATAGGTCGGTGACCATAATAACACATGCTATAAAGCATATAACACACACACCACTCAAGCATACATCCAATATAAGGATAGTAGCTAAGTAAGTCCTATGGACTTACCTCAATCTCAGAAGTAAACTCAACCACGATCAACTCTCCAACTGGTCCACTCCAAACTGGAGGACAACACGGCCTGCGTGATCAAGGGACGCATGGGCGGAATGGATAACCCGCAGGCGCGGCAGGTAAAAGCCACAGGGCGGTGACAAGGCTGCAGGCTAACACAGGCACGGCGCAGGCGCGATGACACGGTCTCCGCGGGGGCGGCGGTTTCCAGGCGCGAGGGCGGCGACAGTGCAGAATGCAATCTCGCGGCTTCTTTTCGGCTCTTCACGTGATCAAATCACGTCACAGCTGTGGTCCTAGGCTGCAGGGAAGATCAACACACACCAAAGCTGGCTTCCAAGCTCAGCAACACACATCACTAGCATATCAACAACCACCAAGCACAACTTCCAAGCAAAACTCCAAGAGAAACTCAAGCAAGATCAAGGGAAGGGATGAAGAAGCAAGAAGGACGTAGAGCTGGATTGGAAATGTGAAGAAGTAACCCTTGATCAGCCAAGGGAAGGAAAGAAGTAAGGAAAGATAAAGCACGGGTCAAAGGGTCAACAAAACCGGCTGCAGCCGCCGAAAACCGCAGGGGCGGTTCCATGAGCCGCAGAGGCGGCGGTCATGCCCGCGGGTGCGGAAAGGCCAATCTCGGCCCAAAGCCAATCTTGGCTATGGTCCGATCTCGGTCCGAAAGAATAGGGATCTCACAGTTAACGTGTATATAAAAACGCTACTAACCAACACTACTAACTTAACGTATGCATTAATATTTAAAAATAGAGTTGTGCATGTAATTAACCAAAAAAAATAGTTGTGTATGTAATCTGTGCGTACACACTAATAGCTTAAACTTAAACATGTGGAACTTAAACGTGCACTAACTACTTACTAACACTACTGTTCGCTATTTTCACGCCCCTGTAAACTTTTATCAGAAATGATAAAAGCTCACACGTTAGTAAAAATACGGTATGTTTTAAATTTATAAACAAGAAATAAACACCGAATCTGTAGCGAACCCACAGTGTATGGGTCAATTACAGTTAGGGTAAGTATTCCAAGGTCGAACTCAGGGACTAAATGTTTGGAATGCAGATGTGATCACAGATAACGTAAATCAAAATAAAAGAACGAGGTTGGAAAAGAAGAGAAGAAAGATCAAATGAGGTTTGGAGGGTTTTTGTAAAGTTCGCAATCAAATAACAGATTTGATCGAAAACCAAGTAAAACAGATAAACGAAAGTATATCAATAAAGAAAATGCGAATTCCAAGGATTCAAGGTCATCGTTATTACGCACGGACTCAGGAAATTTCTCAAAAGATCTATGGTTACAAACTTCAGGGAAGAACGTTTCTAAACTGATAGTCTATTACCGGGTAAGTCTCAAGACTATCTAGTTCCAAACCAACTACCTATTACCGGGTAAGTCTCAAGGTAGAGAGGTAGGAAATTTTAAACAAACCAAATTCTGAACTAAGGGAAAAGTAAACCATTACCAGGTAAGTCTCAGATATTACCCTACTTAGAACAGAATCTAGGCACACTCAACCCAATAGAGGTTTCCACCTTTATTACCTATGATCGAACACTCAAGTATCCAAACGGAACATTACCGGGTAGGTCTCAATTCCGGTTTAGGTTACTAGCTAGATGAATTCTAACTAGGT
Source organism: Fagopyrum tataricum (assembly GCA_002319775.1). Lineage (NCBI taxonomy): Eukaryota > Viridiplantae > Streptophyta > Magnoliopsida > Caryophyllales > Polygonaceae > Fagopyrum > Fagopyrum tataricum. The sequence goes on along the minus strand of CM008282.1, from coordinate 54,226,008 downwards.
TAAAGAACAGGCCAACCATAGGATTTCAAAGCTACTAAAATCAAGCAATAAGCACAATTCCATCATAGTCCGAGTAATAACGATTTCCAATTCACCTCGGATCCACACGAGTTTAGCCAACAAGCGACATTTCAAACGCAATCATCAATCCACTCAATTCAATGGAAGAATCAATCATCAATCCAAGCAATTCAATGGAAGAAGCAATTATCAATCCAATCAAGTCAATCAATTCAAGAGATTCAAGAGATTTAAGAGATTATGAATAAACAAGAACTTAAAATAGAGATTAAAGAAGAAACTCACCTTTATTGATAGAGGATTAGCAAAACGTCAAATTCCCCAATATTCGCGAAGTTCCTCAAAGGTCCAACAAGTTCAACAATGGCCAACAATGGCCTAGGGCAAAGGGAGAAGAAAGGGGAAGAGGCTCTCTCCAAAGGAGCTCGAAATTTGAAATGAAACCGGAACCCCCCGGAAATCATTTAGGGCTTTCCTTTTATATCCCGCAACGGGCTGCCCTAAAACGAATCCGAAAATTAACGAAATAAAATGGCAAACAGGAATCTCGGTTGGAAATCTCGGCCGAGATCGGGTCAGTCGGGACCGAGATTTGGCAACAGAACCTTCAGCGCGTCAGGACTTCGGAAATCTCGGCCGAGATCGGGCCATCTCGGCCGAGCTAGGGAAATCTCGGCCGAGCCAGGATGAATCTCAGCCGAGCCAAGATGAATCTCGGCCGATCCATGTGAAATCTCGGCCGAGATTTGGACCATCTCGGTATGGTCTGACCGAGATCGGTCCATCTTGGTCCGAGACGCAATCTTCTTCGTTCCTTCGCGCCTTTAGCTCGATTCCTCGCGCCTTTAGCTCGATTTCTCGCCTTTCCCGTGCACGTAGCTCGCTCCAATGTGTCCACTTCGAGGCTTGATCCTCAAATACGTCGTTTTAGCTCCAAAATGTGCCAAATCACCTACAAAGCCACAAATAGCATGTGTAGACATCTATTTTTGCAAAGTAGAACTAAACAAGCATAAATGGCACAAACTAAGGCTAAAACATGAATGCGGAAAGGGGAAATCTAACTAAATGCATGAGTGTAACAGGTCGATAAATCATGTTATCAACTACTAACTTAAACTTGCGTAATTTGAACATGCATTAGTACTACTAGTAACACTACTAACTTAAGCGTGTATACGAAATAGTGTATATTTGATAATAAGTCGTATATATATATATATATATATATATATATATATATATATATATATATATATATATATATATATATATATATATATATATATATATATATGTTACTTTTAATGCCGGAATGTGAAGAATTAAAATAAATGAATATGTTAAATCGAACATGCATTCGTTATAGTAAGTAGGCATGCATTTAGTGCGTGGCAAATAATATATATCAATTTAATATTAGTAAAAGATGCACGAGTATTAAAATTAATATAATTTTTGTTTCATAAAATTTTAATCTATTTAAATTGGTATAATCGTACATTTTATGTATATATATATATATATATTTCATTTGTGGATTTTAATTTCAAATGTGGATCTTATTCGTCATCTTGCAAGATGTTATATTAGTAGTGCATCTTATTCATGCAGTTCCGGTGGAGGATTAATAACTAGTGTTACACTATTAGATAATTTAGATGTTAATTTTGAAGAGTTGTGCAATTCCAGTGGAGGAATGAAAACAAATTTTTTTTTACCGACGGACAATTATTCATTTGAGAACTTCCTTGATAAGTCTATGAACCTTCTAAAAGTTGCCTAGATGATAGAATGTGATGTTAAGACGTTTTTATGTTTGACCAGGTTTTGGATTTCGTATGCTCATATAGACAATAACGGGTAATGACCGATCATTCAGACGATAACGGGTAATGGCCGATCATCGATCAATTCAGGTAAGTTATTTGGACTTACTTAGCTAGATTTTCGTAATGTTAGTGTGCGCTTTTTCAGTGATGTGTGTTTGATGGTTATTAATTATAACTTGAGTAGGATGACCTTTTTACGTTATAGACCCAAGTGTAAAAAAACGGGTCGTGGCACCATTGCTCAACGCTAACAGGTGATTGAAGAGGTTCTCTGCAACCAGTGCACTCGGTACACAGGGTATGCATGGCCCCATTCCGCTTGGTAAACGGGGATAGAGGCGAAAGTTGGGAGACCTTTTTGTCACACGATAAGTTGAACTAATAGAAGTGAATCACCTAAATAAAGATAATAATTGGGATGTATGTGAAATTATGCTTATGTGTTTATTTACCACTTTGACGTGTGTTTGTGCTAAAATAGTGTTAACTAATATTTGAATTGCTAGCTAACGGTGTTCACCGTCATGTTGTAAATGCTTTGCAGGGTAGAACTGTTGTGGATTGATCCGAAGAGAGTGTTCAACCGGGTTTCCGTATTTGTTAGTTGTGTGTCGGGTTCCTTTTGTGACAAGACTCATTTCTTTTCTTCGGATTTTGTCACGTATGTTGGACGGCTGAAGTATACTTCTTTTCTTACATGACATTTTATATACTAAATGTATTATTCAATTTCTTTATTTGTGTCTTGTTGTAAGATCCGATAACGCTATTGTCAAACTATGGTCGGGACCCATTGTGAGGTCCTAACCCGTAACAATCTGAATTCCTAGAATTTAGAGTGTTATAGATGCACGAGAAAACAAATTTTAGAAAACATATTTAAGAGTTGAGCATTGATAATAGAGTTAAGACTTTCCCAAATTTTACGATCTATCTTAGAATCACCCATTTTTGAGAGGTGAACATTTTTTTAATACAACTTACATGAAAAAAAATACACGAAGTGGAGGGCTTTTTTTTTTGGTTGAATGTGTAAAATTAATCATTCACTTGAGTCGTGTGGCCTAGCTAAGTCAGCCAACAACCTTGTGAAAAATCCTAGTGCCATTTTTACGGTCATAACATATTTATCTTTACTTCAATTTGTTTATTCCGGCTGCATAAACTTATTTTTGTACGGCAATCCGTTATAAATTAGTGTTATATACTATTGAATCAAAATGAATATTAGTACATTTGAATTTGGACATATCGTTATTTTTTAGTTTTTATATATCAAATAGGTGAGAAAGGAAAAATATATAAATTGGCAAAGTTAAGTTGCATTCTTTTTCTTGCAAGAGCAACTATATGGATATACTTGAAAGCGATTGATCAAATTTTATTTCAATATCACTTCCCACATCGAAAATTCTACCGGTGTAAAGGAGAGGGCCCACTTTCTTTTATTTTCTTTCGTGGCTAAGTTCATCAACTTTAAAAGCTTTAAACTTTTTTTTTTTTTTTTAAGTTTAAAATTCTTCAAATAGACTATTTAATTAGGCATATTTGAAAATTTCATTGTTTGTGATGACGTGTTATTTTTTCTATTGTAACTAAATTGACAATAAAATCTTATTTAAGGTTTTTGATTAAAAAGAAGTTAATGTTGTTTAATCGATGGGTGCAGTACTTGATGATACCAACAAAAAGCCATGGTCTCCGGATAATGGCACACCCAAATCACGCAGCCAACGTTAATTTTTTGAATAGACTAATCCTAGGATGTCAGGATAATTAGTTAGTACGCTAATCATTGGCTTTCTCTAATCATAGGATGTCAGATTAGTTTTTAATAATATTATACTTCCAACTTTATCTTATCCTCTTAAAATTAAGTATTAGCTTAAAAATGAATTTAAAAACATAGTAAAATGTAGAAATATTATAATTAATCTATCAAATCTATATATAACATTGATTACCTTACGAAAATCATTTTCAGAATTTGTGAGTAAAATGATTCTTAAAATAATTTTTTTTAAAAAGTAATATGATATATAAGTGTAGGTCCAGTTGGCAGTTGGCGGGGATGATAGCTTAGCAGTGCATTTGAAAGGGACAAGCAATGGTAGAATTGATGGGAATGGCATCTTAATCCTGTGTATTGCTGCTGCTGTTGGGTGTCACCACAATGCTCTCTATTCACTTATGTGGGGTTTAAGATATCGACTTCTCACCCTTCTTTCTCTCATTTTTAATTTTATTTTTATTTATATAATTTGATTTCCAACTTTTCAATTGATACATGAATGTACTACTTCTCACGAGAACTGATTCAACACTTCTTCTTATACTCCATCTGAGTTGTATCTTGCAATGCTTTTACAAACTTATTCCCGCTATATTTTTCTCGGTTTGTTCATATGACACTTCCTTTGATGCTCATTCATCGACTCGTTGTGATCATAGTTCTCTTTTGGTGTATTTTTTCTTTTTTCTTTTTCTCTCATAACGGTTAGTCCGTCCGCCGATTTCATCGGTCTTTCGATCCATTAGACGGTGTGTCGCCTAGTGCATCGAACCACTTTTCTTTATCAAAAAATAAAAGAAATAAAAATAAAAATACTATGTCTATATATTTTTATTCAAATTAATCACTTCAAAGTATAAAATATATACATTTGAACCTCTCATTTTTTATTAAAAGAAAACATTTCTATAGATTTTTTTAATGATATTTCAAAAAATTTTAGAGTGATGTTATTCAGTTAGCCGGAATATTACGAAGGAGGTAGAGCATGTGCAATACGAGTGCGTCTAGAATTTACTATTATTTATTTTTTTCGGAACGGACGGAATACGGATGTGCCCGGACTTTCCACTACTTGAATGCGCCACATCAGTCCTATGCTCCTGATTTCAATAAAGAGAGGCTTCGGACACATTCCTAATGCACATGCATTCCATACATACTCCTAATGCGATGGGCATGTTTTACCTGCTTCCTTCTGACCAAATAGTAATACCATCTAAAATGTTTCATAAAATTAAACCGCCTATGTTGATTTCAGTTACATATTTCACTATATTAACCAAAATACCATTATTATACTTAATTACTTAATTTAATAAATTTAATAAATTTTAAATTTGCTTTTTTAACTATCTATTAGTTGATGTATCTCGTACTTGTTTTTTAGAAAGTTAATTTTTTACAATTAATATTAAAAAAATAATCAATTGTGATAAGGATATTTGGTCAAAATTGTACAATACATCAACAAATAATTATCTGAATAATACAAATGGGTTAATTTAAATAGTTTTATACGGAGTAGAATAGTTTCATTTGATTTTTTGGAATATTACCTTTTTTCTAAAAATATATTAAAAAGGATAATTTCATCATTTTTTAATTAATAAAATATGTGCTCCTAACATTTATGTCATGCACAAATCAATCAAAATATACATAGTAATTGATAGAAGTACCAATTTGATGATGACACAAATGTCATTTCATGCTCAAATATATGTCACTTGCTGTATAGTTTCAACTCTTTACAGCAGGGAGAGCACTTGGCGGAGACTTTTATGTCTATCAGATAGTTTTTTTTATTTATTATTAATTTCAATCTGATCCTTGTCAAAAGGTTCTTCAACTTTTTTTTTTTAATTTTTTTTAATATACGGGTAAGCAAATAGGCATGATCACCGTCTATTGGTGCACCATCCTATGACATCATTTCGGATGAGACTTTCAACTTCACGTGGGATGACTCCTCCATCTGCAGAGTTGTCCTGGCCTAGTGTTGCGAGCTTGTCCGCAACGCCATTGACTTCTCTGAAAATGTGGTTAACCTTCACCTGCGTGAATTCAGACAATATGAGTAAAATATCAGTAATAATTAGTTCAATCTCCCACGGAGGTTTTCATATTTTATTTATTGAGTTGATAATCATTAGATTATCCCCTTCGATTTCTATATTTTCTATTTTCAATTCTCTTGCTTTCAATATGCCTTTCTTAAGGGCAAACGTTTCTGCAAGCAAGACAGACGTATAGCCACATTGTCCATATTCAAATGTAATTGTTGATGCATGCTGGTCCCTTAAGATATAGCCAAATGAGCACCGATCGTTACTTCTTTTTGATCCATCAAAGTTGAGTTTTATGCTTCCTACTATTGGTCTAGTCCATTGTATTTTTCTTTTCTTTCTATTATTTGTTTTCTTGATTTTTTTTCCAAAATTTCTCTCAAGTGTGCTATTCCAATCATTGATTTGTTTAGCTGCCACATGTCGGATGTCTGTAATTGGTGTATTCTCAAATATGATTTTGTTCCTCATGTACCAAATATTCCACCAAATGATAGAAAGTTGAATAAAACTTCTTTCGTCCAAATTGTTTTGTATGAGGGATATGATTTCTGAGATTTTCTTTCCAGAGATGTCGATGTTGTTCAAGTAGTCCTTTGTCGGTTCGTCCATCATGTTATTAATGGTGATCGGACATTTAATGAACAAGTGTTTCGTCATGTTCTTCAACCTTTTGATAAGGATTAGATTGAGAAACTAGTTATTTTCCAGTTTGTTAAGAGTCATCAAAATAATCAAAGAAGAACTTAAATCAAGAAACTAGTTATTATCCAAAAAGACTTTAAAAACAAGTTGGAGTAATAAAACGTAAATGGAATGCTATTGCATCGAAGATTGAAACAGATTTTATCATTTCAAAACTCACCTTAGAATCTAGAAGAAAATTTTTCTTAAGCATATATAACGGGTTTGTTTGGATCACATCCATACGCATTGTTATGAGTTATGCTATTCAAACCTTAAGGACATCTGGACCTGTATGGATGATTCTTGTAATAAAAAAAAAGGAAAGCGGTTAGGTTAGTTACCTCCTAGAGGTATTTCAATCTAAAACATTATTGCGGATGAGAACCCGAAGTTCGGAATTATCTGAAAAAAAGGTGTTGGGATTCGAGATTCTCAGAAGGGTTAATCGATCGACAACACATTCTAATTATCTGAAAACATGCCTGAACTGAATTTAATTTATGTAAATTATTGATTATCTCAAAAGCTTTATTTTGACAAGTTAGAGAGAAGTATATCTCCATTATTACTAAATTTATATTAAATTTAAAATTTGATTAATAATACAACTTTTAAGTGTCTTTTTTTTATTTCTTATAATTTTTTAAAAATTTACATAAAATAAATCTAATTAACTTAAATTATATTTTTAAATTTAATAATTTTGTATAATGTTCAAAATAACGAAATATGAGTCGTACCTTACTTTTAGTTAATTATTTTATCCCAAGAATTTAGTATAATAATAATTATTTTAAAACCATATTAAATAAAATATATATATATATTTTTTTTATAAATTCTATATAAACGGTAATTTTTTTAAAAATAGTCGTGTAAGAACGACCGTTAAACTAGTCGAAGATGAAAAGACAATTGATACGGCAAAGTGAATGGAGCACAAACTTAAAATTTCTAATCAAATAATTCAAAGTAATGCAATAAGATAACTATACATGAATTGTCTTATCATAACGATCATGCTTTATCATGATTACAATGCTTAAAAAAATATTATTTAATGATGCACCGTTGTGTTCGTATACGTGTCAATAAAAATTGAGTTAGTTGATGGGACGTGGCTCGAAATAAATTTATATTTTAATTAAATAAATTTCAATTAATATAAAAAATGAGTAGGTTGACACGTATAATTTTTTTTTTAATTTAAAAAATATAAAATAAATTTATATTCAAACTAACATGTCTATAAATCTACTAATTTTAAATTATCTAATATTATAAACAAATGTCAAAATAAATTTCAGTTAATACAAAACGACACAAACAAATGAAATATGTTTTACATACTACAAATGTATTTCATCATAAATCAGAAGTGAGCGTGCGGAGAAGGGAGTCAACAATAAAATGAGTGAAGTTTTGCGTGAACGGTTGTGTAACACCCTGAATTCTAGGAACTCGGAGCGTTACTGGTTAAGAACTCAGAGTGGGTTCCGGCCTTAGTTTGACAACAATAACAACGGACCTTGCAACAAGACACAAATATTAAAAGCTAAAAATCCTTTAAAAGAACAACACGTTCACTAAGACAAAATCTAGACGCATACGACAACCAATATCTGAAAGAAAAATAAAGTATAAGTAAGATAAAATAAACTACATAAACCACCCATAACTCCTAGTACGGAAATTCCGGATGACCACTCCACTCCCGATTTTTCGGTAGAGATCTAACCTACAAAGTCTACAACATGGTAAAACCGTTAACTACAATTCTAATACTAAGGATACTAAGGCACAATCAGAATCAAGGGAATATAGTAAACCATTCAGCAAGTGGCAAACAATGTTCCGGTTATTATCTTTTCTTTTTGTGAAATTTGTCATCCTATTATTCAACTTTTCATGGTAGCACGAGAGTCGCACAACTCTCGCCCCGTCCCCGTAAACCAGTAGGACTGATTTTGATGCATCTCCCCCGTATACGCTACTAGGATGCTCGCGGGGAATCTTTCGGCACCCTCGGCCCAGACAGAGTGTTAAGAAGCGTTATAATACACTTGTGCCTCTCTTCAGAAATATAAAGATAATGGTCTAGTTCGTTCATTTTATTTAACACACACTACCCTAGTACACGCTCAATATTATAATGGTAGCTAAGTGAGTCCTACGAACTCACGTTTTCCGTATTGTCTCAACGTTACTCGCAATCTGTCAGTCAGTGATCCGAATCATGATCAAGATATATCAACCCTTATTTCTATATTAAACCTTAGTACTTCTCGATTTATCATTCTAATCAAGCAGGGTATGATATCTAACATTGATACATTGACGCTTTCTACGACCTAGGTTCGCGAACCTAGACATCCATTCCAGATTCTCGTAGTATCATCAAGTCATTTCACTAACGTTCCGTTGTCTCGGAAGTCCCGTATTTCATCCATCGTTATCCATCATCATAATTACTTATAGTTCCGTTCCAATTACAAGTTTTTACACTGTTCTCTAAACTTATTTCCAAACTCCTCAAACCAATCCGGCCACTCTTCTAATTCTTCAACCAAATTCCATATCAACATATCAATAACTAATTTAACTAGTTATCCATAAAATAATACATAAATAATTAGCATAAAATTATTATTTATGACGAGCATTGAAGACATGATGAAATTGATGTAGATATTCGCGTATTACCAGTATAGTCGTGGTACAAAACTATTGTGTATTAAGTATTGACGTGCTGAAATTGGATAAAGATCATACCTAACAAAACATTAAATCCAAATATATATATCATAAAATATTTTTCATAACATCCAATAAAATGAAAACAAAACAAAGAAATACTTTATACTTTAGTTGATTAACGAATCTTCTTGTTGTGTCAGCGTAAGCCACAATAACTGCATTTCCTCTTATTTCTCTGTTCCCATGAAGCACATATCCTAAATTCCGGCATTCTTTCACGCTTCTTTGTAGGTTCATATGAAGGTTCTGCTACTGTAGTCGTCATTCCAACTTGCTAGAATAATACCCAACATTCAAACTTTTCATAGAACAATACCTACTAATGGAAAAAGATGGTTAATACCCAGATGTTTGGCTGCAGCGGCAACATGCATACATGGTATTTCTTCAATATCAAACACATTCCGTAAACAACTTCTCATTTGCAAACAAACAACTACTTGTTCTTCACCCTTCCTTACTTAAAACTTCATCCTATTCGCATTAAGGCAAAAACAAAATAGTTCTCACATTCAACAAACTCTTTTTGGATGAGAGTGCTTCAATCTTGAGAGGAGAAACCTCTACACAAGCTTTAGATCTTTCACGACGCTCCGAAAATCACCGACTCATGAATTGTCTAATCTTATCCGATAATGTTATAAAAGGATACTCTCTACCATCTTTTATAACTCCATTAAGACATTCAACATTGTTAATAGTCAAGATGTTGTACATTTTACCGTGAGAGAATGAACGTCTCCACGATAAAATTTCAATCACCCCAAGTAACTCCCCAACTTTTAGTTTCTCATATTTTTAAGCCAAACACTTAATTAAGAGACATAATATAATCCAACAATACCCTTTTGATATTCGTTTTAGTGTTTCTATGCACACATCCATCTTATAACTTTTAGCAACAACGATGAACATATCCATAATTTTGTTGGACCTTGTCCTTTTTCTAAGATTGTCTTTAATATGACAAATGCAATATCATTTTTAATAGAATTATTCCGATCAGATACAAACACTTGTTCATTGTTGTCTAGTATGAACCGCTTCATTTTTTTGAAGAAGAAATCTCATGAGGCATCATTTCAGTACCAACAACTGCAAATGCGATTAGGTAGATTAGTTGATTATTTAGTTGCAACAAATAACACTCCTTTGTATTTCTCTTTCAAGTGAGTGGCATGTACTATTATAACCTACATTTAAATAAGAATGACAAATATAACCAAGATAATAGTAAAAGCACAAATACCCAAAATGCATCTTTTAATTACATTCCTTATCTATCATCTTATATCAATGTTAATTCAGAATTACCCAACCAGTCATGTTGTCAAGCTTGTCACTATCAATCTTCTTATTTCTCTTACCACTGTTTACAATTGAGAGCAAGCTTTACCAATGAATGTTCATAATGTCTTGCTGCACAATGACTTAGAAGAAGAAGTGTATATGCAACCATCGCTTGATTTTAAAACTCCGGGCAATGTCTATAGGATACAAAAGTCACTATATGGACATCGTCGGACACTTCGCAATTGGTTTCAAATGTTCACTAGTGCCCTTCTTCACGATGGTTTTCAAAAATCTTATACAGATTACTCCCTTTTCACCTACTCCAACGAAGGTATCGTTCTCCTTATACTTATTTATGTGGATGACTTGGTTAATACTGAAAACAATTTTACAATCATTTACGGTTTCAAAGGCTATCTTCATAATGGTTTCATATGAATGACATGGTACCCCATGTATTCTTCCTTGGAATCGAAATTGTACGCACTCTTACAAGCATTTGGCTCAACCAACACATATAAATATCGGATACTCTATGTGATGCACGCCTCATATGTTGTAAACCTTCAAGTCCCCCACCCTTATTATTTAGTATCTTATCTTATTGTCCTTTAAGTTAGACAAATGATATATTTTGTGTATAAATACAATAGCTATTCAATGAGAAAATTAGACTTTTTGTTTACTATTATTAAAAGAATACAAAAAAACAATATAAAAACTTGAAGCCCATTCCTTTGTGTTTAACATTGTTAAATTTGGCCTTCATTTTAGTTAAGCTTGTTTTTAAAAACTTATATTAAATTGATTATGTGTTTTTCAAACACACAATTCATAGCCAAAAAGAATAAGCAATAATTCAGTTGACAAATTTAATCACTCGAGATTTTGTTTTACTCATTGTGTGAGAGGCGTGGATGTATGTCTTAGTGAGTAGAGCAATATAACAAATGTATTGACGTAATATCCAACACTAATATATCAAATGTATTCATCTCAATTGTGTTAACCCTATACCCATTATAACCTAGATAACCACTGAATCCATTATGCTAAAAATATCTATAGCATTTAAAAAAAATACCCAATCAGTTATCATTACTCAAACATATTTCAATTACCCAATATAGGCACTATAGCTTTACGATATACCCAAGCAATGCAAGTTATATCCAATCCACATTAATCATACCCAAATATGCATGTTAGGTACATTTCCTACATTTTTCATTACTTCAGATCCTCTAATGGATGATTGTTCAAAGACAACAAATACATATTTAAAACGTCTTTCATCATCACACGCAAGAATAATAATGGTTCCTTGGTTGACATCCTCCAACATGTACAAATATTACGGTACTACATTGCAATTCTCTTTTGAGCTACTTCTAATCATGCCTTTCACATCTTTCAACACTTCATATAACTAGAATCAATGTGACGTAAACTTTTCATAACCGTGATAATTTGGTTCAACGTTAGTAACTTATTTTTATTATAATATATATATATATATATATATATATATATATATATATATATATATATATATATATATATATTATTCGATAATTTAATTGTTGTTTGGAAAAAAATTATATATATAATTCACAATACGTTGAACGTATTTACATTGTTTTAAGATTTACAGCTATTACATGAAATTAAGGTGGCCTTTTTTTGACCTCCAATCAAAATCTATCCGAATTCTAGTTTGAACAAGTAGTGAGTATTGATTGTAGGGATGTCAATGGGTCGAGTGATGGGTGGGTGAACCGCTTTTATCAACCACCCATTAAACCATATCGGGTTTAACCACCCATCACCCGTCGGGTGGCCGAATGGTTCGGACTTATCTACGGGTGATTAAAAGGTATGAGTATTGTCAATTTATAATGTATTTTCAAAGTATTTTTGCACATGTAGTACAAAACTAGTATGTTCAAAATCAATAATATTTATAATTGAAATAAAAAACTATTTAAAATATAATATTATAGCGTAAATAACATTAAAATTGTCATATTCTTCGTGAATTTTATGACTAAATACACAAAATTCAAGATACTTCGGGTGTATCGGGTCTGGTGACAGATGAAAGACCTTCACCCATCACCCGACTTTTTCGGATTTTCAACCGCGTTTATTACTCAGATAGTTCGGATATCCATCGGATACGGGTGAAATTGCCACCCTAGTATTGAGTAATGATTCATCTCCATTTCAAGAGCTGCTTGGAAAAGAGGTTTCTGAAAGTGCTAATCCAGTTAGGCTTGGCCTTCCAAGTGGGCCATGAGCACTCCCTCTCAGTGGGCCTACCTACTTTGGGCTTCTCCATCACATTCACAACGCTCCACAGCAAATCATCACAAAAGGTATTAACTTAAGGTAATATTGCGAGTTTTCCTTCTTTTTTTTTGTCTAATAATTTTTTATTTTCTTATTTTTGAGGTCAAGATTTTAAGAACATGTTATCTTGTTGCAGCTTGTTAGTTTTTTTATGCCAACCAAATTATAGGATTTATGATGGAAATAAAGTTTTCTTATATGGAATTTTCTGAAAATTTACGATATGCTCGACTCTATTCGATTCTACTATGGTTGTGAAGAGTTTACGGCTTGAAATTTATCACTTTTGTTAACCAAACTAGTGTAAGCTTAAGGTTTTTTTTGGAGGTTTATTGATTTTTTGGGTTGAAATTCACAACCACCCAACGAAGTGAAGCTGATAATGGAGAAAAGAAAGATATTTGGAAAGCCATTGAGGATTTATTCTAGGTAAATTTCAAAAACTTATATTTCGTTATACTAATATAAAGTGAAGTCTTTGTCCTCAAAATCGGGTTACAAGAGGCGATTTTGACTACAAATTAAACAAATCGAAATCGAATGTGATAACTTGTGTGTAATCAAGGTACTCCAAGGTTTGTGGAGCTGTCCGTGGGAGGTCAGGATGATTATATCCGACTTTAAATTGGATCTTCGTTTCTTTGACGAGGTCCATATTAGACATATTTTCAGAGAAATAAACTGTGTTGCTGACCGATTGACCTATATGGGAAACTCGGCCCCCAACACCAATTTTTCTGAAGAACCCGAACTTTGTGTTCTCATCCGAAAAGATACCTTAGGTTGGACTACCTCTAAGAGATAGTTCAATCAAACCGCTTTTCATTTTCAAATATATATATATAAATGACTGTTTATGTACCCTTCAAATATAATCTAGACAACTTTCTAAAACTTGCACAAGATCTTAAAAATTGTGATGATAAAATTAAGGAAGTACATCAAGTTGTTTTACTACTTAATTTCTTACGTGTTCAGTTTGAAATCCTAAGAAAATTATTATTTAATACAAAAGTCATATTTGTTTAGAAATTAAAATGATTATAATTCTTTTAACATGTTAAAATAATATAAAATAATTTTATTTTCTTTCCTTCAATCATTTTCATTTCATACTTTAACCAAACATGTACTAAAAATCCTAGAGTAAATGACAAAACTTTTAATGTCATTATTGTGAAAAACCTGATCATATAGTTAAAAATTATTTAGAAAAATACTAATGATGATTCAAAAAAAAACTTCTCAAGATATTTTTGTCATTTGCGAGTCCTATCCTCAATATTCATGAATGGCTTTGTCTAGTAATGGTATTGAGTCACATGGAACATGAAAATGGTTTTCCGATCTTCTGTACTATATTAATCAGTTTCTCCGCCTAAAGTAGAGGTAAGATGTTGAGATACTGAATTTAGGAGGGCGGAAATTTGGACCAAACGGAAAGCCGGATCGGAAATTATGGTCCAATCCGAAAATTACGGTTTGGTCCTGGAGCGTAATTATCGGATTCGGTCTGGTCTCGATTCATGATATTCCAGTACGGTTTTGGACTGTAACTATTTTAGGACCCGTGTCGTGCACATGTATTTGTTAAAAAAATAAATTGTTGTATAAACTTAAATTTATTATTTTATCGGTGAGTAATTTTCGTTAATTTTTTAAAATAAAACCACAATTTATGGAGGAATAAAATAAATTTGTTCAAAAATTAAAAAATATATACTTTAAAAAAATATACTTTCAAAATAAATACGGTGGAGGAAGAAATACTTTTTGTACAACAACCTTAAGCAAATTCAAAATATATAATTTTAAATAAGAGAAATAAATATTCAAAATAAATATAAATTTTAAAAAGATTAATAAAAAATGAGAGAAATAAATTTACACTCAAACGGTTGAATTGGGAAACTTAAATTTATCTTGATACCGACATCCATCACGGATTCATGTACGGAAATAATCTAAAAAAAGTCCCATTGGAACATAGGAGATGAGAGTGGGAGAAATGGAACCTAAACCGACACAAAAACCGAACCTATTGTACTGCATGGTTTTCGGTTTTGTTTAAACCGAAACCCGGTGTTTCGGTTCGGTTCTCTTGAACCGACCGAGTTTTGCTCAACCCTAAGTCCCTAAGTCTAATAATAATAATAATAATAATATTATTATTATTATTATTATTATTATTATTATTATTATTAAATTTTCTAATCAAAGGGACAAGATGGTGGATAGACCATATAACGAATCATGTTCCATTGACTTCGTACCACTTATCTAGATAAACTCATAGGAATCTTATTTGACATCTTGTTAGCATTTTTGACAATCTTATCTGACAACATATAACGAATTATTTTTTAGTATTATATAGTAGATTCAACATTCTTCTACCTCCTTTCCCTTCTAGAGGTCGCTCGAATGGACACTTCCCGGTTGCTCAACTAATACTATTATCACTCATTAATAAAGCATTCGAGTTTGTTTAAGGTATTTGTGGATATTTCCCATCTTTTCTAGAGTATAATGAGTCTGGTTACATGGATCTAGGATATTTGATTGATTCTATGTATTGGATGATTGTCTATGTGAGTTATGGTAGTGTTTGTAATCTTCCTTTGCTATATGTTCTTCAAAGTAATATTGACTTAGGGTGATCTCTAGTCCTCATACCTCCATGTTGAGTTCGATGTGAAGAAAAATCATTGTCTTGGATACGTGACAATCAATGGGTGACAACATTTATGTATTACAAGAAAAATCCTAACCACGTGACAACCAGATGAAGTTGTCTCCCGCATAACTATGACTTACATTCAATGTTGTGGAATCGGCGGTCGAGATGTACCTCATATTGATGCAGTGGTGAGCTGGATTCTGGAATTGCTTTATTTATTGATATCTATTATTTGTTTTCATTCCTCTGCTATCTAATTTCAAGTTCTATAAAGATCCAAATTGTTGCCTTTCTTTCTCCCTTATCTTTTGAACTATTTTACGAGGCACTTGAGTATAACTCTTCTAGGTGCTCGGTCGACCACGTACACTGAAGGTGCTCAAGCCTTTCGCTCTGATTTCATCTATGGTTATTTATCTCTTAGTTTCTAGTTTGAATTTGTGTTTTAACCCGGTTGACCAAAATGTGCTCGATCGACTAGATCCTTCGCTCTTTGGTTTTTGTTTATGTTTATGCTCTTTACCTTATGTACATATTTAGTATAGTTTATTTATTTATTTTAGTTTTTTTAATTAATTTATCAAAGAGAGACATCACCTTCTATGTGTCCGATCCTGACTTCCTATACTATAGCTAGTCTTGTAAGTATTTGCTAGATTTGAGAGTCACACTTCATCCCTCGTCATATTCCCTCTCAAGAAGGTGATGAAGCATCAAGAGCGGCCGGTGCTACTTTGTGACCTGGTCCAATGAGGTTTTTGCACCCATGATCTCACCGAAAGGGTAATTTTGCATGGAGAATTGATTCGTTAATCTCCTCTACAAGCCCTCTGACACACACACACGCGCACATATATACACCCCACATAGTGCTCTTTTGAATACCCAACGAAACAACTAAAATGAAGCCGAAAGATAAGGTTTGGTGGATGTACATTAAGAGTGTTAGTGTCTATATTTTAGTGGTTTCTCAAGACTTTTATTATAACATCCCATGAATATTTATCAATTTATAGTGAGGTAAACTATATAATTCCCAAGAGTTTAATTTAATTTTTTAACCAATAACTTGATATTCCTTTCACGGGAGTTATGTTATTAAATTTCACCCGTGTTTTAGTTTTACTGCGTTTTTATAAGACCTAAGATATTTGTCTTGAGAAACTTAAGAACTGTACTAGTGATTGTAAGTCTAAAGACTTACTTAGTAATGTTGATTCTGACTATGTTAATAATAAAGACAATAGAAAGCATATCACTTTTTATGTTTATACTAAGTGTGGGGATTGTATTTCCTGGAAGTCACAACAACAATCCATTGTTGTACTTTCCTCAACCAAAGTTGAATATGTACGTTGCACCAAAAGAAATTGCTAAGAAATTATGTCGCTTCAGTGCATTCTTAAATAAATTGAGAATAAACCCTACATTGCTACGTTACATAAAAATAGTCACAATGCATTGTTTTTGTATAAGGACCATGTGTATCATGAAAGGACCAAACACATTAACGCGATGAATTATTACATTCGTCTGAAGATAGAAAATAAAGAGCTATATGTGCAAACAATAAGTAGAGAGATAAATCTTGCAAACTTTGGCAATAAGATTAGTTAAACGGATAAATTTGTATTTTGTAGAGATTTCCTACACTTAACAAGTATCACCTAACTACCATGAAGAAATTGGATTGATGAAAGTTACCAGTCCATTACTTATTGTTGTTCAAAACTAAAGACACAAGAATTAGGAGGGTGAATTGTAAAGCATAATTCATGTGTGATTTACTGCGTTTATTATAAGACCTAAGATATTTGTCTTGAGAAACTTAATAATTGTACTATTGATAGTAAGTTTAAAGACTTACTTAGATATGTTGATTCTGACTATGTTAGTAATAAAGACAATAGAAAGCATATCACTTTTTATGTTTATACTAAGTGTGGGGGATTGTATTTCCTAGAAGTCACAACAACAATCCATTGTTGCACTTTCCTCAACCAAAGTTGAATATGTACGTTGCACCAAGAGAAATTGCTAAAAAAATTATGTCGCTTCAGTGCATTCTTAAATAAATTGAGAATCCTACATTGCTACATTACATAAAAATAGTCAAAGTGCATTGTTTTTGTATAAGGACCATGTGTATCATGAAAAGACCAAACACATTGACGCGATGAATTATTACATTCGTCTGAAGATAAAAAATAAAGAGCTATATGTGCAAACAATAAGTAGAGAGGTAAATCTTGCAAACTTTGGCATAAGATTGGCTAAACGGATAAATTTGTGTTTTGTAGAGATTTTCTACACTTAACAAGTATCACCTAACTACCATGAAGAAATTGGATTGATGAAAGTTACCGGTCCATTACTTATTGTTGTTCAAAACTAAAGACACGAGAATTAGGAGGGTGAATTGTAAATCATAATTCATGTGTGATTTGTCTAGGTGAAGTCTTGAAGCAGTTATGTGTTCTACCAGGTTAAGTTTTGGGTTGATGATGAAATAAATAGGAGATTGGAAATTTGAACTTATTGGACTAGTTAGGTCCAACAATCTAAGGAGCCTGACCTTCTTTGCCTCATGTTTGGTCCAACCATTATACTAGGTTTAACATGTTTTCCATTTTGAGATGAACCGATATGAATTGAACCAATCATTTCACTTAACTAGACGACGTCGCTTTCCTAAGGGAGAGGAGTATAAAGGTTAGGAAGGGTTTTATAAAACTCTAATATTTTTTTTTGTTGCTTTTACTCCCCTACCTCATCTTCTCTGCTCCTTTGTGTCCTTCTTTGAGGTTCTTCTTCTTCTCATAACACCCCGAATTTTCAACCGGAATGCTACGAGTAAACACCTCACAATGGGTAACTCTAGCTCGACAACGACAAACATAGATCTTGCAACATGACACAATTTATAAAACTGAAAATTCTTATCATCTAGAAACCAAAGTCATGCAATTAAATTATCAGCGTCAATATCGAATAACAGCTAGCATTCTAGCATAACACTAGTCAGAATGGAATGGAACATAAGAACAAAAGTCACAACTCAATCCTAATAAGTATGCATACCTGATTGACCATCAATTCTAGATCACTCTATAACTTCTTACTTGACTTGTAATCTATCAACAAAAGCGGTAAAACCATAAACTAACAATCCATATTAGGCCGGAAAGAAAATAAGTAGATAGCACAAACTCGATCATTTAAGTAAAATAAAAACACGACAACATGCATTCATTGCAACATTCCATTTATTTTTCTTCATTAGATAGACGCACTATACTCAAATTATCGTTAGCACGAACGGTCTCCGATCCTCATCTCTGTCCCCGTATGCCAACAAGAGTGAATCATATTCACCTTACCATATACTTGTATGGGTTAGTCGCAGAGAACCTCTTCGACCCGTGTCAAAACGGGACAGTAATATATAAGACCCCGTGTACATGCACTTGAGTCTTAATCATCATCAATGAACCGTCATCCTACTAAAGTCCCTAAAAACACACTTACAATTATCAAACAAATTATCATGACTACAACCTTATCTATAGATTATCTTGAAAAATTCAATGAAATAAATGATTTTCTATTTGCTCTACCATGAAATTTATTGATAATAAAAATGAGATGTGCGGTTAAAATAATCACTTACCATACATATTTATATGATTACGATTACATAACCTTTCATCCTGTCGTCCTAGTTCGTACAAAGGATGTCCGATGATATGCAATACATTTGTTATTCACTCCTCAAATGATAGTAAATATCTACAACACCAATCACTAAATCCTAGAAATACATTTGGGATATAATTAAATCATTAAATTTTGAATAAATCAAGTTTAAACACACTTGCTAGATTATTTTATGTAAATCGTGTGCCGCATATATATAGTCAGTATATACTTAATATACTAAAGTCAAATAATAAAATAAAATAATAGACCGCTTCCAATTGTCCGGTTCCGTAGCCATAAACCTTCAAACTTACAAGAATGCACGATCCGAATCCTAATTAGGGGAAGAAAAAAAAAATTCCATTCATCATACAACTTGACCATTGATACATGGACTATAAATACTCAACAATGTTGGTTTTGTAGCTCTCATCACAAACGATCTAATTTCATTACACATATATACTTCTCTGATCGTGTAAGAGAAGATTGAAATGGCCATTTCCAAGGCTACTTCTCCGGCAGCATTAGCTGCTTTGCTCATTCTAATGACTCTTGCCGGACAATCCCTTGCTAGTTTAAAGGTTGGCTTCTATGCCGGAAAATGTGGAAAGAATGACGTTGAGTCCATTGTATTTAGCGTCGTCAAGTCTCACTTCATCAGAGACCCGACCCTCGTCGCTGCTCTCCTCCGTCTCCAATTTCACGATTGCTTTGTCCGAGTTAGTGAAGCATGTATATACTAAACTACGAAAGTATATTTTATTCTTCGCCTCATTTTCGATCAACTTATTTGACAGGGTTGTGATGCATCACTCCTATTGGATGGAGGAAACTCTGAGAAAACCGCGGGTCCTAATGGAAGTGTTAGAGGCTACGAAGTTATTGATGCTGTAAAGGCTGCTTTGGAAAGAGTTTGCCCCGGAGTCGTGTCATGTGCTGATATTATTGCTATCGCCACCAGAGTTTCCGTTGTGATGGTTAGTCAATTTATACATGCATCCTATATTAGATAATCCAAGTGATTTTTACATGTATATATGACGTCATATTGACAAGTGAAAAGTCGCTTTACTATTAAAAATAACGAGGAGAGACTCACAAACACGAATCATCATGTGTATATTTTGTCAAATGTGATCTTTTCATATATGTTAAACTTACACTTTCGTGTACAAATACTTGTGCAAATTTTATGTTCCTTGGACAATAGGAGGACACATGCAGTCCTTTCTTTCCACATATATTAGTTCATTGTAAAAAAATTTAATGGGTTGTGTATGTTGTACTTATATATAGGCAGGAGGAAGATGGTACAATGTGGAGACCGGAAGAAGAGATGGTCGTGTCTCTATTGCAAACGATGCCAATGCAAACCTCCCTGGACCAGCAATCCCAGTTGATGCAGCTATCCGAGCATTTGGTGCTAAAGGAATCAGCAAAGAAGATTTTGTACTTCTCCTTGGTACATTTATATTTTTTTCACATCTATTGTGAATTATATGAATCATAGTGTTAACTAAACTTGTTATATATATATATATATAGGTGCCCATACCGTTGGTATCGCACATTGCAGCCTCTTTCAAGACCGTCTTTACAGATTCAATGGTGTTTCCGGAAGAACAGACCCCAACATAAACCCAACATTTGTCTCGTTCCTTAAGAGAACTTGTCCTCGCAATGGAGGTGGTGGCAACACCGTGTTCCTCGACCAAAGCAGTCGGAGCAGTGCAAACAGAGTAGACAATGGTTTCTACAAGGCAATCGTAGCCCGCAAAGGTATCCTTCAAATTGATCAAATGATTGCGCTGGATTCATCCACCAGGGGCATTGTTTCCAAATATGCTTCCAACAATGATTTGTTTTTAACAAAATTTGGACAAGCTATGGTTAAACTCGGTCGGGTTGGAGTTCTCACCGGCAGTCAAGGCCAAGTTAGAAGGTCGTGTCGTCGTGCTAACTAATAACGAAAGACTGTGTTATACCCATAACAAGAAAGTATTACTTTCTTGTTGTGTACTGTTTTGATTAATTTCATTCTATATTTGTTTTTTACATTACATACTACTTTTTTCCTTGTACTTGTTGATTATATTGTGTGTGATCATTAAATCTGGAAGTTGTCTGTATACCTATTGCCATCAATATCATTACTTTTATGATTTATCCTTACGAAACAGAGTGAATATATCTCTCCATCATCACCCTTGAATATTTACCTTTAAAACTTGATAACCATAAAGAAAGTTCTCATCTTGATGCAAAATTCGTTTGTTTTATCCTCTATCAGAATTCATTGACAGTCACAGGTAAACATATTGAAAAATGAAGCCTAGACACTAGCTAGGATAAGGTTAAGATAGGTGAGCATATTTCACTTCACCACCCTTTCGTAATAATTTCAGGCTTGAAGTGGGCTACTCTGATCAATTCAAACCCAAAATTCAAATCTTACCATGAGATAACAAGAGTCTCAATGAACTTCATCCAACTCATTAATGCCTGCAACTTATTATGTTGGATTGTGACTTGTAGAATGCTTGTCATGAGAGCTCTTTCTGGATTTGTGCTTTGATTTCTTATCCCTCTTCTTATTGCTCAAAATCAATCAAAAATCAGCCAGGGAAAATAAGAGAAGATTCTAAAGCTAGATCACAAAAATTATATCATATATGAAAAGCATAGCCAGTACTCGTCATGTGAGCTGCCATCTTGACAAGATTTCAGCTTCCGTGCTATGTGTCTCATTTCTTTCTCGTCGTAGTTTTGAACCTTTTTAACCTGCAGGTATAGTTGAAAGAATTTTTCATTAATGGAGGATAAGGATAGGCAGACAAGTAACACAAGGGCGTAGGTTAACCAATATTCAAACCCAAGTTCTTTGTTATAATACAATAAAGTCTATATCCAAATCCGAATCTGCTAGTTGACGAGTTTCTTTTACCAGTAAATCTATGGCGTTGAAAGCCTTAAAAAACTCAGAAATTGTATGGCCGGGTTGCAGACGTGAAATGATGCTTTCAAGATACCTGTTAGTAGAATATCAAACAGTTACAGAAAACATTAAACGAGATTTATGTATGTGGTCAGTAGAACCAACATTAGAAAAAATAAAGAGTAGAAAGATTTAATATGCTTTGAGTGGGAAGTAACCTCTCAAAGTCTACAACTTTATGCACATCATTTGCCTTGTGCAGGACAGCCAGTGCCAACTGCACAAATACATTGCAAAGAAACTTTCAACATTCAGTTTTCTGAACATAAGCTAATGGATATTCAGAAGTTCATTTGACCTACGGATGTGATACCATATGCATGATGATAAAGTCAGATTGTATAGTCAAATTAAGGTCAGACTCAGAGGTTAAAGCAATTATGCCTGAATAAAACAATGCACAGCACCAATGAAAAAAGATGAATATGAAGTCATTACAGCCCAGTAACACCAGCTTGATGTATATTACAGACCACGGTATTGGATTTAGGGCTTATGAAGGTCAAAATCAAGAAGGAAGAGCAATGAACCCTAAAGCACCAATGTAGGGCGCTAAACAAGATATGAGTGACTTGCGCAAACAATTACTAGTTACTCTTAAAAAAAGATGAATGCAAATATAATGAATGCCACCTGCCCGGGAGTGAATAGAAGTAGTGCATCCGAAAGCATCACTTTATCTGCTTCTGAAACTGAAGAGTGATATAAATCCTGTAAACCATTGAAAAATGATTTAAA
The DNA here is from genome assembly GCA_002319775.1 of Fagopyrum tataricum. Classification (NCBI taxonomy): domain Eukaryota; kingdom Viridiplantae; phylum Streptophyta; class Magnoliopsida; order Caryophyllales; family Polygonaceae; genus Fagopyrum; species Fagopyrum tataricum. The sequence goes on along the minus strand of CM008282.1, from coordinate 54,203,090 downwards.
GGCTTCTCATCAACCATGTAATGTATGCTGCAAAATGATTTCTCTTGATTATTTATAGCATCAGGGCTTCCTGGTGCCATGTAGAGCTCTGCGTAAAAGTATAGTCAATCAAATGATATACCTTCAACCTCTCAGGGTGACCACCAGTTGCACGACAAAAATCCTGAATAACGAGCGAAAAAGATTGAGATGCACAAATGTGTCACAGAGATATTAATAATGGTCAGGGTCTTGAAAAATGAGGAATTTTAAAGCGACGTGTACCTCCATGTCAAGAATAAACCCCTTGATTGCACGATATGGAGTGTAAACAATAAGATCAAATCCCAAACTCTGCAATAATAGTAATAATAGATCGTCACGTAAAACATACTTCAGAAGCAAAGCAGTAAAAGGCATGACATAGAAAACCAGTAGTACCTGGAGAACTAGCATTTCATTGTTGAGAATCATGTAATGATCCTGCTTAATCCCCTTGCCAAGTTCCTCAGCTGACACGTGGTTCTCCTCTATCTTACAGGCTACATATATACATGTTAACCTGTAGAGATACGATAAACATGAAAAGGATATCTAGGATGGATTTAATGCTAAAATATCCCTGCTAAAGTTAACATGACACAATCTCCAGAAAAGATGTGCAAATGGGTGATCACCCTGATCAAAGAATCCTATCTTACATTATGTCTTTTGGGTGGTGGGCCATGACGGACCATTCCAGATAGAATCTCTTAAAGAACATAATTGCTGTGCCCTAACAAGAAAAAAAAACCAATTTAGAATGAAGAACTCACATACCATACGTCGATCTTCAAAATCTCCCCAACAGGCCAACTCATACAAGCATGTAAATACCTGAACTTTATGTGGGAAGTGAAAAGCTTGGGCCACATGTTGAATCTTTTGTTCATAAAATGTACGCATCACTTGCTCTTCTTCGGCAGTCAGCGCTTTTGGACGAGAATGCTTATCAGCTATTGTAAAAAGAAATACAAAAAGTTCCATAAGTAATGGACACCATAAGAAGCAATATGAAAGGTTCTGTGTACAATCAAGGGGCAAGGTTTCTTACAGTTCAAATCTGTATCAATTTGTATATCAGGATGCCTAAATGACCCATCAGTATCAACCTCCAATAGTGTTGTTCCGTACTTTATGAAAAAAGAAGAATGATCAACAACAATTCACAAAACATAGATCATGCAACTTTACACCTTCGAGTGAAGTATTAGCGTAAACTGTATATTTCTACAAATGATACCCTCAAAAGTTGGTCTTATACTACAAGGCAGGGAATAGATCACTCCACCTTAGAACCTATATTTCTCTAGACATTTTTTACTAAAAGGGTAATATCATAGCAACTATAACCCAACAAAGATAAGTAAGATATGGCTTGATAAAAAATGACAAAGTGACACTGACAACAATCATGGCACAACACGATTGATATGTCAATTGTGTTTTTCAACCTCAACTCCTAATTTATCATTCAAATAAGCAACCCATAAAATCCTTGTACAACAACCATATGTCAGTGTATCAACATATAGTCCAATTTTTCATCAATAATGTTAAAGATATATAATTTAGGGCATTGAGATTACCGTCTCCAATGACTGCACTGCTCGCTCATTAGATTTTTTGTATTTTTCGACCTACATGCATCAAGTGACGAAATTAAAGAGCAGAAATTCTTGTTGTGGATGACAAAAAAGGGGAAACTAAATGTCGGATACATCTAAGCTTTCAAGGGTGAAATAACTTAAAAATTTTGATCATGGAGAGGCATACCAGATCTTGTTGGGTGAGAATCCACCTGCTTCTGTGAGTAGAAGTTTGAAAATCAGCCATCGGAACCCTAACTTTGTGTTTTCAAAGATAAATTGAGGCTGAAGAGATGGTTTATCAATCAGTTTCAAAATAACTACATATACTGAAGAAACGGTGAGATGCAGACAGAATTGAAATTTAACGGATTGAAGAATTTTGGTTTAAAAATTATGGAGTTAAGGGATGGATTACCTGAGGAGATGCAGGGGCGAAGACAAGGAGGGAAAATGGACCGGGCTTTCAGGCTGGAACTGGTTCTCTTGGGAGGACAGTAGATGAAGTGGCGGTGAAAGGGATACAACCCCCCACGGCCCACCAGCTTCTCTCTTTTGTCGTCACTGGCAGGAAATGCTACTTGGTTTTGGCGTGGCTTCACTGCAGTGAACTGCAAAACTCCAAACAACATAATGCCAACAAACACTTACTAAATTCACCTCACAAATTTTTAGACAACAAGATATCCAATTAAGAGTTTAGACTGCACAAGTGACTATAGAGATGCTGTAAGCATGTTAATCACTTCGAGAATCAAAATAATATTTCTTTTGGATAGAATAACCAAGACCAATTATGCCATTAACAACTTGCACCGGAGGTCAGTACAGCAATCAATCTGTAACAATCCTCACAGAAGAATAACCAATATGAAACTTCAGCTTGATAATAAAAAAAACAGAAATCTATTTATAATACTATACAAAAACAATCTACATTTCGCACACATGTCGTGTCCTAAGATCATCCACCTCAGCTTATTTTTAATTTATTTATAATAATAACACTTAATAATCACAAAATTTCCATTAAAATTACATATCATCAAAATCGACATACAAAGATTAAGTTAATTATTGTACACAACAGCACAATTATCTTTACACATCACCAACAATATTTACAAATTACCAACAATTTAACACAATTTCCAATATTCAACACTAACACATTATTCCAACACTCATCAGTATTTATTCAGCACCAGTATTCATCAAGGCTTCCTAAAATTTCCACAGCGTCATCCTTGAGTTCGCATCCACATAAAAATAATACTTCCAAGAAATGGGGATTGGGGAAGAACTTCAAACATCTTTAATCGAAATAACTTCCGCAGAATACTGGGCATTACTAATTTACACCTAACTCGTAGATTAAGTATATATTTTTGCTATTAACTCGGCACCAGTATTCATCGGTATATAATCTTGCTATTAATTCAGCACCAATATTCACCAGTATTAATGAACACATTCTTCGAGTAATCAACATCATATAATCAGCATATTCGAGTAATCAACATCACAATTCAGTCCTTTATTTACACTGAAACAGATTCATCATAATTTTTAAAGAGATTGATCACATCACAATTCAGTCCTTTATTTACACTGAAACAGATTCATCATAATTCTTAAAGAGATTGATCACATCACACCGAAACATATTCTTAATAAGTCTAAAACACATTAATCACAAGTTCCATTACTCAGCAACATATGATCAGCATAAAATCCTATTACAATCTTAATTCATCAGAGAAAGAGATTTATTATTAAGTACAATCATAAAAACAGATTATTAAAACTGAACTGAAACAGATTAATCACCAAACCAAATCAGAATATTAATACAGAATCAGAAAATCAGATGTTTAAAACTAAAATCAAGGAAATCATATTATGAAAATAGAATAAGATTTAAATAAATATTAAAATTGAACTGAGCAAAATAGATTATGAAAACAGAATTCGTTGAACAGATTTCAGAAATTTGAAATTTCAGAAAATTAAAAATAGATTTAGCTATTACATACAAATATCTAAAAAGAATCATAAAACAGATGCATCAATTATAGTCAAATTATATTTCATATCTCATTGAAACTGAATAATAAGCAAAATATATTACCTGAAATACAACTACTAATCATGATAATATTTTAGGCAATATGGGTTATGATTAAAATACAGATAAATGCAGAGATAGTATGTGTGTAAACAATCTCAGTCTAGGTAAATACATATCCAGTTTCATATCCATCAACACGTACAAACTGATAGGTTATGATTAAAATACACAAAATGATAATATTTTAGGAAATATCACCAATTGTAGATTGATTGCATGATGAAATTGTAGTCGGCATTGACGGACTACTATCAAGTAACATCAAGGTGAACTGACACTTTCCATCACGGGTTCAGACTTTCAGTTTCAGTTGAGTTAGTCAGGAATCCAGTTTCATGATAGCAAATAGCAACATAAATTACATAATGGTGAATTGACACTTCTCATTGAAATTAGCCAAATACTCCGATGATAGCAACATAATTTGCTGGTAAACCCTTCTTAAATATTTTGTTGTTTCTTTTATCTCTACTTATCACCAAATAAAATAAAGAAAAAAAATGGGTTACAAAGGAAGGTAAGGAGAAGAAAATTGACTCAGTGTGAGGACTCATTGGAGTGATAGGCAGATAGCAGTGAAAAGAAGAAGTGAAACGAATCATATAATCAGGAAGAAACAAATCAAACAATCAAGATTCAAACAACCAAACAATCAAGATTCAAACAACCAAACAAGGTATAAACAATCAAGTCACAGAAACTTTGAAAGAAACAAATCAAACAATCAGGAAGAAGTGAATAACTTGTCGCCGAAAATGGAATGGGGGAGGTGGCTTGTCGCCGGAATTAACGAAGTGAAGAAACTATCAAACAATCACAACGTTCGAACATACTCGATTTTAATTTTTTAAACAACATAAATAAAGGAAATGAAGAAGTCGAGAGGCTGCTTGGAGTCGGAAGAATAAATGGAGAACGAACCTAGGTTGAATGAGGGAAATTCGCCGGAACTGGGAACAGAGGTAGCCGCCGGAGCAGAGGAGAAGGAGAGGAACTCGAACGTAACCCTTAGTCTTTCACCTGAGAAGGAGACAAATAAGAGAATGAGAGAACAACGACCCTCGCCGGAACAGATGTAGCCGTCACCGTCTCGCCCGTCTCCTCTCTTCTCTTTAACTGGAAGGCGGAAGCGTGAGAAGGAGCGAAGCACGAAGAACCCAGTCCTCAACTATTGTCTCGTTTTTTTGTTAATAAAAAATTCGGGTTTTGGTTCATAGCCTAAACCCGAACAAAAAATTCGATGTGTTAAAAATCTGAAACGAACCGATTCATTTGAGGTTATTGGGTCGGTTTTTTTGTTCCGTTTCAGTGAATTGACCTCTGTTTAGGCTCGGACATATATTCATCGATTATAATCTTATTTTATCTTATCTTATATCTTATATATCTTATATATATATATAAGTATTAAAAGAGAGTTCTTCTTTACCACGTGTAACACCAGATTTAACGCAGCCTAAAAAATATATTTTAAAAAGTTAATTATTTTAAGTTGTTAATATAAATTATTATCGAAGCCAAACAAAATCTTTTTAAAAAGTTATTTATCTAGATTATTAAAAAAAATGGGTTTACAACATTAATAAAAAATTATTTGTTATTATTATCATTATTAATATTATTATTATTATTATATATATATATATATATATATATATATATATATATATATATATATAGTTATTAAGCTCTTAACAAATATTATATGTATAAATTTTATTTTTTAGTTATAAACCTAACAATACATTTCATATAAAAGTTGTAGGCTCCACCTTCACATATCTAATTAGCTATTTTTTCATATAGAAAATTTACTAATTTTACAAAAAATCTCCTATTAAAACAAATAAGCCACTTCACCTATTTATTCATTTTGTTTGAAACAAACTATTAATCAATCAACCTTTTTCTTTTTTTAATTTTGAATAAAATACTTCTCATTATTTGGGAACCCAATTTACATCCGTAAATAGTTCACTCATGCCAATCTTTATCAGTCAGAATCTTTGATTATATAATTTGTAAAAACGTATTTTCTATTGCATATATAACAATTATTAGAGTAGTTTAATATCTTATCCTTAAATTGTAAACAGATGTTACTTTTTATTTAATATTTTTTATATAACTTCTATCTAATCCAAAAAAATAAAAATTTGATATATTATGTTTTACCCATCCAACTATATCAATTAAAAATATTTATTGAATTGTATAATATTTTTGTAAGTATCTAGAATATAACAAAATAATATTGTACATATTAATATTAAAGAAAAAATATTTATCACCATGTTTCATGATCATGAATCTACAAAACTAAAACTATTTTAAGAGAGATTTTTTTTTTAAAATTAATTGAAATCGTAATAATAAATATGATTACATTATCCATCTCTTTATCTTCCAAAATATACATATGAATTAGTAATTATTATCAATTTATTAAAACTCAATCCCGCACAAGTTTTCATTATTGATAAAGGTTTATAGGGGTGTAAAGTTCGCTGGTTTTACACCCCTATAAACCTTTATCAATAATGATAAAAGCTCATAGGTTAGTAAAACAAGGAAGGGATAATTTTAAATTTATAACCTGAAAATAATTCCCTAAATAGCAACGAACCCATAGTGTATGGGTCAATCACCCTGTCGCCTTAGTAGCCTTGACAAAAAAGAACAGCCGGTTAAAAGACAGCGAATCTTTTTATTAATATCTTTCTATTTATTATATAGCTTGACAATTTCATTGCCTCTTGATCTGAGGTGCGAAGAGAAAGATCTCTTTTTTATGACTTCCATTTATCTTATCGATTCCGGCCCGGAAAAGTCACCAACCAGAGTCCTATTGATGAATGAAAGAAGGGTAAAGGTAAGTATTCCAGGGTCGATCTCAGGGACTGGGGGAATTAATATGTAATAATGATTATAAGTAGAATAGATCTCAATTAAAGACAAGCGGTTGGAAAAGATCAGGGAAAGAAATCAAAAAGGTTTTGGGAAAGGGTTTTGGGCTGCTCTCAATTGAATGTCACCTTCAATCAAGAGTAGTTTTATAAAAGGAAATAAAACAAAAGATAATCAAATTAAAGGAAAGAAATTGGATTCCAAGGGTTCAAGATCATTGTTTATACATATAGATTCAGGAAGACTCATAAAGATATAAGGTAGAAAAACCACAGGGATGAGCTCGGCCGAGATTTCTCGATCTCGTCCGAGCTCGAACCATCTCGGCCGAGCTAGGGCCATCTCGGCCGAGCCAAGACAAATCTCGGCCGAGCCAAGGGCCATCTCGGCCGAGCCAAGGCAATCTCGGCTGAGCCAAGTGTGATCTCGGCCGAGCCAAGTGAAATCTCGGCCGAGATCATGGACCATCTCGGCCTGGTCTGGCCGAGATCGGTCCATCTCGGTCCGAGATGCGGTCTTCTTCGTTCCTTCGCATCTTTAGCTCGATTCCTCGCGTCTTTAGATCGATTCCTCGCCCTTCCCGTGCACGTACGCTTGCTCCAATGCGTCCACTTCGAGGCTTGATCCTCACATACCTCGTTTTAGCTTCAAAATGTGTCAAATCACCTACAAAGCCACAAATAGCATGTGTAGACATCTATTCTTGCAAAGTAGAACTAAACAAGCATAAATGGCACAAACTATACATGAATGCGGAAAGGGGAAATCTAACTAAATGCATGAGTGTAACAGGTCGATAAATCATGTTATCAAAATACCCCATACTTATCCTTGCTTGTCCTCAAGAAAGTAGTAAATCTAAGATAAGATAACATGAATTATCTATGCAAAACCAAAACAAAACATGAAGTGCTTCTAATTATGATCACCCTCAATAGAGCTAGTTTCATAGCTAAAGATATATTTCAATTAAGATCAAATGAGATAGGCATAAAAAGGATAATCATACTTTACAAGAATTTCATATTCATCATCAAAATTACTATATCTAAAATTCATGAGAAAGCCAAGTCTAAGCCTGCCAAGTCAAATACATGTATACATAGATCAAAAGGACTTAACAAATAAAGGCCAAGAAACGTGATAAGGATAGGATGTTCTTTAGGTCATGTAGTGCTAATCCGGGAAGAAGAAACAACACACGTCATCTTTTCAACTCAACATTCACCACCCTTTCATAATCTGCAGATTTTCTTCTTTTTCTTTTCTTTTCTTTTCTTTCTTTTTCCTGAGTGAAAGGCATTGGTGCACAGTAGCCGAAACCTTGGTGTTTAGTTTCCTTCACGTACCTCACACCAAAATGCACATACCAAATCAACTCTAAGGGAATGTTTTTAAAACTAATCAGACTTTGGCAAGGCACAAACACTCGACTATGTGATTGGTACCGAGTTACTCATCTTTCATAGCCAACAACCCCTTATAAGCTTTTCTTTTCTTTTTCACATCACATTTCACATCCTTCAAACTTCTTCAAACAATTCACAACACAACATTTTCAGCACACACCTTCAAACTAAACATTCCTAATTCCCGGATAGGAGACAATGGATTTCATGTTTGAGGGGCTAAGCATGATAAAGATAGAAGAAGAATGGAGTCGAATTGCCTAAATCATCCATATGCAATGTATAAGAACTTATCATGAAGCTTCAACTATCCAAACTCAATCCAACTAGACAATGTAATTTTCATAACTCCCAGGGTAAAGTATTCAAATCCCAAATATGTCATAATTCAAGTTGAGCTCAAAATTAATAATCAAAAGCCAATTCACAAGCACAGTATCGTCATAGGGGTCATGTCATTCCTAGAAGCACCATTTTTTTCCCAATATGCATGCTAAAAGGAAACGTGTGACAAGAAATAAACATGCTAAAAGACTGCGGGTATCCCACCCCATACTTAAAACTCACATTGTCCCCAATGTGAAGGATAAATAGAAGTGAAAAAGAATACTCACAATGTAAAAATCAGCGATATGACACATGTAGATGGAAGTGGTAGTGGAAACAAGCGGTTGTGCAATCTCCTTCAAGAAACTATTCTTCATTACCTAAAAACCTGAAAAGACAAAAGACACCAAACGCGCAGAAACGCAAAAGCAAAAAGCAAAAACAAAAACAAAAGCAAGAAAGGAAAAACTCATACCTCGGGTTGCCTCCCGAGAAGCGCTTGATTTAAGGTCTCTAGCCGGACCAATTCCGTGGTTGTGTCAACTCACCTCATAAACCTTGGACTGCTCATCTAGTCCTTTCAACCACTCTTCACAAGACCCATATATTTTCTTCTTGAGAACTCTCTTCATGTCCTGTTGGAAGATTTTCGCTCTTCCCAACATTGGAGGGTGGTATGGGGTAGTCTTGTGGGTTACCCATACTTATTTGAAAGCTTCCCTTGATGAGGAAGAAGCTTCAATCTGACCTTGAGAGGTTCCTTTGGCACTGCCCTCCAGCTTTCAGGCGCAACTCGAGTAAGATGGAAGCCACATGGACGATTTTCAACAAATCTCGGGCAACCATGTAAGAAATCTCGGCCGAGATTTGTAGGGATTAGGCCGAGATTTTCCTTCTGCACAGGAATCTCGGCCGAGATGGGTATGATCTCGGTCGAGATCGGGAAAGGGTTGTCCGATCCGTCTTCCTCCTTCGTCAGCTCTTCATCCTCGATGCGCTCTTCCTTTGGATGAACCTCTACCCTGGGAGTTACACTGCTTTCAGATTTGTCCCTTGATCTCCACAATTCATTTAGCGTTCAAGGTTCATCCCTGCGAGAGAATCTCCTCTCTAACCTGTCATACATCCTCAATAATTTTTCATACATCAACTTTAACTGATCGTCGGGAGGTTGCTGTAGAGGTTGTATTTGAGGTTGTGGGGGTTTGAGTGTTTCTCCAAAAGGATTATAAACGTAACCCTCACAATACCTCCAAGAGCCAGACCCGTTATTCCAAGCCATCTTGTACCTGAAGAATACAAAGACAAAAAGAAAACGAGATCAAAAGTAACCAGAAAGACCTAAACTATAAATAATAAAAAACAACAAATTAAACTTTCTCAGTCCCCGGAAACGGCGCCAAAAACTTGTTCGTTGTTTTAACACCCCTATAAACTTTTATCAATAATGATAAAAAATCACAGGTTAGTAAAAACCACGGTATGCTTTAAATTTATAAAACTTGTAATAAATACCCAATATGCAGCGAACCCACAGTGTATGGGTCAATCACAGTGTGGATAAGTACTCCAAGGTCGATCTCAGGGACCAAATGTCTGAATTGTAAATGTGATCTAAGATAGAGTAAATCAAAGTAAAAGAATGAGGTTGGAAAAGAAGGGAAGAAAGATCAAAAAGGTTTTTGTGAATTTTGTAGAGTTCGCAATCAAATATCGGATTTGATTGAAAACTAAGTAGAACAAACGAACGAAAAATATATCAATAAAGGAGAACGCGGATTCCAAGGATTCAAGGTCATTATTTATACGCATGGACTCAGGACATCTCTCAAAGGATCTATGGTTAACAAGCTTCAGGGAAGAACGTTTCTAAGCTGACAGTCTATTACCGGGTAAGTCTCAAGACTATCTAGTTCCAAACCAACCACCTATTACCGGGTAAGTCTCAAGGTAGAGAGGTAGGAAATTCTAAACAAATCAGACTCCAAACTAAGGAAAAGGTAAACCATTACCGGGTAAGTCTCAGGTATTACCCTACTTAGCTAGGAAGGAATCTAAGCACACTCAACCCAATAGAGGTTTTCACCTCTATTACCTTGGTCAATCTCTAAGGTATCTAAGAAGGGGTTTCACCGTGTAAGTCTCAACTCCAACTTATGTTACTAGGTAGAAGGATTCTAACTAGGTTCAAGTCCTAACTAACCACTAGGATTTCAAAGCTATTCAAACCAAGCACAAAACTCTATTCCATCATAGTCTAGGTATAAATAAATCCCTATTCACCTTGGAACCACAATGGTTCTAGCCAACAATCGACATATCAAAAGCAATTATCAATTCAATTGAAGAATTCATAAAATAAGAACTAAAAGAGAGATTAAAGAAAGTACTCAGCTTTATAAAGATGAAACCAACAAAATGACAAATTCTCAGTATCGCGAAACGTATCTGAATTGAATGAAATCTAAAAGCCTGAATCTTTCCTAAAAACTCAATGTAGTTCAACAATGGTGACAATGGTGTAGAGCAAGGGAGAAGAAGAAGGAGAAAGCGGCACTCTCAATAGAAGTCTTTTAATAGAATGAAGCGGAACCCTTGAAATCATTTAGAGACTCCTTTTTATACCCAGCAATCTTCCACAGAACGGGCCGGGCCAAAACTGATCCAAAAGGAGCGAAATAAATCGGCGCACTGAAATCTCGGTCGGAAATCTCGGTCGTCGACCGAGATTTTTAAACGTCGGGACCGAGATTGGCTTCGTGACACAACTTTGAGGAAATCTCGGTCGGTGATCTCGGTCAAGTCTCAAAAATCTCGCCCGAGATGGCACAAATCTCGGCCGAGATTGGGACCGAGATCCTTCGACGGAAAATTCTGATATGGAGTCTCGGTCGAAATGGCTCGGATCTCGGCCGAGATCCTGTGGAACTCGACCGAGATTGCTCTAATCTCGACCGAGATTGCTCTAATCTCGTGCGTTTCGTCTTGACTCGTCTTTTCCTCCTTTCCCGTGCCTGCGTGATCGCTCCAAAGCGTCCATCGATATCCCGAGGCTTGATCCTCAAATGCATCGTTTTAGCTCCAAAATACCTACAAAGACACCAAAAGTGTGTGTAGACATCTATACTCGCAAAGTTGCACTAAACAAGTATAAAGAATACAAACTAAGGCTAAAACATGCATGCGGAAAGGGAAAACTAACTATATGCTCTACTAAACTAGGTCGATAATTCATGTTATCAGTCATAGCATTGGTTCTTAGATCAACACAGGGTGTTTCAACATCCCATATACAATGAAAAATTTCTTAGAAATATATTACAAACCTTGAGAATATTTTGAGGCTTCAAAGGAACTTGGAAAATGAATTTTTAAGAGCGATAGATGCAGCCTGGAGGAGCTTACCGATTTCGAGCGTCATATCTGCGAGCGATAGCTGCAGCTTGAAGGAGAGATAGATGCAGCCTGGAGAAGCGAAAAAATAAAATTTGGAAACAAAAAATGTGAAAAAATGGAGATTCAAAAGATGAAATTAAAGGGGAAAGAGAGAGTGTACGTGAATCACAAACCGTAAAAATTCATCCACAACTGCAAACAAAGGAGAAACGAAAAAAACATAAATTGAAAATTATAAAATGGAGAAATGAGATTCGAGGAGACAAGCGTGTTACGGCTGGCCAAATTCAAATCGCGGTGGCAGACGAACAAGGAAACACGTCAAGCAACATGTGTCGTCTCCCCATGAATCATCTGCAACGTGGAAAGTAAAGGATCATTCGTTGCGGTGGAACGAGGCGGAAGGTTGAACAAGCATCAGCGTGAGACGGATGGGGAGAGGGAAGATGCCTGTAAACCTAAGTTGTCATTTAATGTGGGCATGGGAATGAGCCTGAGCCAGAGGTTTTCGAGGCCCAAATTAAAACGGACAGTGTAAAAATGACCAAGAAAAGGTTACTATTCATTTCTCATACTCAAACTTATAATGTATAAAGGAAGGATACGAGGCAGTAAGTGTTATTAATGTAATTGGTTCTTTGTAGTGTTGTGCATAAAGAAAAGAATGTTGTAATGGAATTTTCGAATAAATTCTCGGAAACTCACAAGATCTAATTCTATTGGAAGATAAACTTCTTCTTATTAAACTCAAAGTTAGAAACAACCATAATGTGAACCTTACAAAGCCCCCAACTAATGAAGAAATCAAAATTGTCATTTTTTATATTGGTTGCGATAAGTCTCCAGGACCTTATGGAATGCCGGCTATTTTTTTTTAATCATAAATACATACACATTGTGGGAATTGACGTATAAAAAGTAGTGAAAGGATTTTTCAGAAGTGGAAAAATGTTTAAACAAATAAATCATTCTTTTATAACCTTAATTCCAAAAATGGATAACCATACAACAATTAACCGTTTCAGACCTATAAGTCTTTGTTCAACAATATACAAAATTATTATAAAAATAATTACAAACAGAATAGAAACCATCATGCATAAACTTATTCACCCTCTTCAAGGGGCTTTTTGTAACACCCCAAATCCCCGGGACTCGGGATGCTACGGGCGAGACCTCACAATGGGTCCCGACCCTTAGCCTGACTACAATTTCACCGGACCTTTCCAACAAGGCACAAATAAAGGCAAAACTAAAAACCGTTTACAATGTATGCGAACCGAAAAGAAAGATACAAAGTGAAAACTCAGCCGAGTCCTTAAAACAACATAACTCCAAGAAGAAACCACCACCGTACAACATAAACCCACAACGAAACACAACCCAAAAACGTCCCCGTCCTATTATGTACGGAGACCCGGTTGTCCACTCCTCCACCTCACTCGGCGGCATCCCTAACCTGCAAGTCATCTACAACCACGGTTTAAAACCGATAGCTCACATTCGAAGCATTAGAAAAGAGGTGAAGGCACAAACACACGGATAGCACATACATCACATACAAACTCCAAAGCACACAAGTCCGGTTTAATATCTTTTTATTATTAAGTCGTATCCCGTTCTAGTTCAACTTAGGTTTGTGACACGAGACCACCGTCGTCTCGCCTCAGACCCCACTTACCGGAAAGGAATGGTACGGATGAATCCGACCGTATACCCGCCGGGCTAGTCGCCGAGATCCTCCTAGCCCCAGGCAAGGCTAGGCAGAAGATGTCACCGCCCGTTATCATACACTTGGGCCAAAATATATAAGGTCGGTGGTCCTATTTACCGGTTTAGTTGTTTATAACATAAACAATAATACAAGCACACACCACCAACACGCATCAATGCTAATACGTAAAATACGAGCTAAGTAAGTCCGGAGACTTACCTCGTCACCACACTCAAGTCACCACACTCTTGCTTCCTTAGGGAGGAAGCCCACAACCTGCTCACAAGAGATATGCATATCAATACATACTCACTCTCAAGAAGTCTTAGACTTCACTCTAGTGATCTAAGCAAGATCACCTAACCCTCAAGCTAGGAATGCATCCTAGGTCCCAAGTACTCATCACACTCTGCACACATGAAAGTAACACCCAACAGTTCATAACCTCAAAGATCTTGATCCTCAACCAAGGAGGAACAAGCTAGCCTAGAAGGTCCATCATGATCACATGCTCATATCCATCAACTATATCGAGCCTCAGGGGCTCCTAGGTTCACAACCACTAAGTGGCATCCCAAGCTACTCTAGATCCATCCTAGGCATGCTACTAACATGATTCAACAACAATACTAAGGAATGAACGAAGAGGAAAGGAGAGGAGAAGCCTACTGTTGCAGAAACCGCAGCCGCGGAGTCAAGCTGGCGCCCCCTGCGGACACAGAAGCCGCCCCGCGAAACCAGGAGCCGCACCCGCGGTGGACTGCGTCGAGTGTCAGGCGCCGCCCCTGCGGCCGTGCCGAGCCGCACCCACGGCGTGCTGAGCCGCACCCGCGGCCTTGCTGAGCCGCCCGTGCGGCTGGCCGCTCCCGCGGTCGTGCTGAGCCGCCCCGCGGGTTCTGTGCAGAGCGTCGTCTTCTTCGTCTTCGATCGTGGATCCTTGGCTCCAAAGTCCTTCTTCTCTTGCTGGATCTTCTCCAAACACCTAGCACTGGTCTTAGGCACGTCTCCTCGACCTAATCGTGCTAAGAACCTATGCATGCAAAGAGTTGAGCAAAAACTCCTCAAGATCTTCATCCATAGCCATGGATGAAGGAGGGAAGAAGAAGAAGGGAAAAACAGCAAAGAAGAGAGGGGAGGGAGAGGAAGGAGCTTACCAACCAACTGGGATCTTCTTCTGCAGTCCACATCTTAGATCCTCAAGCAACAAGGAAGAAGAGAAGAGAAGAGAGGAGAAGAGAAGAGGAGAGAAGTGAGGAAGAGTGAATGAGAGGAAGTAACGTGAAATGTGAGCAAGGAAGGAGAGAGAGAGAGAGAGACAAGGACTGAAAAGGAGGTGTGGGGATCAAGGGGTCAGCTGACCTCTTATCCCTCACACGGACCAAGGGGTCGGAAATGACCCCTTGTCATTTTTAACCCGGAACGAAGGGTCGGAACGCGGAAAAAGAGGAAATATGACGAGTCGGCTCGGGATTTTCTTAGGAATAAATCCCGGCACTCGACATCTCGGGCCTACGGGATAAAGTACAAGGTGCTCCAAGTCCGGAATAAATTCCGGGCGTTACACTTTTGTAGCAAATAGATCAATTCACGACAATATTCTCATTGCCATGAAATATTCCATTCATTTCGTTCGAAAGAAGGCAAGGAAGGACGAACTGCTAACAAACTTGATATGGAAAAAAAACATATGACCAAGTCAACTAGGACTTCATTATTAGCGTCCTCAAAAGGTTTGGATTTAATAATAAATTTGTGGGATGGATTAAGGAATGTATTACAACAGTCTTTTTCTCCGTTCTTGTAAACAACGGACCAACGAACTTATTTTTCCCTAAAAAAAGGACTTAGACAAGGAGACCCTTTATCCTCTATATGTTCATTCTAGGGGTTGAAGTTCTAACACAAATGTTATAAGAAGATTGTAACAATTAGGATAACCATATTGGATTTTCCGTGTGTAGACAAGGAACCCAAATCCTGTTCGTATCATTTGTTGATGACATGATTATTTTTGCGAAAGCAAATAAAGCTTTTTGTGAAAAAACTAAGCAAATCTTGGAAATGTATTGCTCTATTTCATGACAGAAAATTAAATACCAAAAATCAACTTTCCAAACAACCAAAAAAAACACTAGTGAGAGTTGCATCACCCAATTAAAAAAAAAAGGCCATGAACCGCACCACAACCCTCGACAAATATATTGGATGTCCGATCATAAATGAAAGAGTGACAAAAGATACAGTTGGTGACATTAACCTTAAAACAAACAACTTTTGAAATGGAAAGCTAACTCCTTATCGTTAGAAGTAAAAAATACCCTCATAAAACACAATCTACAAGCTAAACCGACTTTTTCTATGCAAAGCTTCATGCTCCCGGTCCATAATTTGGAGGAGTTCGATCAAACATATAAAAATTCTTTTGGGACAAAGGGGACCAACTAGGGGTGATCATAGGGCCAAAACCGAACCGAAACGCAATAAACCGAACCGAACCTAAAACCGATTTTCCCAAAATCTTGGATCGAAAACCGAACCTATAAAATTAGGTTCGGTTTCGGTTTGGACCTAAAACCGAAAATCTGAAATATTAGAACCTAAAACCGAACCTATTAGGGTCGGTTTCGGTTCGGTTTAGGTTTTGGACCTAAACAGACCTAAAAAGTAAAATAAAATGTACCAATAAATATAAAAAATATGAATATCCAAATCCAGTAACATAAAAATCGTGAATACAATAAAACGATAAAGTTTAAATCTTTAATAATTTTAGTATAAATAGTTAAAGCCTAGAAAATAACAATCTCACTTAAGCATCAAGTTTAAATCTTTTTTTAAAAAAATTTTAAATTCGGTTTTTCGGTTTGACCGTCGGTTTTACGGTTTTTAACCGAAACCGAACCGAAACCTAATTTTCAAAAACAAGGACCTAAGACCGAACCTAAATTGTCGGTTTCGGGTTCGGTCTGGACCGAAATTGTCGGTTTCGGTTCGGTAAACCGAACCTAACTTGCTTAGCTCTAGGATCAACATAGGCCTGTTATTAGATGAGACGTGATTTGTAAATTAAAAAAGAATGGTGACCTCGGATTAAGGAAATCCTTAATCGCTCGTCCGTGATAACTTCTTAGAATTTGCGTGAAGAACAAAACCTTACAAATGAAACTCTTATGGAAAATCATGGCAGAACCAAATAATATATGAGTCAAAACTGTTAATGAAAAATACATGAAAAAACATAACATTCTCCATTACCAAAAAAAAGGATCAACATCTTGGCAATGTAACGACCTTATGAAACTCAAAAGTGAGTTCAAAAATGGTATTATTTGAAGGTCTGAAATTGTAAAACCATCAACTTCTAGCATGTTAATTGAGTCACTGAGATGCCACTTATTAAAATGGTCCAGAGTACCAATCAAATTGACACAAATATCAAAATTAATCACTTTATAAACGACTCAAAATCTTGGGATGTCACTATAATTGATAACGAGCTACAAAACATCATCAGCCCGGAAATTGGGGGAAAATTAAGAAAACAATCAAACCAAAAAATTGAAATTTAGGATAGACTATATTAGAGGTGCATTAAAAATAGTTGGTTTACTACAAAATATGCTACGGAGATGATTAAGGAGGATTTGAGCATCCCCGATTAATGCTTGTGATTGGATTTGAAAACTTGATACCCAACCTAAAATTAAAATTTTCCTATGGAAAATTTCAAAGAACGAAAGCTTGACGAAAGAATAATTGTCGTAACAAGACATTGTGAACTATGTAACCACCACCTTGAGGACTTGGTCCACTTGTTGATTGAGTGTCCTTTTAGTAAACAAATCATAGCCAGAATTGATAGATCAATCTTAACCGAACTTAATACCATTAGACCGGAAAATAAAAAAAGTTCATGAACTCCTAAAGGAAATAAAGAACAAGATTGGACTTAACAAGGTTGCATGTCTTTCAACTATCTGGTGGAGTATCTGGTTCTTTAGGAACAAAATCATTTTTAGCAATGAACCTATTGGTCCCGATAACAAGATAATCATTTTCATCAAAAACCAAATCCATAATTGGAAAACTAACATCATAGACGAAGACGACTACGACATGAAACAACAAAAAAAGAACAATAACTCTAACAAAAGGGAAAAAACACAATAATAAGTGGGATAAACCAAAAACCTGGTTTACATAAACTGCACTTTGATGAATCAAAACTTGATTCGGGAGTAACACCCATTGGGTTTGTTATTCGGAATAACAATGGAGAGGTTTTCAACCTCGATACCCAAAAAAATAACTTCAACTCCGTGATTAAAGCTGAAGATTTTGCTCTCAAATCTAGTTTACAAGAATCTATCAAATTAAAGATAAAAAAAGATTGAGATCGAAGGTGACAATTTGTGTGATATCAAGACACTCCAAGGTTTGTGGAGTTGCCCGTGGGAGGTCGAGATGATTCTATCCGACTCCATACTGGATCTTCATTTTTTTGACGAAGTACTGTCTAGATCAGACATGTAATAAATCTAGGAATCTCGACCACAACACCAATCATTCTAATGATCCCAAACTTTGTGTTCACATCCGCAAGGATGCTTTATGTTAGACTACCTCTAGGAGGTAATCCAACTTAACTGCTTTCCATTATAAAAAAAAATATTATATTATATTTACAATTATACACCATTTGGACCTTGCTATAAAAAAAAGGGATTTTCTTTTGAAAAGCACAAAAGGGCCAACCGTATAATGTAAGAGATTTGATGAACTCGATTAAAATGACTTGTCAAAGAGACTTAAGATAACCGATTAACTCGATTTAACACAAAAATCAAGTCAACCACAAGCTTTGAGACGTTCAGTTCCCGGATCTTTAGAACCACAAAGTCAAAATAACTCCTCACCTTTTTCATTACCCCGCCAAGTTACAACCCTATAAAAGACTTTATAATTCATATTGTAATTGCAGGAAAGCGAGTGGTGGATTGAAAACGATATGGTAAGCTAGGTTAAGGGTAATGATCATTGCATATGCATTGAGTATGAGTGTCATTCTTTATGCATAAACACATGTAAGAGAATTATACACATTACATTGAGTGATCATGATACTTATGAGTTTTGACTTATACCTATTACTATGATATGTGTGATAACGACTTGGTTTGAGAATTTGATCTTATTAGTTAAGACTGGTATATATAAGTCCTCCATGTAGAGTTATTCACGGATCTTATATGAGTAAAAGTAAGGTTCATGTATAAAGTACGTAATAACGTCCATTTAGGTGTAAGCAAAGACAAAATCAAGCACGCTGGATAAGTTCCACAACTTGAACAATAAAGAGATTTTGAGGGGAAATTCTTGACGATCTATGTTGATTGTATTCAAAATCGAGCTTTAGATTTTATTTGAGGTAAGAGATAAATTATCTAATATTGGAAATTTTCAAAGCTCAAAAGATAAAAAGTGAGAAATCAATCTAACTAACATTGATTGAACTAGCGACACCCAAATCAAAAGATAAATATGAAAGTTACACGAATAATTGAGGTCTACTAGTACTATGTTCAAGTGTCGGTCTGTCGGACATAATTCTTTTGTTTTAATTTCTGTATTACAAAACACAGTTTGGTTGATGCAGTTAGTATATGACAATTGTTTCAGAATGATATGTACTTGCAAAATAAAAAGTGAGAAATCAAACCCCGAAACAAAAACTAGGTCAAAACAAAAGGACAAATTACGTAAATGGTGTATATAATTCTCGTATCATGTCCAAGATAAACACTTCTGGTTTTAACAAAAATGAATCGTAACTGGAAAGAACACCCATATGTTTACAACATATAAAACAATCATGATTAAATTGTAAATAAAATCGATAACAATATCCACAATGTTTTATAAGGATAAAAGTATCAATATTGATTGCAAATTTGCAATCCGTATACATACATCTTTAGGAGTTGATGATCACAAACAATAAATTGAACAAATGCAAGCAAGAAAATAGTGTATAATTGACAAAAAATCAAATGATATCAGTCAAAACAATACCCAACAAGAAAATATAGGCTACATGTATAGTAAATAGTTTTATTATTAGTTAGCACGACGGCATGACCTTCTAACTTGGCCTTGATTGCCGGTGAGAATTCCTATACGACCGAGTTTAACCATGACTTGGCCAAATTTGGTTAGAAACAAATCATTGTTGGAAGCATATTTTGGATACAATGTCCCTCGTGGATGAATCCAACGCAATCATTTGATCAATTTGAAGGATACCTTTGCGGGCTACGATTGCTTTGTTGTTATAATAAGACAATAAATCTAGGTATACTGATACAATGGGCCAGGGGAAACATATTTTGGGCCCATGGATTAATGGGTCCGGGGCGACAAGGGGGCGGGGAGCTCCGCCCCCGCGGAAGATTCTATCTATTTATAGAATCATATCTATTTATAAGGAATTCTATCTATTTGTAGGATTCTATTTATTTATAGGACTCTATCTATTAATAGAGGATTCTATCTATTTATGGTTATAAATAGATAGGTTTAGGGTTGTATTCATTATCCACCAAAGTATATTGAAAACCCTAGCTGCAAGGTTTGTGCAGCAAAAACACAAAACGTTTTGTCTTCTCTTCTTCTCTCTATTTCTGAAGTAACTCGTTGAAAGAGCTCAACAATTGGTATCAAAAGCAAGGTTGTCGATGAGTTCCGTTGCAAAATTTGAGGTTCCGCGATTCAACGGAACTGGAAACTTCGGTCTTTGGCAGCGACGAGTTAAGGATCTGCTAACGCAGCAGGGGATGTTGAAGGCGCTGAAGGAGACAAAACCGGAGTCGTTGAAAGACGATGAATGGGAGGAGATGCAGGAGAAGGCAGCGTCGGTCATTCGGCTCTGTTTGGCAGACGAGGTAATGTACCACGTTATTGATCTCAAATCTTGTCAAGAGATTTGGACTCAATTGGAGAAACGGTATATGTCAAAATCTTTGTCTAGCAAATTGTATCTCGAACAAAAATTGTATGGGTTGAAAATGGTGGAAGGTTCTGACTTGGTAAAAACACGTGAATATTTTCAATCAAATTATTGGGGATTTGGCTCGGGTGGATGTAAAACTTGGAGATGAAGATAAAGCTATGATCTTGCTATGTTCTCTACCCTCTTCATATGAGAATCTGGTGATGACGTTGATGTGTGGGAAAGACGAGATAAGTCTTGATACGGTGTCAACAACGTTGCTTTCACAAGCCGAACGACGACAACATACCAGTGAGAGTTCTCAAAGCGAAGGGTTGTATGTTAGAAGCAACCATGATAGAGGGAGGACGAAAGAGAAGCAAGAAGGAAGCAACAAGCAATCCAGGTCTAAGTCCAAGGGTAAAAAGCCAGTAACTTGTTACTTCTGCAAGGAGGAGGGTCACTTCAAACGTGATTGTCCTGCCAGGAAGAAGAAGTACGAAGATAAGAAGTCAGAGGAATCTTCAAGATCAGCAAATGTGGTGCAGAAAGATGACTCAGATGGTGCAGATTCTGATATGCTCTCTGTGACGTCAGGCAACTACTCAGATGTATGGATCATGGATACGGGATGTTCGTTTCACATGACTCCGAATAGAGATTGGTTTGAGACGTACAAGTCTGGAACTTTTGGCTCCGTCCGATTAGGAGACAACAAGGCTTGTGATGTTGTTGGCATTGTGCAGATAAAGGTGAGGATGCACGATGGTGTGATTCGAACATTGATTGACGTGCGTCACATTCCAACTCTAAAGAAAAATCTGATTTCCTTGGGGACTTTACATGTAAAAGGGTTTTGTTTTAAAACAAAAAAGGAATGTGTAAAGGTGAGCAAGGGGGCAATGACAGTTATGAAGGGGCAGATTACATCGGGTAATATCTACCGGTTGGTAGGGAGTACCGTTGTAGGTGGAGTTGCAGCCGTGACTTCTGAGACAAATTACACAACTCTGTGGCATATGCGCCTGGGTCACATTGGCGAAAGGGGGATGATTGAGCTTCACAAGCGAGGTCTCCTGGATGGTGTGAAGAGTTGTAAGATCGACTTCTGCAAGTTTTGCGTGATGGGAAAACAATACAAGGTGTCTTTTAAGACAGGTCAGCACAACACAGGTGGAATTCTTGATTATGTGCATTCTGATGTGTGGGGACCAACTCAGGTGTCGTCCCTAGGAGGATCTAGGTATTACGTCACTTTCATTGATGATTATTCAAGGAAGGTCTGGGTGTATTTTCTAAAGTATAAATCTGAAGTCTTCAGCAAGTTCAAGCTATGGAAGGCAGAAGTGGAAAATCAGACAGGGAGGAAAGTGAAATATTTGAGATCTGATAATGGGACAGAGTACACGGATTCTCTGTTTCAGAGTTTTTGTGGTGAGCATGGCATTCAGAGACATTATACAGTGCGGAAGACACCACAGCAGAATGGTGTTTCTGAGAGGATGAATCGGTCCATTGCAGAAAAAGCGCGGTGTCTTAGATTGAATGCAGGGCTTCCAAAGCAATTCTGGGCAGAGGCAGTGAGCATGGCGGTCTATTTGATAAATAGATCACCCCGGACTTCTCTTGACGGGAAGGTTTCAGAGGAGGTATGGACTGGTTCTGATTTAGACTTATCAAATTTGAAGATTTTTGGCAGTCCAGCATATGTGTTGATTCCAGGTGATGAGCGAACAAAGCTGGATGCAAAGTCTAAAAAGTGCATTTTTCTGGGTTATGAGAAAGGTGTGAAGGGTTTCAAGTTTTGGGATCCTGTTGCAAAGAAACGGATGATCAGTCGAGATGCTGTATTTGATGAGCAGGCAATGCTTCTACATGCCAAGGAAGTTGGGAAACCTGCAGTTACAGAGACTGAATCCAGATCAGCAGTGGAGGTGGAGCTTTCAGATTCTAGCACACCTACACCAGCAGGTGGTGAGCATGATGTAGAT
Organism: Fagopyrum tataricum; assembly: GCA_002319775.1. Lineage (NCBI taxonomy): Eukaryota > Viridiplantae > Streptophyta > Magnoliopsida > Caryophyllales > Polygonaceae > Fagopyrum > Fagopyrum tataricum. The sequence goes on along the minus strand of CM008282.1, from coordinate 54,180,620 downwards.
CAACAACAAGTTGAGAGTCTTGTTTCTGGCAGAAGCAGACGCATCACAAGGGCCCCTATAAGATATGGTTTTGAGGAGATGGTTAATTATGCTCTAGTCATTGGCACAGATGATCCATCCAACTTTCGAGAGGCTACTCATAGTCAGGAGAAAGAAGGATGGGTAGGTGCTATGGCTGAGGAGATGGAATCTCTCCATAAGAACAGGACGTGGGAGCTGGTTCCTCTTCCAGCAGGTAAGAGGGCAATAGGATGCAAATGGGTGTTCAAGAAGAAACAAGACATCTCAGAGAAAGAAGGCATAAGGTACAAGGCACGACTAGTAGCAAAGGGTTACTCACAGAAGAAGGGGATTGATTATGACGAAATTTTTTCTCCTGTGGTCCGACACACGTCTATCAGATTGGTGTTGGCATTGGTAGCTAGCTGGGATTTGCATCTGGAGCAGATGGATGTGAAAACAGCTTTCCTTCATGGTGATTTGGAGGAGGAGATCTACATGGAGCAACTAGAGGGTTTTGTCCAGCCGGAAGAGGAGAAACTTGTATGCAAGTTGACAAAGTCATTGTATGGTCTGAAGCAGGCTCCTAGGCAATGGTACAAGAAGTTTGACTCTTACATGTTTCGGATAGGCTACTAGAGATGTGAGTATGATTGTTGTGTTTATGTGAAATATTTGGATGATGGATCACCCTTATACTTGCTATTATATGTTGATGACATGCTGATTGCTGGAAAGAATATTGATGATGTTGTTGAGTTGAAAACCTTGTTGAGCAAGGAATTTGACATGAAGGATCTTGGTGTTGCAAATAAGATCCTTGGTATGGAGATTCGCAGGGAGAGAAGTTCTGGGAGGTTATGGTTATCTCAGAAGACTTACATTGAGAAAGTGCTTGATAGATTCGATATGGCCAACTCCAAATCTGTCAGCACTCCTCTAGCGAATCACTTTAAGCTCTCCTCAGCTCAGTGTCCGAAGTCTGATGGAGAAATCAAAGATATGTCCAAAGTTCCTTATGCAAGTGCAGTTGGTTGCTTGATGTATGCTATGGTGTGTACAAGACCTGATTTGGCCCAAGCTGTTAGCCAAGTGAGCAAGTATATGCCTAATCCTGGGAGAGAACACTGGGCGGCCGTCAAGTGGATACTTAGGTATTTGAGGGGTACTGCTGACCGTGGAATTATGTTTGGTGGCCAGGAAGGAGATCCTTCAGTTGTAGGGTATGTTGATTCAGACTATGCCGGTGATCTTGACAACCGGAGGTCCACTATAGGGTATGTCTTTACTCTTGCTGGGGGGCCTATATGTTGGAGATCAGTTTTGCAGTCTGTATAGGCAGAGTACATGGCTTTAGCAGAGGCAGCTAAGGAGGCTCTGTGGATTAGAGGAATTGTGGAGGAACTGAGTGTTGAGCAAGGTGGAGTTGAGGTACATTGTGATAGTCAGAGTGCTATATATCTAGCTAAGAATCAGGTGTACCATGCTCGGACTAAACATATTGATGTGAGATTTCACAAGATTAGAGAGCTAGTAGCTTTTGGTGAGATCATCCTGGAGAAGGTACACACTTCTCAGAATGCAGCTGATATGATGACCAAACCGGTTACCGCAGACAAATTCAAGCATTGCTTGGATTTGGTTCATGTCACTCGTTGTTAGATGAGTGAGAAAGCCCCCTGTCAAGATAAACAAGGAGGATCTGGTTACAAGATCCTGGAGTTGTATGTTTTTTCTAATTTTTGTATTAGATTATGTTGTCTAGGTGGAGATTGTTATAATAAGACAATAAATCTAGGTATACTGATACAATGGGTCAGGGGAAACATATTTTGGGCCCATGGATTAATGGGCCCGGGGCGACAAGGGGGGCGGGGGGCTCCGCCCCGCGGAAGATTCTATCTATTTATAGAATCATATCTATTTATAAGGAATTCTATCTATTTGTAGGATTCTATTTATTTATAGGACTCTATCTATTTATGGTTATAAATAGATAGGTTTAGGGTTGTATTCATTATCCACCAAAGTATATTGAAAACCCTAGCTGCAAGGTTTGTGCAGCAAAAACACAAAACGTTTTGTCTTCTCTTCTTCTCTCTATTTCTGAAGTAACTCGTTGAAAGAGCTCAACACTTTGTAGAAACCGTTGTCTACTCTGTTTGCACTGCTCCGACTGCTTTGGTCGAGGAACACGGTGTTGCCACCGCCTCCATTGCGAGGACAAGGTCGAGTTAATTAGTCCAGTTGGTATAAGGGTGGAAGAGAGTGTCTATCGTTATTTACACAAGGTCGAGTTACACAACTTTTGTCTATCGTTTACACAAGGTCGGGTTACACAACGGTGTTGCCACCGCCTCCATTGCGAGGACAAGGGTGGAAGAGAGTTAATTGTGGATGGTTTATTTACATATATACGACTTGTAGCACTAAAGAAGATATATTAAATTAGGTATTTGATTTAATTGTTGTATTAATTTGAATAAATCTAAGCTAAATACTCTAGTTAAATTAAATTAATGTATGTACATCGTGTGAAGCATATTTGTCAGCATATAGGCTCACGAACAAGGACAGGGTACCAGCTTTTCGAACATTTAGTATACGGAAGTCGTCTTATAGAATATAAAATTAGCCAAGTCGAATGTAATTACATACATAATTTGAGCCATTAAAATTAATATAATAATATCACCATGGAATTCAGTACAATACTTACGACAACGCACGATTTATTTGTCCGAACTAACATAATTTTGATTGATCAGAAAATATGGACTATAAATACTCAACAATGTTGGATTTGTAGCTCTCATCCCAAACAAGCTTTTAATCTCATTACATTTAGATAAGTTAGTAAGAAGAGATGGCCATTCTCAAGGCTACTTCTCCGGCGGCATTAGCCGCTTTGTTCATTCTAATGACTCTTGCCGGGCAATCCCTTGCTAGTTTAAGGGTCGGCTTCTATGCAGGAAAATGTGGAAAGAATGACGTTGAGTCCATTGTATTTAGCATCGTCAAGTCCCACTTCATCAGAGACCCAACCCTCGTTGCGGCTCTCCTCCGTCTACAATTTCACGATTGCTTTGTCCGCGTAAGTGAAGCTTATAAATAGAATTAACTACGTAAGAACGTGTTTTTTATTCATTGTCTAATTTTCAATCAATTTGTTGGGCAGGGTTGCGATGCATCACTTTTATTGGATGGAGGAAACTCCGAGAAAACTGCCGGTCCCAATGGAAGTGTTAGAGGTTACCAAGTTATTGATACCGTAAAGGCCGCTTTGGAAAGAGTTTGTCCCGGAGTTGTGTCATGTGCTGATATTATTGCTATTGCCACTAGAGTTTCCGTTGTCATGGTAAGTCCTTTCTTTCATACCACATATATTAGTTCATCGTAATAGTTTTAACGGATCGGTATGGCGTATAGGCGGGAGGAAGATGGTACAATGTGGAAACCGGAAGAAGAGATGGACGTGTCTCCATCGCAAATGATGCCAACGCAAACCTCCCTGGACCAACAATCCCGGTTGGTGCAGCAATCCAAGCATTCAGCGCTAAAGGAATTAGCAAAGAAGATTTTGTTCTTCTCCTTGGTACAATTATACTTTTGTCACATGTATTGTGAAGTATATGAATCATAGCGGTGCTAACTGAGCTTATTATATAGGTGCCCACACCGTTGGTATCGCGCATTGTAGTCTCTTCCAAGACCGTCTTTACAGATTTAATGGTGTTTCCGGAAGAACAGACCCGAGCATAAACCCAACATTTGTCTCGTTCCTTAAAAGAACTTGTCCTCGCAATGGAGGCGGTGGCAACACCGTGTTCCTCGACCAAAGCAGTCGGAGCAGTGCAAACAGAGTAGACAACGGTTTCTACAAGGCAATCGTAGCCCGCAAAGGTATCCTTCAAATTGATCAAATGATTGCGTTGGATTCATCCACGAGGGGCATTGTTTCCAAATATGCTTCCAACAATGATTTGTTTCTAACCAAATTTGGACAAGCCATGGTTAAACTCGGTCGGCTAGGAGTTCTTACCGGTAGTCAAGGCCAAGTTAGAAGGTCATGTCGCCGTGCTAACTAATAATGAAATAATTTAGTATATCCATTACAAGAAGTTTGTTCCTTCTTGTTGGGTATTGTTTTCATTGATTTCATTTTATTTATTTGTTTCTATTATACACCATTTTCTTCCTTGCATTTGTTGATTTATTGTTTGTGATCATTAACTCTAAAACATTTTGTATACGGATTGTCATTGATATTATTTTTTTTATCCTTATAAAACGTTGTGGTTATTGTTATCTTGTGGATTTTTAGATGCATAAAAGCAAAATTTTAGAAAATAGGTTTTCCTATACTACGTATAAACTAGGATTGTATTTATAGCCGATTATATACAAAATCGAATAGGAATACCTCTTGACGCGTGAACCTCTTCTTTAAAAGAGATATTTGAGAGTTTCATATACAACCCTTCTATTTGGTACATCCAGGTACAAATCTAGATCGTCTTTAATGCTTAAATATTACTAGTACAAGGATCGAAGACGTAAAAAAGATTGAATGGATAAAAGCAAGCAATTGGTTGGAAATGTTTACAAAAGGTGGCGGCAAGAGAAATTTATTTTGCATGTGCTCTATTTTTTTATATACAAACATTATTATTATTATTATTATTATTATTATTATTATTATTATTATTATTATTATTATTATATTACTATAATCAACTAAATGAATTTACAATTCATTTGTCATTTAAGTCAGTTAAATACATGAATAACAACCAATTCATCCCCAATTGAATAGTGTATCAATGACTATGCATTTGAATAAAAAAAAAATCAACAATCTAATTCAAATCAATTAACTAAACAACCTTTTGAATGTGCAATTTGTCAACTTGATTCAATGCCAAATGAATCTGATGGAAAACAATCGAAATATCTCTAATTTGCACTATTAATTTTGGTTCGAGTTTCTCTCAAAAAAAACCTATTTTATATTTATCGAGGATATAATTTTTTCACAAATAATAATATCTTTTCGATTAATAATTATTAGAAGATAACGCTTTCTTATCTAATACATATATACTCAGATATTATTTCAAATATAATGTTCATAATATATTTATATCAAACGATATAGTCTATCAAACTCAATGGGTGTAATCTCGTAGAACCCGATAATATTAACGACATATTTTATCATATAAAATGCATAAATTATAGTTAGCTTCTAACAAATTACTATGCATATCCAATATCATCAAATTATATATATCTATGTATAGTACAAGAACATAATTAATAATTACACAAGTATTATTTACAATCTAATCATGATTGTTTTATATTTTTATTTATATTTTAAAACAAATGGGAGTTCTTATGAGATACAAATAATCTGTATTTATATTTATATATTATATTAAAGCAACTGTAATAAAGATTATGTGTTGCGCTCACGTTCATTTCTCCTACGTGTCGCAATGAGGATTAAAGTTAATTGTGATAGCCCATTTCAAAATACCGATCGCACAACGTGCCATGTCAGCGTTAATGTATACTGTTTTAGACTTTAGTAGAGCATATAGATTAGGATGATGGTGGTTCAGGTGCGGGCGAGGTTCGAAAGGCTGCAACAACTTAGGTGTTGCCTAATGGAGTTGGTTTGCGATCTTGAGAACTAGGGTACTTATATACATTAGTTTAAGGTTCGGTTATAGGATAATGTATAGGCTATTATACGTTAATAGATTTTCGTAACCTTTCAAAGAAAACACATCTTTTAAAAACAAAGGCAAAAGAGTGGAGTAAAACCAATTTCGGCAATATCTTCAAGCAATTGAAGGATGTCGAGATGAAATTACAAGAAATTCAAAGCAACCATTACAACACCATGAACCAAAACCTTGAATTAACCCAAAGAAATCTACTAACTAAACAAAATAGACTTCTATCTTTCCACCAAAGATATTGGAGACAAAGATCAAAAAATACGCATCTAAAAAATATGGATTCAAACTCCAAATATTTCCACCGCATTGCTACTGGAAGGCGAAACCGAAAACAACTAAAAGAGTTAACAACCAGAATGGGAACAACCCTCTCTTCTGAGGCTGAGACCCGTATTGAAGTCAAGAAGGAATTCCAATGTAAATTCTCCAAGACACCAATTGATCAATCTCTGTTTGACGAGAAACTTCAACTCATCAAAATCAAAGTAAACTCTGAGGATAACTTGCATCTAAGAAAACCCCCATCCAACGAAGAAATCATAAATGCAATTTTCGATATTGGATGTGACAAATCTCTTGGACCCGATGGTATGCCGGTTGGTTTCTACCAAAAATATTGGCACATTGTAGGATCAGACATCTCAAAAGCGGTAAAAGGCTTCTTTAGAAGCGGTAAAATGCTTAAACAAATCAATCATACTTTTATAACCTTGATCCCAAAAACGGATAACCCTACAACAATTAACCATTATAGACCTATAAGTTTGTGCTCTACAATTTATAAATTTATTGCTAAAATAATTACTAAGAGAATGGAACCCATTATGCCAAAACTTATCCACCCTCTTCAAGGTGCATTCGTGGCTAATAGATCTATCCATGACAATATCTTGATTGCCCACGAAATCTTCCACTCTTTCCGGTCCAACAAGAGTAAAGAAGGTTGGGCTGCCATTAAACTCGATATGGAAAAAGCATACGACCAAGTTAATTGGGATTTCATCATCAACATTCTCAAAAAATTTGGTTTCAATGACAAATTTGTTGGATGGATTAAGGAGTGTATCACCACAGTATCTTTCTCTGTCCTTGTTAATAACGGACCAACCGGTCAATTCTTTCCTGAAAAAGGACTCAGACAAGGGGACCCCTTATATCCTTACCTCTTCATATTGGGAGCTGAAATCCTTACACAAATGCTACAAGATGATTGTAACAATTACGATAACCATATTGGATTCTCCGTATGCAGACAAGCAACACCAATCCCTTTCCTCTCATTTGTTGACGATATGATTATTTTGTAAAAGCGAATTTGGCTTCTTGCCAAAGAACAAAGCAAATCCTTGAAATGTAATGTTCCATATCAGGACAAAAAATTAACTTCGAAAAATCAGCTTTTCAAACAACAAGGAACACAAGCGACAATAATGTTACCCAACTAAAAAACATATTAGGGATGTGTCATACTACAACCCTCGATAAATATCTTGGATGTCCAATTATAAACGGAAGAGTGACAAAGGGAACTTTTGGTGAAATTAACATTAAATCAAAACAACAACTTCTTAAATGGAAAGCAAACTCTTTATCACAAGAAGGCATAAATACCCTCATAAAACATAATCTGGCAACCAAACTGACTTTTGTTATGCAAAGCTTTATGCTACCAAAACATAATCTAGATGAACTCGATAAAACCTACAAAAAATTCTTCTGGAATAAAGGAGACAACCACAGACCTATCATAAATTGGGATACAATTTGTAAATCAAAAAAGAGTGGTGGTCTGGGATTGAAAAATCTATAACCACAAATAAAGCCCTTCAAATGAAACTCTTATGGAAAATTCTAGCAGAACCAACCAATATATGGGTTAAAATTATCAACGAAAAATACTTGAAAAACCAGAATATTCTCCACTACCAAAAGAAAGGGTCAACTTCATGGCAATAGAACAACCTTATGAAACTTAAATCTGAATTCAAAAAAGGTATCATTTGGCAAGTCGGTGATGGCAAAACTATCAATTTCTGGCACGACAATTGGATAACAACGACACCACTAATTAAAATGGTCCAAAATGCTAATCTGATTAACACAAATATAAAAGTCAGTCACTTTATTAACAACTCAAGAAATTGGGATACCAACAAAATTGACATAGAACTACAAAATATTATCAATCCAGATATCATGGAAAAAAATAAAAGAAACAATCATTTCCAAAAACGAACTACAGGACAAACTATATTGGAGATGCAGTAAAAACGGTTGGTTTTCGACTAAATCTGCTTCCGATATGATTGAGGACGAATCCATTTTACAACCATTTAATGCTTGTGAATGGATCTGGAAACTCGATACTCTACCCAAAATTAAAAACTTTATTTGGAAAATGTCTATTATCGGAATCCCTACAAAAGCAAAACTAGATGAAAGGAAAATTGCCGTTACAAGACATTGTGAACTCTGCAATCATCACCTCGAAGACTTGACCCACTTGATTATCAAATGCCCCTTCACTAAACAAATCATTACCAAACTCGATAAAATAATTCTGAATGATCTTAACAAAATAAGAACCCAAAATAATAAAAAAAACTCATGAAATACTACAGGAAATAAAAAACAAAATTGGAACAAACAAATTCGAATGTCTCGCATGTAACACCCCGAATCCGTAGGACTCGAGGTGCTACTGGGCTAGGATCTCACAATGGATCCTGACCCTAGTCTGACAACAAGTTCACTGAATCTTACAACAAGGCACCGATAGATTAACTACAAAACATCAAACTGGTATAAAAGTATCACAAGGTTATACAACGTGCTGCTGAGTACAAACAAAACATAAACATATACATGGTCAAAAGATCCCATATCCCACGAGGACAACCCAGTGTACGGAGCCCTCAGCAGATCACCCACTCTGGATCACTCTGCAGTTCTCCTAACCTGCAAAGGATCTACAACACGGTATAAAACCGTTAGCTAACCATACACATATATATAGAGATGCAAGAGCACAAACACACATAAGGAATCATAACACATCATCATGTTTTCACACATTTACCCGGTTTATTATCTTTAATAAGTCCAATCACTCAATCGTATAAATGTATATATATCAATATGAACATATGTGACACGAGGAATATAACCCTCGCCTCTGGGTGCTCATGGAAGTTGGAGTGGTCCCTCGTCACACCCACCCGTGTACCCAAAGGGAATGGGGAGTGGCCAACCGTTTACCAAATCTGACCCAACCACAGAGAACCATCCAAAGGGATGAAAGGGACAGTTGTCATGGCCCTACAATGGGCAATCACTATACCATAGGTCGGTGACCATCATAACGCATGCTATAAAGCATATAACAAACACCACTCATGTACACATTCAATATAAGGATGGCAGCTAAGTAAGTCCTATGGACTTACCTCAACCTCGGAAGTCTCAAACCCAATCAGCTCCAACTCTAGAGATCAACACTGCCTAAACAAGGCATAACAACATATATCAAACTCATATCCATCACAGGGGTCACACCTAGACCCAAGGGATCCATAAGGATCGTATCCTAACTCATAAACCTCAAAGCCATAACGGGCATGAACGATAACATGATCATCCTTATTCTATCCTCATATACGTACCTAACACGCCACTAAACCGCTCATACTAGAAAGGAAAGGATCTACTCAACTCTAGGTAGGCCCGGGACAAGACGCACCTGCGTGACGGAAAGACGCAGGGGCGGAACAGGCAACCCGCAGGCGCGGTAAGGCACGGCCGCAGGCGCGGTGACCGTGGCCGCTGGCAAGCGCAGGCGCGGAATAACGCGGGCGCTGGCGCTGGGACCATTGCCGCAGAGGCGGTGGCTTCTGGCCGCGGGTGCGGTGACACGTCTTCCGCAAGGGCGGCGGCTTCTAGGCGCGGGGGCGGCGACAGTGCAGAATGTGATCCCGCGGTTCCTCTTTGGCTCTTCACGTGATCAAATCACGTCTTCTCTCATCCAAAATCAAGCACATACATATACATACATAAACCAACATCAACAAGCCTCTTCATACATCTAATCCTAAGCTAGAGAGGAAGAACAAGAAAGAAAGAAGGAAAGGAGAAGCAAGGAGCTTACCTCCACTGCTGGTCTAGGAAAGAGGATGATCCAATACAATATCTCAGTTGGCTCTCAAGCTCAGCACAACATCCACTAGCATCAACCTCAACAAGGCCACACAAAACCTCTTTCAAACCAAGGGAAAACCAAGCACAAGATCAAGAAGGAGAAGGAGGCAAGAAGAAGAACGTGAAGAAGGCTGGAATGAAGTAACCCTTGCTCAGGAAGCAAAGGAAAAGGCTAGGAAGAGAAGAGAGTAAAGCACGGTTCAAGAGTCAACAAAGTCGGCTGCAGCCGCAGGAACCCACAGGGGCGGTTCCCTGAGCCGCGGGGGCGGATAAGATCAAACCTTGGCTAAAGCCAAATCTCGGCTAAGGCAAACTCGGTCCAAAGACTAAGGCTCTTACATCGCAACAATTTGGTGGAGCATCTGGTTTTTTAGGAACAAAATTATCTTTAATAATGAACCAATTGGACCTGATAAAAAGGTAATTGCATTCATTAAAAACCAATTACATAATTGGAAAACTAAAATAACAGACGAAGATGATTACGATATTAAAAAATAACAAAAGGACACTAACGCAACAACAAGGAAAAAAACACAATATTAAATGGGAAAAAGCAAAACCGGGTTTCCATAAACTAAATTTTGACGGATCAAAACTTGATTCGGGTGTAACATCCATTGGTTTTGTAATTCGAAACCATAATGGAGATGTTATTAGCCTTGATGCAAAAAAAAAAAAAACTTCAACTCAGTCTTAAAGGCTGAAGCATTCGCTCTTAAGGCTAGTTTATAATAGGCAATCAGACTAAATATCAAAAAGATTGAAATCGAAGGTGACAACTTGTGTGTTATTAGGGCACTCCAAGGTTGTTGGAGTTGTCCATGGGATGTCGAGATGATTATTTCCGACTCCAGACTGGATCTTTGCTTTTTTGATGAAATCCAGATTAGACATGTTTTCAGAGAAATCAACTGTGTTGTTGACCGATTGATCCACTTGGGAATCTCGACCCCCAACACCAATTTTTCTGATGATCTCGAACTTCGTGTTCTCATCCGCAAGGATGCTTTAGGTTAGACTACCTCGAGAAAGTAGCCTAACCTAACCGCTTTCCATTTTCAAATAAATAAACAAAAAGATTTTCGTAAGATAAAATTCCCGTCCAAAAAATGAAATAATTGTAGTTTTTATCATAATTCGACACCTTATAAGAAAATTTCCCAAAATATCCATAACTCTTTTTCGGCTTGGCCAATGACAAATAGAAGGGAGAGTTGGGAGCTTGGGCTCGACAATGGCAAATAGAAGGGAGGGAGGCCCTTACATGAAGAGGAGAATATAGAAATAAGTTGTATAGTTTTTTTTGGGTTTTATTTTTACGACAATAGGAAGATTACAAGTAAGGGAAACAAGGTTGGGAGTGTAACTCGTGACACTTAATTGTAACACGTACATTACTTGCATGTCACTTACTCGTGACATGACTAGTGAGATATCTAACAAAGAGTCAAGGCCGTAATGTGGTTGTCTTTACCCGTAAGGTGTAGGAAAATGTCATTATTCAACGATTGATCACCTAACTTATTCAACACACGTTTAGTATACTCTAAATTTAAGAAAAAAAGAACTAAAAAGAAGAAGAAAATAGAAGCTCAGTGTTGCCATCCAATAAATTAAACACTTGTTTAAGCTCGTACCTTGACCATTCTACTTGTTATTAGTGTAAGAACGTTGTTCGAGAATTCTTCCAATAAACTGTTAAGACAACGAAAAAGAGGAAAACCGATACCGTTAGTGTGTGCAAAGTCGAGATAGGAGACCCCTGTCCTTAATGCTAAAAACGCCCCAGATTACAACAGTTTAAATAATGTTCCCACGTCGAAAGGTAGGAAGAAATGTGAATAAAATAATGAGTATAAAGTTGAATCTAGTGCCAACATAACAACATACTTACCTGGGCGAGGTCTATGAGCAATCATTAAGGCTCATGTCTTTGGTTGGTGACCTCCATTGCACTATGGAGGGGTGCCAACTTAACATCTCCCCACGACGGAGAGTGTACGCCATAATTTGTGATAGTTGAGGCCTGCGTTCGCGCGGCCTCTTTCCAATCTAGTTGTTAAGTTTAGTATCTCATGTGTGTTTATTAGCGAGTTTAAGAACTAGGTATAGTGCAGATTTTAAACTATAAGCATAAAACAAATGAAAAGTTAATGATTAATAGGTAATTGTTCAACGTCCACACAAACAATTTGTGGCTGGATTTTTGGACCTCAACCCGTTTCTAGAGGTTTTGTAAGATTGCCCGTACCAGCCCGAACTTGACACTTGGGCCAAATGGGGTAGGAGCCTCTCCTCATAACCGCCCGGAGACCCGAGGGGATGAAGTTGTTCATATATTATCAACAAATTGTGCATGCGTATCAGTTCATATATGAATTAACTTTTAGCACTACCAATTTATACGGGGAGAGTGTGAATCATAAATAAAAGTAGCTTAACTTTAATAAATTTATTAATGAGATATTGTACATGCAAGATTGTTCAAATAGGAACATATATTTCGTTGTAGGTGGTGTATAAGAAATAGTTATAACACGGATGTATTAAACTAAACACTAAACTAACGCGTACAAAAAGTTTATTGCGTACGTTGTAGATGTAGAGAATGATATGAAAAATAAAATAAATGAATTTTCTATTGAAACCAATACTTATTAGGTTAGTATAGGGCTTCTTTTTTTTTTTGATGTTTTGAAAGTTATAAAAGTTCCCACATCGTACGGTAGGAAGAAATGTGAATGAGACAATGAGTATAAAGGTTGAATATAGTACCAACATTACAACATACTTACCTGGGCGGGGTCTATGAGCGATCATTAAGGCTCATGTCCTTGGTTGGTGACCTCCATTGCACTTTGGAGGGGTGCCAACTTAACATCTCCCCACGAGGGAGAGTGTACGCCATAATTTGTGATAGTTGAGGTCTGCGTTCGCGCGGCCTCTTTCCAATCAAGTTGTTAAGTTTAGTATCTCATGTGTGTTTATTAGTGAGTTTAAGAACTAGGTATAGTGAAGATTTTAAACTATAAGCATAAAACAAATGAAAAGTTAATGATTAATAGGTAATTGTTCAACGTCCGACACAAACAATTTGTGGCCGGATTTTTGTTTACCGATTTCCATTATTTGTATCGTTGTCATATATGTCCAAGTCGTGGTTCGGACCTCGGCCCGTTTGTAGAAGTTATGGAAGATTGCCCGTACTAGCCCGAACTTGACACTTGGGACAAATGGGGTAGGAGCCTCTCCTTAAAACCGCCCGGTGATCCGAGGGGATGACATTGTTCATATGCTCAACAAATTATGCATGCGTATCAGTTCATATATGAACCAACTTTTGTTATGTATGTACATAAGCACTACCAATTTATACGGGGGAGAGTGTGAATCATAAATAAAAGCAGCTTAACTTTAATAAATTTATTAATGAGATATTGTACACGCAAGATTGTTCAAATAAGAACATATCTTTCGTTGTAGGTGGTGTATAAGAAATAGTTATAACACGGATGTATTAAACTAAACACTAAACTAACGCGTACAAAAAGTTTATTGCGTACGTTGTAGATGTAGAGAATGATATGAAAAATAAAATAATTGAATTTTCTATTGAAACCAATACTTATTAGGTTAGTATAGGGCTTAAGTTTTTTTTTTTTTTTATGTTTTGAAAGTTATAAAAGTTCCCACATCGTAAGGTAGGAAGAAATGTGAATGAGACAATGAGTATAAAGTTGAATATAGTGCCAACATTACAACATACTTACCTAGGCAGGGTCTATGAGTGATCATTAAGGCTCATGTCCTTGGTTGGTGACCTCCATTGCACTTTGGAGGGGTGCCAACTTAACATCTCCCCACGAGGGAGAGTGTACGCCATAATTTGTGATAGTTGAGGCCTGCGTTCGCGCGGCCTCTTTCCAAACAAGTTGTTAAGTTTAGTATCTCATGTGTGTTTATTAGTGAGTTTAAGAACTAGGTATAGTGTTGATTTTAAACTATAAGCATAAAACAAATGAAAAGTTAATGATTAATAGGTAATTGTTCAACGTCCGACACAAACAATTTGTGGCCGGATTTTTGTTTACCGATTTCCATTATATGTATCGTTGTCATATATGTCCAAGTCGTGGTTCGGACCTCGGCCCGTTTGTAAAAGTTATGGAAGATTGCCCGTACCAGCCCGAACTTGACGCTTGGAACAAATGGGGTAGGAGCCTCTCCTCATAACCGCCCGGTGATCCGAGGGGATGACATTGTTCATATATGCTCAACAAATTATGCATGCGTATCAGTTCATATATGAACCAACTTTTGTTATATATGTACATAAGCACTACCAATTTATACGGGAGAGTGTGAATCATAAATAAAAGCAGCTTAACTTTATTAAATTTATTAATGAGATATTGTACACGCAAGATTTTTCCAAATAGGAACATATCTTTCGTTGTAGGTAGTGTATAAGAAATAGTTATAACACGGATGTATTAAACTAAACACTAAACTAACGCGTACAAAAAAATTATTGCGTACATTGTAGATGTAGAATGATATGAAAAATAAAATAAATGAATTTTCTATTGAAACCAATACTTATTAGGTTAGTATAGGGCTTAAGTTTTTTTTTTTTTTTTATGTTTTGAAAGTTATAAAAGTTCCCACATCGTAAGGTAGGAAGAAATGTGAATGAGACAATGAGTATAAAGTTGAATATAGTGCCAACATTACAACATACTTACCTGGGCGGGGTCTATGAGCGATCATTAAGGCTCATGTACTTGGTTGGTGACCTCCATTGCACTTTGGAGGGGTGCCAACTTAACGTCTCCCCACGAGGGAGAGTGTACGCCATAATTTGTGATAGTTGAGGCCTTCGTTCACGCGGCCTCTTTCCAATCAAGTTGTTAAGTTTAGTATCTCATGGGTGTTTATTAGTGAGTTTAAGAACTAGGTATAGTGGATATTTTAAACTATAAGCATAAAACAAATAAAAAGTTGATGATTAATAGGTAATTGTTCAACGTCCGACACAAACAATTTGTGGCCGGATTTTTGTTTACCGATTTCAATTATATGTATCGTTGTCATATATGTCGAAGTCGTGGTTCGGACCTCAACCCGTTTCTAGAGGTTATGGAAGATTGCCCGTACCAGCCCGAACTTGACACTTGGGACAAATGGGGTAGGAGCCTCTCCTCATAACCGCCCGGTGATCCGAGGGGATGACATTGTTCATATATGCTCAACAAATTATGCATGCGTATCAGTTCATATATGAACCAACTTTTGTTATATATGTACATAAGCACTACCAATTTATAAAGGGGAGAGTGTGAATCATAAATAAAAGCAGCTTAACTTTAATAAATTTATTAATGAGATATTGTACACGCAAGATTGTTCAAATAGGAACATATCTTTCGTTGTAGGTGGTGTATAAGAAATAGTTATAACACAGATGTATTAAACTAAACACTAAACTAACGCGTACAAAAAATTTATTGCGTACGTTGTAGATGTAGAGAATGATACGAAAAATAAAATAAATGAATTTTCTATTGAAACCAATACTTATTAGGTTAGTATAGGGCTTAAGTTTTTTGATGTTTTGAAAGTTATAAAAGTTCCCACATCGTAAGGTAGGAAGAAATGTGAATGAGACAATGAGTATAAAGTTGAATATAGTGCCAACATTACAACATACTTACCTGGGCGGGGTCTATGAGCGATCATTAAGGCTCATGTCCTTGGCTGGTGACCTCCATTGCACTTTGGAGGGGTGCCAACTTAACATCTCCCCACGAGGGAGAGTGTACGCCATAATTTGTGATAGTTGAGGCCTGCGTTCGCGCGGCCTCTTTCCAATCAAGTTGTTAAGTTTAGTATCTCATGTGTGTTTATTTGTTTACCGATTTCCATTATATGTATCGTTTTCATATATGTCAAAGTCATGGTTCGGACCTCAACCCATTTCTAGAGGTTGTCACTTGGGCCAAATGGGGTAGGAGCCTCTCCTCATAACCGCCCGGTGATCCGAGGGGATGACATTGTTCATATATGCTTAACAAATTGTACATGCGTATCAGTTCATATATAACACGAATGTATTAAATTAAACACTAAACTAACGCGTAAAAAAAAATTATTGCGTACGTTATAGATGTTGAGAATGAAATGAAAAATTAAATAAATGAATTTTCTATTGAAACCTATACTTATTAGGTTAGTATAGGGATTTTTTTTGTTGATGTTTTGAAAGTTGTAAAAGTTCTCACATCGGAAGTTAGGAAGAAATGTGAATGAGACAATGAGTATGAAGTTGGATCTAGTGCCAACATTATAACATACTTACCTGGGCAGGGTTTATGAGCTATCATTAAGGCTCGTGTCCTTGATTGGTGACCTCCATTGCACTTTGGAGGGGTGCCTACTTAACATCTCCCCACGAGGGAGAGTGTACGCCATAATTTGTCATAGTTATTGAGGTTTGCGTTCGCGCGGCCTCTTTTCAATTTATTTGTTAAGTTTAGTATCTCATGTGTGTTTATTAGTGAGTTTAAGAACTAGGTATAGTCGAGATTTTAAACTATAAGCATAAAACAAATGAAAAGTTAAAACGTCCGACATAAACAATTTGGGACCGAATTTTTGTTTATCGATTTCCATTATATGTATCGTTGTCATATATGTCCGAGTCATGGTTCGGACCTCGGCCCGTTTCTAGAGGTTATGGAAGATTGCCCGTACCAACCCGAACTTGACACTTGGGCCAAATGGGGTAGGAGTCTCTCCTCATAACCGCCCGGTTTTCCGAGGGGATGACATTGTTCATATATGCTCAACAAATTGTGCATGCATATCAGTTCATATATGAACCAACTTTTGTTATATATGTACATAAGCACTACCCATTTATACGGGGGAGAGTGTGAATCATAAATAAAAGCAACTTAACTTTAATAAATTTATTAATGAGATATTGTACACGCAAGAATGTTCAAATAGGAACATATCTTTTGTTGTAGGTGGTGTATAAGAAATAGTTATAACACGGATGTATTAAATTAAACACTAAACTAAGATGTACAAAAAATTTAGAGAAGAATGAGGTCCTGCATCCCTTTTTGTAAACTTAAAACAAAGTAGGCTCTTCTATATTTATGATAAATTTTAAATTTTAAAAATAATTAATTAGATGGGTACAAGAGTAAATGTAAAAATTAAAAATGCTATAAAATGGGGTCTGAAGAGTAAACCCTAATAAAACCGCCGCTCTGCACAA
Source organism: Fagopyrum tataricum (assembly GCA_002319775.1). Lineage (NCBI taxonomy): Eukaryota > Viridiplantae > Streptophyta > Magnoliopsida > Caryophyllales > Polygonaceae > Fagopyrum > Fagopyrum tataricum. The sequence continues at coordinate 54,163,385 of CM008282.1, read as the reverse complement.
TCCAAAAGCGATCTCCTCTCCAATCTCCATTTCAGCATCTTTTGTGAATTGAGAATCTCAAATTCTCAATTCACTTTTCGGAAGATATTCTATGCCGGACTGTCTCTCAATCCTCTTCGCGAAATCTCCCCTACGACGACCACCGAACTGCTTCACTGGCCGGCGGCCAGTCCCTCACTGCCACCCTCTCATTCACTCACCGGCACTACCCTCTATACGATACTTCTCCTTCTCCATCGTTCAGTTCTTCGCTTCATCTCTGTCTGCATCCCTCCTAAATCTCCATCACGAACCTACTTCGTTGAGAGGTTCTTAGTCGTCTTCATATCTCCACGACTCTCCTCCCTCGACAGTTTAGTTCAGGAATTTCAGGTTCTTTTCTCACAAAACCTGACAAATCTCCAAATTTCCAAATCTAAATTGCCTAGCCGCGGTCGATTTCTCCTCCGATCATTGTCTTATCTCGATTGGTTTTCGTTGGGTCATCGATTTTCGCGCAATCGGAACGCTCGTTCAATCGGGAAGCATCGTTTTCCTCTTTCCAGGCGATCTGGTATATCTGATCGAGCGACCTTAACTTGAAGCCCGAAGGCATCTTTACCAACTTTGGATCCGGAGAGACTTCCCAGCGCACAATCTTTTGTGCTCTTTTGTGCTGTATGAAATTGTAAAATTGTATTTATTGGGATTACTAGTATCCTGTAACAGTTTCCTTCTTCCACACAAGGCTAGACTTGTGTACCTCCATTAGTTTGTAAGGGAGCTTGTGTATAGGCCTTGTGTAAATCGATAGGCCTTGTGTAAATCGAGTTTGTGCAAATCGAGTTTGTGTAAATCGAGCCTTTTGTAAATCGAGTCTTGTCCGATGATTTATGTACAAGATTTGTATTACAACTATGAAACTCGGACCTTGTGTAACTCGATTCGACGGAACTTGTTTAACTCGGTATTAGTAAATCTAATACACAAAGCAATGCTTTGTGTAAATCGACGACCTTGTGTAAATCGAAGGGCTTGTGTAGATAAAGTCGTTAGGACTTGCTGTTTATGTGTAGATAAAAATTTTGTAATCCAGAGTTCGAAACCCACAAACTACAAGATTTGTATTTTCGACGAAACTTGTGTATGGATCTTTGTGTAACTGTTTGGGTCGGATCTTGTGTAGATCGATTTAGGCCTGAGATTGTGTAGATCGATTTGGGTTGGGCTTCATTAAATAGATTGAGCTTGGGCATCTGAAAATTGAAATTACTATTTAACCCTTTCAATTAATCTTTTAAAATAAATAAAAGAGGTCTACTTTGTTAATCCTTTTAATTATAAGCCTTATTAGTACCAAAGTTTCCAAAATCAACATACTTACCCATTTTCTCCAGAAATTTATTGCGTACGTTGTAGATGTAGAGAATGGTATAAAAATTAAATAAATGAATTTTCTATTGAAACCAATACTTATTAGGTTAGTATAGGGCTTAAGTTTTTTTTTTGATGTTTTGAAAGTTATAAAAGTTCCCACATTGTAAGGTAGGAAGAAATGTGAATGAGACAATGAGTATAAAGTTGAATATAGTGCCAACATTACAACATACTTACCTGGGCGGGGTCTATGAGCGATCATTAAGGCTCATGTACTTGGTTGGTGACCTCCATTGACTTTGGAGGGGTGCCAACTTAACGTTTCCCCACGAGGGAGAGTGTACGCCATAATTTGTGATAGTTGAGGCCTTCGTTCACGCGGCCTCTTTCCAATCAAGTTGTTAAGTTTAGTATCTCATGGGTGTTTATTAGTGAGTTTAGGAACTAGGTATAGTGGATATTTTAAACTATAAGCATAAAACATATGAAAAGAACGTCCGACACAAACAATTTGTAGCCGGATTTTTGTTTACCGATTTTCATTATATGTATCGTTGTCATATACGTCCAAGTCATGGTTCGGACCTCATGTCCTTAGTCGGTACCCCCATTGCACTTTGGAGGGGTGCCAACTTAACATCTCCCAACGAGGGATAGTGTATGCCATAAACAATATGTGGCCATACTCATTTACATTATATGTATTGTAAGAGCCTTAGCCTTTGGAGCCACTTTTGGGCCTTAGCCGACCCTGCGTGCGAGTGAGGCCGCCCCTGCGGCTCATCCGTGTTTCCGCCCCTGCGGTCCTGGCTGCCGCCCCTGCGGGTTCCGGCGGTTGCAGCCGTCTTCTTTGACTCTTTGACCCGTGCTTTACTCTTTACCTTTCTTAATCTTTGCCTTGGCTGATCAAGGGCTTGTTCTTCACTTTCCTTCCAGCTTCCCACGTTCCTAGCTTCCCTTGCTTCCCTTTGACCTTGATCTTGGTTTTGAAAAGTTTGGCTTGAGTTTTGTGTGGGTAGTAGCTGTTGTTGTTGGTTGTGTGCATGTTGAGCTTGGAAGCCAGCCTGGAGGTGTGTGAGCTCTTCTCTGCAGCTAGGACCAAGAGAGTGGTAAGCAATCTTGCTCCTTCTTCTTTCTTTCCTTGGATTCAATCTCTTAGCTTAGGTTTAGATGCATGTATAGGTGTGTATTGATGTTTGTATGTGTATGTATATGTATGTGCTTGAACCTTGATGAGAGAAGACGTGTGTTATCACGTGAAGAGCTGAGGAGAAATCGCAGAATCGTTTCCTGCGTTGTCGCCGCCCCGCGGCCGAGAGTCACCGCCCCGCGGCTACCGTGTCGTAGCGCCTGCGTCGTGCCAGCGGCGTGCCTGCGTTTTCCAGCGTTCCTTGTCACCGCTCCCGCGGTTACGTTCCGCCGCGCCTGCGGTCACCTGTGTTCCGCCCCTGCGTCTCTCCTTCACGCAGGTGCGTCTTGTTCCGGTTCTACCTAGAGTTAGGTAGATCCTTTCCTTTCCTAGTATGAGCGTTAGTAGCATGCTAGGTACGAGTATAAGGTTAGAGTGAGGTTGAGTACGGTATCGTTTAGGCCGGTTACGGCTTTGAGGTTTACGAGTTGGAATATGATCCTTATGGATCCGTTGGGTCTAGGTGTGACCCTGTTATGGATATGAGTGTGATATTTGTGTTATACCTAGAGTTAGGTAGATCTTTTCCTTTCCTAGTATGAGCGTTAGTAGCATGCTAGGTCACCTGTGTTCCGCCCCTGCATCTCTCCTTCACGCAGGTGCGTCTTGTTCCGGTTCTACCTAGAGTTAGGTAGATCCTTTCCTTTCCTAGTATGAGCGTTAGTAGCATGCTAGGTACGAGTATAAGGTTAGAGTGAGGTTGAGTACGGTATCGTTTAGGCCGGTTACGGCTTTGAGGTTTACGAGTTGGAATATGATCCTTATGGATCCGTTGGGTCTAGGTGTGACCCTGTTATGGATATGAGTGTGATATTTGTGTTATACCTTGTTTCGGTTATGTTGATCTCCAGAGCGGAGCCGTTTGAGTTTGAGTTTGAGACTCCCGAGGTTGAGGTAAGTCCATAGGACTTACTTAGCTGTCATCCTTATATTGGATGTGTGCATGAGTGGTGTGTGTATATGCTTGATAGCCGTGTTATGATATTGTTATTACCGACCTATGGTCTATTGATTGCCCATTATAGGGCCATGACAACTTGTCCTTTCATCCCGCTGGGAGTCTGGAGGTTCTCTACGGGCAGGCCAGTATGGTTCAGTGGGCCGGCCACCTGTCCACTCCCATAGGGTACACGGGAGGTGGGACCGGATCCCCACTCCAGCTAGTACTATTCCCGAGAGGCGAGGGTTATATTCCTCGTGTCACATACGTTCATATTGAGATATTTATATATATGAGTTGAGTGTTGGACTATGATTATTAAGATAATAAACTGGGTAAATGCGTGATATCGTGATGAGGTGTTTAGTACTTTGTGATGTGTGTTTGTGTTCCTGCATCTTCATATATGTGTATGGTTAGCTAACGGTTTCATACCGTGTTGTAGATCTTTTGCAGGTTAGGAGAACTGTAGAGTGATCCAGAGTGGGCGATCTACTGAGGGCTCCGTACACTGGTGTCGTACTCGTGGGCTACGGGTTATTTTGACCATGTATATATGTTTATGTTTTGTTGTACTCAACAGTACTTGTATAAACCTTTTGATATTTTATAACAGTTTGATGTTTTGTATTTAATCTATTGGTGCCTTGTTGTAAGATTCAGTGAACTTGTTGTCAGGCTAGGGTCAGGATCCATTGTGAGATCCTAGCCGGTAGCACTCCGAGTCCTACGGATTTGGGGTGTTACAAAGTTGGTATCAGAGCCCAGGTTGACAACAATGGCACTAGTAATCTGCAATAAAGTTCGAATAGATAAATAAGCAGAACCCGAAAGGGGTCTGACTTTTCAAAAGGTTTTGGTTTTGAAATGAGTACAAAATGTTTTGGGATATCGTGTACGTGAGTCATCGCCCCTCTGAAGATCTCGACAGTATATATATATAGATATTTTGTTGTGATTGATTTGATATATACATATGGCATATATATAGCCTTTTGAGTTAGGTTTACGTCCTCTGCAGATGGTTCAGACTAGAGCCTTACCTGCAGCAGGACGAGGTAGAGGTAGATCCCCTCTAGGTAGAGGACGGGGTAGGACTTCCGCTGTTGATCCACGCGCAGCGGAAGAGGTTCATGAGGACGTTTCCGAGAGTGTTGTTCCTGAGACTGGGAACGGCGTAGCTGGGAGACAGGGTCCACAACGAGTCCGGTCAGATGCCTCAGATTATGTCTCCATGGGAGGACCAGAGTTTCGTTAGTATATCCGGCGAGTAGAGGAGATTGTCAGAGCAGGTAGACCTATTCCAGATCTACCAGTACATGAGGGACAATCTGAGAGGTCCCACGGGGTTACTCAGGTGCCAGCTGCACCGGCGCCTGTTGCTGAGATTGCTCGAGTTACAGAGGAGCATAGAGGGCCTAGACCAGACACTTGGTTGAAGGCATTTCACCAGATGGGTGTACCCCCTTTCTCTGGGAAGGTGGGGCTCGAGGTTGAGATGTGGATTGGACATGTGGACTCAGCTCTGGAGTCCATTAGATGCCCAGCAGATAGGCAGATAGAGTTAGTGCAGACTTTGTTCAGAGACTTAGCACAACACTGGTGGATGTCTGTACGAGCACAAGTTGACAGTTATGTTCAGATGCGGACTATGATTAGAGAGCGTTTATGTCCTGCCTCACTGAGGAGGGAGAAACTGTGGGATTTTGTCGAGGCTGGGTTTGAGGATGTACCAGTCTCAGAGGCTATTCGGAGATTCCAGGAGGAGCTGGCATTGCTGGGACCAGCTGCACCTTTTGTGGACCAGCATGTATATTTGTTTTCCCGACGACTGAGGGATGCCACCTGGGCCTATATGGCGGGATTTCATTGTGAGTCCTTGATGGACTACCAGGATAGAGCCGCCGATTATGAGCGAGAGCGGACTAGTCAGAGGAGAGCTTCTCAGACCGGAGGGTCTGAGAAGAGACAGCGTACTGGGCAGACCAGTGGTACTGGAGGAGCTGTTGGCTCAGGACGAGGCCAGAGCCGCCAGAGTCAGCCCTCATCTGCATCGGGTACAAATAGGGTACGACAGTGTTTCAACTGTGCAGAGTATGGACATATCAGACCAAAGTGTACGAGGCAGATAGTGACTTGCTTCACATGTGGTGGACGAGGTCACAGAGCTATCTTTTGTAGACAGGGTGGAGTTTCGTCTCAGCAGGGTTCTATTCCTGCCAGTATAGCGGAAGGTGGGCAGAGGCCACCTCAACAACAACAGATACATGGACAACAGAGAGTCCCAGATCGTCCTACCACTCAAGGATATGCTCCTGGGTTGGGTAGAGGCAGAGGTCGTGGTGGGAGCACCACTTACACCAGAGGGCCACAGGGCCGAGTTTTTGAGCTGAGGAGTGCAGAGGAGCCAGCTGCACCGCCTGTTACAGGTACCATTCTGATCCATGGTTTACTTGTTAGAGTTGTTTGATTTTGGAGCTATGTCTTCTTTTATATCTGATGCTTATATTGAGTGTTTGAGTTTAGATATGATTGAGGAGATACCCTTTAGTATAGGGTTACCCGATGGTAGTAGGGTCAGAGGTACCCATGAGATTCATGACTGTCCCATTTTTTGTAGGGACCCGTATTTTACTAGTTGACTTCTTTGTCATGTCATTAGAGCATGAAGAAGTCATACTAGGTATGGATTGGATGGATAGACTTTCTGCAATCTTAGATATAGGTAGGAGGACCGTTACTTTTCTATTGAGTTAGGACAAATAGAGGTTTTCTGAGGATGGGACCTTGGAAAATCTAGTATGGTTATCGGTGCGATACGAGTAGTTAGACTGTTTGCACAGAGATGTGAGGCCTTCTGGTATTATGCCATGAAGGAGGGGAAGAGTCCAGCATTAGAGGATATTTCAGTGGTCTGTGAGTTTGCAGATGTGTTTGCGAGCTGTCCAGTTTGCCGCCTCAGAGGAGTGTGGACTTTGATATCGAGTTAGAGCCTGGTACGAGGCAGATCTCAAAGGCCCATATCGGATGGCGCCTTGACAAGGCTTATTTCCTAAGGTCGTTATTATAAGCTTATCAAGTTAAATCCGAACTTAATACTAACCAATGTATAGTGATTAAGTAAGGGTCGAACCCAAGGGAGTTGAACAAGTTTCTATTCAATTTTAGTTATTGATTTGGTAACAAAGGGGGGGGGGGGAATTTGGATTGTTTAAAACAAGACAAAGACAATTATAATGTTGGTGAAAATAAGATTGATTTAAGAACTACACTAGGTAGGATCTTAGCATACATATAAATTGGTTGGTTCTTTTTAGAAGTATTCAATATTTGTTCTCATCTTGATCGTATTTATGCATTAAGCCAACCGGTATTAACACAACTTAACTAGTTTATTAATCCGTAAACCTACAAGATTAAACCACTAATTAGCATTCTACCAAAGATAAAGAGATACATAAAAGATAAACAACCCGTTAATCTTATTATGTAGTTAAATTCCTTTCCCTTAAATAATCACAACCAGCTTTTACCTAAGGGTTTGCTACTAGATTAAGGACCCGAACCCGGAATCAATTAATCCTAGCCTTTTGCATGCAATTATACAACTTAGGTGATCAAACTAAGTAGAAAATAAACATGCAAACTAAGTTAAATACAAGGAATATAACACAAAATATATTGAATAAAACTTCTATTTAAAAAGAACTTACAACCACTTTATAATGCAGCTTCAATCCACCCAATGTAGCCAAGGGAGTTTAGAAACTCATTACAAAGAACACTATGAATATAGAGGTTTTTGTGTGGAAAATGAGATGAAAATACCTATAGCCAAGGGCTCTATTTATACTACAAAATGCATTAAAAAGGAGTAAAGAGGTTGTGCTAACAGCCACCATTAAGGGTGAATTAAAGTGGTTGCAAACAGCCACAATAATGTCCTTAAAGTCGTCGAAAACAGCCGAGTAAAAGCCTCTGAAGCTAACCCGCACCCGCGGCTAAGGGCGCCGCGGGGGCGGTTTAGGAAAAAACGTTCCAACTTCTTCTTGGCCGCGGGGGCGGCTCGTCATACCCGCGGGGGCGGGTCCTTGAATGCTCTTGAAACGTCTGACTCTTTAACTTCGTAACGCTTCTGGTGAGAATCCGCAGGGGCGGCCCAGAGTTACCGCGGGGGCGGTGACACTAGATCTTCGGCTTCACAAGGCCGCTGGCATGGCCGCAGGCAAGGGCGCTGGGGCGCCGTCTTCGCTTCGTCAGGCTGGGTCACCGCAGGGGCGGACAGGGTTGGCCGCGGGGGCAGTGACATGTCTCTTCATGGCCGCGGGCGAAGACGCGGCTGCGGCTCTTGGTGGTGGTCTTCATGGTTGACACCGCAGAGGCGGACTGGAGAGTCCGCGGGGGCGGTGACAGGCTTGTCTTGGCCGCGGGCGTTGACGCAGGCAGCGGCACTCATCTGTGTTGTCACCGCGGGGGCGGACAGAGGATGCCGCGGGGGCGGTGTGCACCAGAATCTGAACTTCGATGATTTTCTTCAACTCCTAAGTATTGCTAATACCTTCTTTTGCTTCAATTTGAATCTTTTATCTGGATCACAGTATTAGCAATATAAACTAACTCAAAAACATAAAAACGACTCTAAAAGCTACCTAAAATGATAGTGATTCCATCACCTATCAAACTCCCCCATACTTAGACTCTTTACTCGTCCCGAGTAAACAACACATCAAACAATTCAGCTTACAAGCCTCAGGAAGTATGGCATAGTATAAAAGATGAGGAACAAAAGAGAAAAAAAAAAATAAGCAAAGAAAATGAGAGAAAAGAAAAAGAAAAGAGAAGGAAATATGAGAAAATGTGAGAAAAACTACCATCCTTATTGCTCCAAGAGTGACCTACCCGGACATCCTCCTTATGACTCCCCTTCTTATGTCGCCAACGCCGGAAGGAGAACCTACACTCGATATCGCTCATTTTGCCAAGGAGCCCTTTCGGGTTTTCACCTTGCCACTCTTTTTTTTTTTTTTTTTTTTTTTCATTGATGATCTCACCAAAAGTCTCACCTCCCTCAAGTCCAATTTTGCACCAACCTAGAGTTGGTCGGACTACCTTCTTTTTACCTAAACCGCTCTTTCGGGTTTTCGGTTTATCCAAGGATTTCCTTTCCTTTTTCTCAATTCTTTTGGCTTTTTCTCTATTTTTTATTTTTTATTTTTTATTTTTTTTTGAAATGAATTACAATGCTGAATTTAAATCAAATTCAAATGACTAGAAAAATTAAACAAACTCAAAAAAAACATGCATGATAAATACCCTCCCCCATACTTGAAGAACGCTTTGCCCTCAAAGTGTGAAAATGAAAGCAAAGATAATAAATGGAGAAGAGCAAGAGGTGTGGCTCACTAGTGGGATGGTCCGGCTGGACCATCCGGACCGTGCTCCGGAGGATACGGGAAGTGGCTGAAAAAGTGCTCCTGACGCTGGTACAAGCCGTCAAGGCGGGTCTGTTGTGCGTCCATCCTCACCGTGTGAGAGGTCTCAAAGTTGGCTTGCCAAGCCAACTGCTGAGCCTCCGTCCTCCGCAGTTGTGCCTCCTTCTGTTGTATTTTCCGCAGGGGCGGTTTTGAAGACCCGCAAGGGCGGGTTTTTTTTTTTTTGGGTAAAACTGCTGGGGGGGGCTTGTCACCGCGGGGGCGGGGGCTTGTCACCGCGGGGCGGTGACAAAGGAAGCGGAGACGCAGAGCTAGCGCCGGGTGCGGCGCTGGAAACGTTCGTCAAGGGCTTAATCCGCTGGTGCGGGGGTCTATCACCGCGGGGGCGGTGACAGCCTTGTGCTTGCGCTGGCTCAGCGCCGGGGGCGGGCTGGGAGCGTAGTGTCACCGCGGGAGCGGTGACTTATGGCCGCAGGTGCGGTTTCCTTGGCAGAACGTCAGAACCTCCTCTTCTTATTTTCTCGGGTTGCCTCCCGAGCAGCGCCTTTGTTTTACGTCGTTGGCTCGACGTAAGACCTACATCACTGAGTTAGTAGCATGGGTTTGAACCATGAAAATGGTCCAAACCAATAATCAATAAAAAAAAAGTACAATAAAAACTTAAATAAAACTCCCCGGCAACGGCGCCAAATTTGACAAGGCTTATTTCCTAAGGTCGTTATTATAAGCTTATCAAGTTAAATCCGAACTTAATACTAACCAATGTATAGTGATTAAGTAAGGGTCGAACCCAAGGGAGTTAAACAAGTTTCTATTCAATTTTAGTTATTGATTTGGTAACAAAGGGGGGGGGGGGGGGAATTTGGATTGTTTAAAACAAGACAAAGACAATTATAATGTTGGTGAAAACAAGATTGATTTAAGAACTACACTAGGTAGGATCTTAGCATACATATAAATTGGTTGGTTCTTTTTAGAAGTATTCAATATTTGTTCTCATCTTGATCGTATTTATGCATTAAGCCAACCGGCATTAACACAACTTAACTAGTTTATTAATCCGTAAACCTACAAGATTAAACCACTAATTAGCATTATACCAAAGATAAAGAGATACATAAAAGATAAACAACCCGTTAATCTTATTATGTAGTTAAATTCCTTTCCCTTAAATAATCACAACCAGCTTTTACCTAAGGGTTTGCTACTAGATTAAGGACCCGAACCCGGAATCAATTAATCCTAGCCTTTTGCATGCAATTATACAACTTAGGTGATCAAACTAAGTAGAAAATAAACATGCAAACTAAGTTAAATACAAGGAATATAACACAAAATATATTGAATAAAACTTCTATTTAAAAAGAACTTACAACCACTTTATAATGCAGCTTCAATCCACCCAATGTAGCCAAGGGAGTTTAGAAACTCATTACAAAGAACACTATGAATATAGAGGTTTTTGTGTGGAAAATGAGATGAAAATACCTATAGCCAAGGGCTCTATTTATACTACAAAATGCATTAAAAAGGAGTAAAGAGGTTGTGCTAACAGCCACCATTAAGGGTGAATTAAAGTGGTTGCAAACAGCCACAATAATGTCCTTAAAGTCGTCGAAAACAGCCGAGTAAAAGCCTCTGAAGCTAACCCGCACCCGCGGCTAAGGGCGCCGCGGGGGCGGTTTAGGAAAAAACGTTCCAACTTCTTCTTGGCCGCGGGGGCGGCTCGTCATACCCGCGGGGCGGGTCCTTGAATGCTCTTGAAACGTCTGACTCTTTAACTTCGTAACGCTTCTGGTGAGAATCCGCAGGGGCGGCCCAGAGTTACCGCGGGGGCGGTGACACTAGATCTTCGGCTTCACAAGGCCGCTGGCATGGCCGCAGGCAAGGGCGCTGGGGCGCCGTCTTCGCTTCGTCAGGCTGGGTCACCGCAGGGGCGGACAGGGTTGGCCGCGGGGGCAGTGACATGTCTCTTCATGGCCGCGGGCGAAGACGCGGCTGCGGCTCTTGGTGGTGGTCTTCATGGTTGACACCGCAGAGGCGGACTGGAGAGTCCGCGGGGGCGGTGACAGGCTTGTCTTGGCCGCGGGCGTTGACGCAGGCAGCGGCACTCATCTGTGTTGTCACCGCGGGGGCGGACAGAGGATGCCGCGGGGGCGGTGTGCACCAGAATCTGAACTTCGATGATTTTCTTCAACTCCTAAGTATTGCTAATACCTTCTTTTGCTTCAATTTGAATCTTTTATCTGGATCACAGTATTAGCAATATAAACTGACTCAAAAACATAAAAACGACTCTAAAAGCTACCTAAAATGATAGTGATTCCATCACCTATCACGCCTATTGCAATGTTGGAGCTGAAGAAGCAACTTGAGGAGTTGGCCGAGAAGGGTTTTATTCACCATAGTGTATCTCCATGGGGAGCATCTGTTCTCTTCGTACGGAAGATAAACGGATCGTTGAGACTGTGTAGTGATTACAAAGAGCTTAACAAGGTGACCATTAAGAATAAGTATACATTGTCGTATATGGATGTTTTGTTGGAGCAGCTTCAAGAAACAATAGTATTTTTCCAGGATTGATCGACGTTCGAGATATCATCAGCTGAAGGGATCAAGGTGGATCCAACGAAGATTGAGGCAGTAGTAGCATGGACTACACCGACGAACGTCAAGGAGGTACATAGCTTCCTTGGCCTAGCCGGTTATTACAGACGCTTCGGGGAGGGATTCTCTATGATTGCCCGTCCACTGACGAGTTTGCTGAGGAAGACTACCAGATTTTTATGGTTTGATTAGTGTGTACAGAGTTTTGAGGAGCTGAAGAGACGTTTGACTTCTGCTCCTGTTTGGGCACAGCCAGAGGGTATGGAAGGATTTGATCTAGTTAGAGTTGGACATTCAGTTTCCGGATGAGGATGCCCGGCTGAGTATTTTAGAGGTTCTACCTGATCTGTTGAGTGAGATCCAACAGAAGCGGGAGATCTGCCCGACAGTGGTGAGGATACGAGATAGGATGTCTCGGGATGAGACCCCACAGTTCCTGCTGGGAGCAGATGGAGTTTTGGAGACGCCGTGGTCGCGTCTGTGTACCTGCTGATACAGAGCTGAGACAGATACTTTTTACAGAAGGCTTACTGTACACCTTACTCTGTACATTCAGGTACGGGTAAGATGTGTCAGGACTTGAGACGTTTATATTGATGGAAAGGGCTGAAGCCGATGTGGCCGATTTGTGACACAGTGTGCGACCTAACAACAGGTCAAGATAGAGCATTGCAGACCAGAGGTGAGCTCCATCCACTTCCGGTTCCACAGAGGAAGTGGGAGGACGTCACCATGGATTTTGTGATTGGACTGAGGCTGAGCCGGAGTTTTGATACCATTTGGGTCATAGTGGACCGATTGACGAAGACGGCACGTTTCATTCCTATTAGAGAGACGTGGCCGGTGAGCAGATTAGCCGAGGAGTACACTAGGTAGATAGTGAGACTCCATGGTGTACCGATGACGATCGTCTCAGACCGAGATAGACGATTTACCTCGAGGTTCTGACAGCAGATTCAGACTGCCCTGGAGATGAGTTTATATTTTATTACTGCGTTCCATGCTCAGACAGATGGTCAGTCAGAGAGGACCATCCAGACGCTGAAGAATATGCTGCAAGTTTGTGTTTTAGTATGCATTTATGGGGATGGCCCTTATGAGGCACTGTATGGGCAAAGATGTCGGACTCCGTTAGGCTGAGATGAGCAGAGCAGTAACGGTGATTTGACACCTGATCAGGTTCAAGATGATGGGATCCAGGAGTAGGTCTTAGAACTAGCCTGAGGAGCAATATGATTACGTGCATATGTGCTTATGTGCTTATATGCTATGCTATGTTTATTTTCGTGCTAGCTATGATGTGTTTATGATCTTACTAGATCCTGTTGTGCTAGTACGACTGTTAGAGATAGCTGGAGATGGCTCATACCTCCATGCTATTTTGATGGACATAGTTTGGATGGAGATGTCTTCTCCATGCCCGATGATGGTTTGGCTAGAGATGTTCCTCAATGCCCGGATAGTAGTGTGATCTTTTGAGGTATAGTGTCATATGGGTTGATACCTTAGGTACGAGATATGATACCTCCGATAGAGAGAGTGTATCCCGGTTTTGTGTTTGAGTGCTTTCGGATTTGTACAAGTTTTGGGACGAAACTTGTTTTTAGGGGGGTGAGATGTAAGAGCCTTAGCCTTTGGAGCCACTTTTGGGCCTTAGCCGCCCCTGCGTGTGAGTGAGGCCGCCCCTGCAGCTCATCCGTGTTTCCGCCCCTGCGGTCCTGGCTGCTGCCCCTGCGGGTTCCGGCGGCTGCAGCCGTCTTCTTTGACTCTTTGACCTGTGCTTTACTCTTTACCTTTCTTAATCTTTGCCTTGGCTGATCAAGGGCTTATTCTTCACTTTCCTTCCAGCTTCCCACGTCCCTAGCTTCCCTTGCTTCCCTTTGACCTTGATCTTGGTTTTGAAAGAGTTTGGCTTGAGTTTTGTGTGGGTAGTAGTTGTTGTTGTTGTTGGTTGTGTGCATGCTGAACTTGGAAGCCAGTCTGGAGGTGTGTGAGCTCTTCTCTGCAACTAGGACCAAGAGAGTGGTAAGCAATCTTGCTCCTTCTTCTTTCTTTCCTTGGATTTAATCTCTTAGCTTAGGTTTAGATGCATGTATAGGTGTGTATTGATGTTTGTATGTGTATGTATATGTATGTGCTTGAACCTGGATGAGAGAAGACGTGTGTGATCACGTGAAGAGCTGAGGAGAAATCGCAGAATCGTTTCCTGCGTTGTCGCCGCCCCCGCGGCCGAGAGTCACCACCCCCGCGGCTACCATGTCATAGCGCCTGCGTTTGCCAGCGTTCCTTGTCACCGCTCCCGCGGCTACGTTCCGCCGCGCCTGCGGTCACCTGTGTTCCGCCCCTGCGTCTCTCCTTCACGCAGGTGCGTCTTGTTCCGGTTCTACCTAGAGTTAGGTAGATCCTTTCCTTTCCTAGTATGTGCGTTAGTAGCATGCTAGGTACGAGTATAAGGTTAGAGTGAGGTTGAGTACGGTATCGTTTAAGCCGGTTACGGCTTTGAGGTTTACGAGTTGGAATATGATCCTTATGGATCCCTTGGGCCTAGGTGTGACCCTGTTATGGATATGAGTGTGATATTTGTGTTATACCTTGTTTCGGTTATGTTGATCTCCAGAGCGGAGCCGTTTGAGTTTGAGTCTGAGACTCCCGAGGTTGAGGTAAGTCCATAGGACTTACTTAGCTGCCATCCTTATATTGGATGTGTGCATGAGTGGTGTGTGTATATGCTTGATAGCCGTGTTATGATATTGTTATTACCGACCTATGGTCTATTGATTGCCCATTGTAGGGCCGTGACAACTTGTCCTTTCATCCCGCTGGGAGTCTGGAGGTTCTCTACGGGCAGGCCAATATGGTTCAGTGGGCCGGCCACCTGTCCACTCCCATAGGGTACACGGGAGGTGGGACCGGATCCCCACTCCAGCTGGTACTATTCCCGAGAGGCGAGGGTTATATTCCTCGTGTCACATACGTTCATATTGAGATATTTATATATATGAGTTGAGTGTTGGACTATGATTATTAAGATAATAAACTGGGTAAATGCGTGATATTGTGATGAGGTGTTTAGTACTTTGTGATGTGTGTTTGTGCTCCTGCATCTTCATATATGTGTATGGTTAGCTAACGGTTTCATACCGTGTTGTAGATCTTTTGCAGGTTAGGAGAACTGTAGAGTGATCCAGAGTGGGCGATCTGCTGAGGGCTCCGTACACTGGGGTCGTACTCGTGGGCTACGGGTTATTTTGACCATGTATATATGTTTATGTTTTGTTGTACTCAACAGTACTTGTATAAACCTTTTGATATTTTATAACAGTTTGATGTTTTGTATTTAATCTATTGGTGCCTTGTTGTAAGATTCAGTGAACTTGTTGTCAGGCTAGGGTCAGGATCCATTGTGAGATCCTAGCCGGTAGCACTCCGAGTCCTATGGATTTGGAGTGTTACATGTATCGTTGTCATATATGTTTGAGTAATGGCTCAGGCCTCGGCCCTTTTCTAGAGGGGTATGTCACATTTCCCGTTCCAGCTGGAACTTTACACTTGGGCTAAATGGGGTTGTCCATGCATATCAATTCAAATATGAAGCAACTTTAAATATATATATATATATATAGGGTCAGGATCCGGTAGGAACAACCCTTAGAGTAGGGAATAGGAACTCCTAAGATCCGTTGTATTAAAATTTGTACGTTCATGATGGAAGGTGCATAATAACCTTCCAAGGTGAGAATCACATGATTGTTCATTTTTTATTATTCATTGATTAAATAAGATACAAATTAGGAAGACAGATTTCTTATTTTTGGGTTATCCCAAAAATAAACGTTAAAGCAATTGATCGTTAATATATTTTATAAGAAATTTGATCGTTAATATATTTGGTCGTTAATATATTTTATAGAGAAATTTGATCGTTAATAAATTTTATAAGAAATTTGATCGTTAAATTTGTTAGGATTGGTCGTTAAAATTTGTTTTGGTAATTAAAATATGAAAAAAGACATTTTAACCACCAATTTTTCTCTATAAAATTTTAACGACCCACAAAATTTTAACGATGACTATATTAATTATATAAAAAACATTTTAACGACCAATTATTCTCTATAAAATATAATAACGACCCAATATGAAAATAATGTATTACCATAATTTGGTCGTTATTATATTTTATAGAGAAATTTTGGTCGTTAAAATATTTTTATCATAATTCTATAGAGGCAATATAATATTCTCATTAATTATTACCATAAACAATGTTAAATCTTGGACGTTCATCTATATTAATCCAACGGCTATTATAAGTCCTTATTCCCTACTCTAAGAGAGGGTTAGGATCTGGTAGAAACCTCTCTTAGAGTACGGAATAGGAACCTCTAAGATCCATTATATTAAATAATGAACGTTTGTGATGAAAGGTACATAATAAGGTTTAAATGGGGAGTTTCATCAAATTATTCAAATTTGGTTCAATAGAAGTTAATGTATCTTTATAATAGGAAGTATGATATATTATTTTTGGAGGAACAAATCTTTAAATCGACATAAAATATACACGACAAGTAATGTTCACAATTTTTATGTTATTGTAGTTGCATATTGTTATATTTAACGTTCGTTACTGAATAGATTTGATCGTTATTATTATGTTTTACGGTCTTCATATATATTGCCAATCGTTAAAAATTAATATAGCCATCGTTAAAAAAATTAGTCGTTAAATTTGGGCGTTAAATTTGGTCGTTAAAATTCTATGAAAATTTATTATAAAATTAATTATTTTCATATTTGGTCGTTAATATATTTTATACGAAATTTTGGTTGTTAAAAAATTTTATAAGAAATTTAATTGTTAATATATTTGCTCGTTAATATATTTTATAGAGAAATTTTATAGAGAAATTTGATCGTTAAATTTGTTAGGATTGATCGTTAAAATTTGTTTTGCTTGTTAAATTATTTTCATATTTGGTCGTTAATATATTTTATAGAGAAATTTTGGTCGTTAAATTTTTTTTATATAATTAATATAGTCATCGTTAAAATTTTGTGGGTCGTTAAATTTGGTCGTAAATTTTGATAAATTTAGTCGTTAAATTTTATGCTAGTTAAATTATTTAGAATTATTTGATAAATTTGGTCGTTAAAATGAAGGAGAAATTGCAATCCTCGTCCACTCGAATTATAACAATTATCTAAATCTCATTTTTACCTTTTTTTCGATCTCCTTCGTCTACAATTTTTTATTATTTTTAACTCGTACTCTTTTTCACAATCATACCCACTAAGATCTTCATTTTACCGCAACCCTAGTTTCACTTATTCACTGATTTCATCTCTTTAATTTTTCATCTTCTACTTATATTTTTTTGAACCCACGTCTTTGCTTCAACATATTTCTTTTTCATGGAGTTTCGAATATGCTTATTAGCATCGGAGTTACTTTGTTTCACATGAGCAAATACGTTTGTTGGAGATGACGAATTATATTTTAAATCTATAAATTACATTATTTATATATTTTACTTTCTCCATACAATTTTTTTATTTTAACCCTGTGCGAAACACACGATACTTAACTAGTCTTTCTAAATATATATGGCATCAATTACTAAGTGTAAAAATCAATTTAGAAATTTAAATTATTTTATTTATATCGTGTGTAGCATTTTTGTCACCATACAGGCTCACGACCAAGTACAAATGGTACCATCTTTTCGAAAGTCGTTTGATGAAACAATTGACCGCTCCCACGCCAGCAAACTTGATTGATTAACTAATACCATGTTGGGTTTTTCAAGTGTAATGATATTCATAATTTGAATCATTAAAACTATATGATAATATCACCTGTAATTTAGTGTAATACTTACAAGACCGCACGATTTTAGTCCTAATTAATATAATCTTCATTCATCATACAACTTGATCATTGGTAGACTATATATACTCAACAATGTTGGATTTGTAGCTCTCATCCCAAACAAACTTATTCATCTCATTACATTTGTATACGGTTCTAATCGAGTAAGATCATTCAAATGGCCATACCGAAGGCTTCTTCTCCGGCGGCATTAGCCACTTTGCTCATTCTAATGACTCTAGCCGGACAATCCCTTGCTAGTCTAAAGGTCGGCTTTTATGCTGGAAAATGTGGAAAGAATGACGTTGAGTCCATTGTATTCAACGTGGTGAGGTCCAACTTCATCAGAGACCCGACCCTCGTGGCTGCTCTTCTCCGTCTACAATTTCATGATTGCTTTGTCCGGGTAAGTGAAGCTTTTATATATATATATATATATATATATATATATATATATATATATATATATATATATATATATATATATATATATATATATATATATATATATATATATATATTCTTGAATGGACAAAGATTAATTACGTACGAACGTGTCTTCTAATCGTCGTCTCATTTTCGATCATTTTGGTGGGTAGGGTTGCGATGCATCACTCTTATTGGATGGAGGAAACTCTGAGAAAACCGCCGGTCCAAATGGAAGTGTTAGAGGATACCAAGTTATTGATGCCATAAAGGCTGCTTTGGAAAGAGCTTGCCCCGGAGTCGTTTCATGTGCTGATATTATTGCTATCGCCACTAAAGTTTCCGTTGTCTTGGTTAGTCGATTTATACATGTATATATAATGCCATGTATTGAATCAAGTGAAAACTATCTTTACTATAAATAAAACATGAAACGAATCATAAATACAAATTATTATGTGCATGTCAAATGTGAACTTTTCATATATGTTAAACTTACACTTTTATTGTAAAAATTTATATATAGGCGGGAGGAAAATCGTACAACGTGGAAACCGGAAGAAGAGACGGCCGTATCTCTAATGCAAATGATGCCAATGCAAATCTCCCAGGACCAACAACCCCGGTTGGTGCAGCTATTGGAGCATTTGGCGCTAAAGGAATTAGCAAAGAAGATTTTGTTCTTCTACTCGGTAAAATTATATACATTTTCATATCTATTATAAATTATATGGATCTTATTGCTAATTGAACTTATTATATAGGTGCCCACACCGTTGGTATCACACATTGCAACTTCTTTCAAGACCGTCTTTACAGATTCAATGGTGTTTCTGGAAGAACAGACCCAAGCATAAACCCGACATTTGTCTCATTCCTTAAGAGAACTTGTCCCCGCAATGGGGGCGGTGGCAACTCCGTGTTCCTCGATCAAAGCAGCTCGAGAAGTGCAAACAGAGTAGACAACGGTTTTTATAAGGCAATTGTAGCTCGCAAAGGCATCCTCCAAATTGATCAAATGATTGCACTTGATGCATCCACGAGGTCCATTGTTTCCAAATATGCGTCCAACAATGATTTGTTTTTAACCAAATTTGGACAAGCCATGGTTAAACTTGGTCGGCTGGGAGTTCTCACTGGTAGTCAAGGTCAAATTCGAAGGTCATGTCGTCGTGCTAACTAATAAATGAAACTATTTATTATGTTTTTGAGAAACAACCCTATATTTACTTATTGAGCATTGTTTTCTAACATATTTCATTCTATTTTGTTTCTTCATATTGTATACTTTTCTCTTCCCATGCATTTGTATGCGGATTACCATCAATATTATTACTTTTATTATTATTAATTGTTGCGTCTGTTATATATATATATATATATATATATATATATATATATATATATATATATATATATATATATATATATATATATATATAATTTGTTGATTTTATTAACAACTTAATCATGACTCTTTTATGTTTTATATTGTAAATTGAGAACGTGGTAATCGGTTTAAACTCAGTCTAGCCTAGACCGAGTTTAACCGACCGAAAGCTCAAACTTCATATAAATGAAGATTTATTTAACTTCACGGTGAAGGTAAATAATCACTTCACGACATAGGGCGGACAATCTGACCCGAAACATTTTCGCTTTGTTCCTTGGTACATGGCCCACATGGGTAAATGGCTAGGAGAAGGACGAGAAATCTTTTGCTTTCATAGAGTCCTCGGAATCAAGAAGGACAAATTGACTGTCAACAATGGCGATGGAGATGAGCAGCAACGAAGACTTTGCGGTTGGATGTGTTCTTTCCATCAAGACCACACTTGGAGAAGAGTTCGAAGCCCAAGTTATCACCTTCGATCGTCCCTTCAACATTCTCGTTCTCCATATCCTTTTCACTTTCTCTCCCGTTATCGAACATTTTTTCGAAATTATCCTTCTTTTGTTTCGAATTTTTCGAAATCCCTGTACAATTTCATTCTATTTACACGTTTCATGGCGGATTTCATTAACGGTGTTTACAAGAGGGCTCGGAACCAGGGCCTCGCAGGAATGTGAGGATGTTGAATGCTAATTACATCAAGGAATTCACTCTAATTCGGAAGATTGAGGATGATCCTCTTCATCTCAAGAGCTGTTACATTGATCTTAATACTCTTCTATCTAGAGAAGAGTCTGCAATTAGGTTATTCACCTATACTTCAAATCTTCAGTGAATCTTAATTTTCGCGATTCGTGTTATAATCTTGTATATTTTATTGTGTAGCTCCATTTAGTTAATGGATTTGCTTTCTAAATTTGTGCAGACACGCTGAGATGGAAGCTGAGAGGCTTGGTGTAGGTGTGACACCCGAAGCTCAGAGTATATACGACGCTTTGTCCAGAACGTAATTTCCATATCTACCTCTTTCTTCTTCTGCGGCCTTTGTTTGTTAGTTGAATTTGATGTTAGTGTTAACCAGGAGCGTAATTTTACAGAACGTAATTTCTATCTCTAAGGTTTGCATGTAAGAATACTTTCTGCTATTGGTACATGTAATGTTATTGAGAATAATGTTATTGAGAAGTGCTGATAAGGAAAAAACTTCTGTACTAAGAGGCATTGCTTGATATTTGACCTTGTTATGTCTTCCATGATATTGTATTCATAGCTCAAGATTCCAGCCATTTACATAGTAGTCACTAGATTTGATATCTATTCAATTCTGAATAATAAGTTGATTGGATATATTGATGTTTATAAAGTAGAAGGATGAGGGTGGGTTACTAGTTTATACATTTTCACTTGTGTGCCAGATATAGAATGTTCATTTAAAAATGTTGCTTCATGTGATGGAATGGATGTTGAGCAGGCATCCAGTCCGGTGGGACAAAACCACCATTGTTGTGATGAATGAGGTGCGAGTCAGCAGTTCATATTATCCTGAATCTGTTGGCGGAGGAACGGCTGCAGCAAATGACCGTGTTAGAAAAGTGGTAAGTTTTAACATTAGTCTACTTTCTAGATGAAACACACCCTCTATTTCCCTCGGATTCTCATATTCAACCCTTTTGTTCTTCTGTTATGTAGCTTGAACTAGAAAGGAGAAAGTTACAATCTCGTTTAATCTCTCACTGAACATGATCCATATTCATTGCTTGTACAAGCAGACATCATATCCTCAAGGATCAACTTGCAACTCTCTTGCATCCCAAAAAACGCTTCCTCACGGACCTGTTGATATAGTTATTTGATCTTGTAGAACATCTACTGATGCCTTGTATTGTGTTATCTGGGCATCCTAGATCTCGACTTTTGATTGTTGAGCTTGAAATGTTTGTCCATCTCCAAGCTTAAATCGAAAGACTTTAATTGTGACTACTATCCTCGCAAAAATATTAATGTGCTTCTCTTGTATGTTTCCCTTAAAATATGTATTCAAATCTTGGATATCAGCTACTAAGCTATAATTTGGCGATGTTTAATTGTGATTTGACGCTTTATGTCATCGGTATTGCACACTCTTCTCCTTGTGGCATTATATGATCATGAATTACTATTAGTGCAAACTTTTAGCTCTAGCCGTTTAGAAATGCTAAGAATAATTTCCGAAAATGAAATATTAACGAATCAATTAAAATCCATATTTGTTTAATGACTATAATAGAATGATAGAGCTTTTTTTAGCTTTAAAGTACATACTATTTTTCTTTTCCCTTAATTGTCTCCATTTCACCCTTCTAACCAAACAAGTATTTATAGGGGTGGACACAAATCTCGCCAATTCCGGTCTCATCTCGATCCCGTCCCAATCCCGGCGGAATTTCATTAAAAATTATAAATCCCGTCCGAAAATTGTCCCGTCAAAAACTATGCACGACGACATATGGATCTTAACTCCTTCATCCTGATAGGCCCGTCCCGTCCTGTATATAATAAAC
Organism: Fagopyrum tataricum; assembly: GCA_002319775.1. Classification (NCBI taxonomy): domain Eukaryota; kingdom Viridiplantae; phylum Streptophyta; class Magnoliopsida; order Caryophyllales; family Polygonaceae; genus Fagopyrum; species Fagopyrum tataricum. Next base: position 54,141,630 of record CM008282.1, on the reverse strand, counting down.
AGTTAAATATAAAATAATAAATATTCTTTAAACCCTAAGTATTAGTGATATACTTATATAGATATTATATAGATATGTTTATATGTATTAAAAAAAATACATGTTGGTCAAACTGTCAAAATTGATAAATGGTTCAAATGACCCAAATTCATTTAGATGTGTTTTATTATGGATATTTGGAAATTTTAATGTAAATTGTAATATGTTATTATGAATATTTGAAAACTTTAATGTTTTTGCATTTTAAGTACGACATACACATATACTTTTGTGGATTAAACGTAAAATTTAAACACGGTAAATAAATTAATGGACAAACGGGATTTGACCCGTCCCGTCTCGATCTCAACCGGAATAGGACCCGGTGGGATTCAATCTAAAATATCCAAAGCCTGTCCCGATCCCGTCCCATGTAAAATAGCTGGAATCGGGACTGAGATGACTTCAATCTTGTTGTGATCTTTCAACGAGTTACTTCAGAAATAGAGAGAAGAAGACAAAACGTTTTGTGGTTTTGCTGCACAAACCTTGCAGCTATGGTTTTCAATATACTTTATGAATACAACCCTAAACATATCTATTTATAACCATAAATAGATAGAATTCTCTATAAATAGATAGAATCCTATAAAAAGATAAATTCAATAAATAGATAGAATTCGTACCATGGGGGCTCCGCCTGATACCACCCCGCACCCCTGTCACTCCGGGCCCATTAATCCATGGGCCCAAAATATGTTTCTCCCCTTGGCCCATTGTATCAGTATACCTAGATTTATTATCTTATTATAACAATCTCCACCTAGACAACATAATCTAATACAAAAATTGGAAACACATACAACTCCAGGATCTTGTCGCCAGATTCTCCTTATTTCTCTTGACAGGAGGCTTTCTCACTCATCTAACAACGAGTGACATGAACCAAATCCAAGCAATGCTTGAATTTGTTTGCGGTAACTGGTTTGGTCTTTATATCAGTTGCATTCTGAGAAGTGTGCACCTTCTCCAGGATGATCTCACCAGAAGCTTCTAGCCGTGCCTTGTACCTTATGCATTCTTTCTCTGAGATGCCTTGTTTCTTCTTGAACACCCATTTGCATCCTATTGCCCTCTTATCTGCTGGAAGAGGAACCAGCTCCCACGTCCTGTTCCTATGGAGAGATTTCATCTCCTTAACCATAACACCTACCCATCCTTCTTTCTCCTGACTATGAATAGCATCTCGAAAGTTGGATGGATCATCTGTCCCAATGACTAGAGCATAATTAACCATCTCCTCAAAACCATATCTTATAGGGGCCCTTGTGATGCGTCTGCTTCTGCCAGAAACAAGACTCTCTACTTGTTGTTGATCTACATCATCATGCTCACCACCTGCTGGTGTAGGTGTGCTAGAATCTGAAAGCTCCACCTCCACTGCTGATCTGGATTCAGTCTCTATAACTGTAGTTTTCTCAACTTCCTTGGCATGTAGAAGCATTGCCTGCTCATCAAATACAACATCTCGACTGATCATCCGTTTCTTTACAACAGGATCCCAAAACTTGAAACCCTCACACCTTTCTCATAACCCAAAAAAAATGCACTTCTTAGACTTTGCATCCAACTTTGTTCGCTCATCACCTGGAATCAACACATATGCTGGACTACCAAAAATCTTCAAATTTGATAAGTTTAAATCAGAACCAGTCCATACCTCCTCTGAAACCTTCCCGTCAAGAGAAGTCCGGGGTGATCTATTTATCAAATAGACCGCCATGCTCACTGCCTCTGCCCAGAATTGCTTTGGAAGCCCTGCATTCAATCTAAGACACCGCGCTTTTTCCGCAATGGATCGATTCATCCTCTCAGGAACACCACTCTGTTGTGGTGTCTTCCGCACTGTATAATGTCTCTGAATGCCATGCTCACCACAAAAAATCTGAAACTGAGAATCCGTGTACTCTGTCCCGTTATCCGATCTCAGATACTTCACTTTCCTCCCTGTCTGATTTTCCACTTCTGCCTTCCATAGCTTGAACTTGCTGAAGACTTCAGATTTATACTTTAGAAAAATACACCCAGACCTTCCTTGAATAATCATCAATGATAGTGACGTAATACCTAGATCCTCCTAGGGACGACACCTGAGTTGGTCCTCACACATCAGAATGCACATAATCAAGAATTCCACCTGTGTTGTGCTGACCTGTCTTAAAAGACACCTTGGATTGTTTTCCCATCACGCAAAACTTGCAGAAGTCGATCTTACAACTCTTCACACCATCCATGAGACCTCGCTTGTGAAGCTCAATCATCCCCCTTTCGCCAATGTGACCCAGGCGCATATGCCACAGAGTTGTGTAATCTGTCTCAGAAGCCACGGCTGCAATTTCACCTGTAACGGTACTCCCTACCAACCGGTAGATATTACCCGATGTAATATGCCCCTTCATAACTGTCATTGCCCCTTTGCTCACCTTTACACATTCCTTTTCTGTTTTGAAACAGAACCCTTTCACATGCAAAGTCCCCAAGGAAATCAGATTTTTCTTTAGAGCTGGAATGTGACGCACGTTAGTCAATGTTCGAATCACACCATCGTTCATCCTCACCTTTATCTGCCCAATGCCAACAACATCACAAGCCTTGTTGTCTCCTAATCGGACGGAGCCAAAAGTTCCAAACTTGTACGTCTCAAACCAATCTCTATTCGGAGTCATGTGAAACGAACATCCCGTATCCATGATCCATACATCTGAGTAGTTGCCTGAGGTCACAGAGAGCATATCAGAATATTCACCATCTGAGTCATCTTTCTGCACCACGTTTGATGATCTTGAAGATTCCTCTGACTTCTTATCTTCATACTTCTTCTTCCTGGCAGGACAATCACGTTTGAAATGACCCTCCTCCCTGCAGAAGTAACAAATTACTGGCTTTTTACCCTTGGACTTAGACCTGGATTTCTTGTTGCTTCTTTCTTGCTTCTCTTTCGTCCTCCCTCTATCCTGGTTGCCTCTAACATACAACCCTTCGCTTTGAGAATTCTCACTGGTATGTTGTCGTCGTTCGGCTTGTGAAAGCAACGTTGTTGACACCGTATCAAGACTTATCTCGTCTTTTCCACACGTCAACGTCATCACCAGATTCTCATATGAAGAGGGTAGAGAACATAGCAAGATCATAGCTTTATCTTCATCTCCAAGTTTTACATCCACCCGAGCCAAATCCCCAATAATTTGATTGAAAATATTCACGTGTTTCACCAAGTCAGAACCTTCCACCATTTTCAACCCATACAATCTTTGTTTGAGATATAATTTGCTAGACAGAGATTTTGACATATACCGTTTCTCCAATTGGGTCCAAATCTCTTGACAAGATTTGAGATCAATAACGTGGTATATTACCTCGTCTGCCAAACAGAGCCGAATGACCGACGCTGCCTTCTCCTGCATCTCCTCCCATTCGTCGTCTTTCAACGACTCCGGTTTTGTCTCCTTCGACGCCTTCAACATCCCCTGCTGTGTTAGCAGATCCTTAACTCGTCGCTGCCAAAGACCGAAGTTGCCAGTTCCGTTGAATCGCGGAACCTCAAATTTTGCAACGGAACTCATCGACAACCTTGCTCTTGATACCAGTTGTTGAGCTTTGATGCCAGTTGTTGTGATCTTTCAACGAGTTACTTCAGAAATAGAGAGAAAAAGACAAAACGTTTTGTGGTTTTGCTGCACAAACCTTGCAGCTATGATTTTCAATATACTTTGGTGGATTATGAATACAACCCTAAACATATCTATTTATAACCATAAATAGATAGAGTCCTATAAAAAGATAGAATTTTATAAATAGATATAATTCGTACCACGGGGGCTCCGCCTGATACCACCCCGCACCCCCCGTCACTCCGGGCCCATTAATCCATGAGCCCAAAATATGTTTCTCCCCTTGACCCATTGTATCAGTATACCTAAATTTATTGTCTTATTATAACAAATCTCGTCCCATGTACACCCCTTGGTATTTACATTCCATAATAAAATCTTCAAATCGTAAGGATTTAAGATAGTAATCAAGCTAAGAAAATATGAACATAAACTCAACGTACGGTGGGTGGCAGTCGGTGAGGTTGTCATATGAGTCAAGCCTATTCGGGTTTTCTTAACCTTGCTTGTGTAATGAACATAATTTGAAACTCGATTATATTTTAGGTTTAGTTCGAATTTGTCTTGATTTTATGTGCTATAAGTTGAGTTGTGGTTGGACTATATATAAAAACTCAAATTAAGCTAGTTTACTTAGTAAACAAGTTGTACATGAACACATATTTGAAAGGAGCTGTTATAATCACGGCTGAATTCTTGGTCCTAATAACAACTGTAGACGGGCATTTGACCTCTAGCAAAATTGCTTTAATACTTTTCAGGCTTTCTCAGATTTAACTTTGAGCCCCTTCTTGGCATCCAACGTCAAAAGAGTAAAGAAGAAAAGGCGAAATTAGCCAATGTAAGATGCAGCCCATGCATCTCTGATCTCTCTGCCACCAGTCTACCACCACCTCTGACTTTCTCTGTGTCTCTTTCTTGTGCATCACCTGCAACAAAAATATTTTTACAGGTCAGGTTTCAGAGAGATTTTCATAGAGAAATCTCTGGGAAAAAAAAAAAGAAAGATATGTACTGTACACAAAGCCATTAACACACCAAGCTCCTATATATAAAGAGATGGTGGTCCTGTACTCCTGTTTGCATGACTAACATTTGGGATTTTCCTCACCAAATCTTCTGTCCCATCAAATACATGTGGTCCTATCCTATCTTCTCTCTTGATCTTAAAACAAACTGTTTTTGTTATTGAACCAAATACATAGGTTACCCAAAAAAATATTACGGTTAACCATTTTTATATATACTATTTAATATGGCTTCTCTTAACCAGTTCGACTGAAATTGAAGTAATCATTGTATGAACATAATCAATAGGAACTTCGTTCAAAGTAGAAAAAGTGGAAGATTCAAATCAATTAATAAACGCAGTGGTGGTAGCGGCATATGATGATAAAATTGTTTAAACTTTAAATTCTAAACTACATTTCTGGAAAAAAGAAAAGAAAAAGGCAGGTAGGCGGTAGGCACAGAGGAAGGGAGCAATGGAGTGGAGAAAAGCATTCTACAGATTCCTTGGGTTTGTTAAAGAACATATTGATCTTCTTCTTTCTTTTCTCTCTCTCTTTTGCTTTTTGAGCCCACACACAGTCACAGTCACAGAAACCTTCTCTTTTCCTTTTCCTCGCTCCCCACTCACTTTCCGTTAGCATCTTAATACGCCATTAACGCGCATCTATTCTCCTCCGAACACACCCTTTTACCTGGTTTCTGATTCCTACTAATCCCATTTCGAAGCTCTCAACTTAATGTAATTTTTGTCTCCATTTCTTGTCTTTCCTTCTCTGGGCTGCATACCCAGAAAGTATTTTCAACAATTGGGTTGTTTTTTAGTACAATTCCTGTTGGTATCATTGGTGAAACAGATTCTTCTCTGTTTTTCTCAAGATTCAACATCTGGGTTATTTTTGCTACTGCTAAGCATTTGAACTTTTTTTTTTTTTTTTTTCAGCGTTTGGGGCATCAGTGTAATTACAGAGGAAGGAGATGGCAGGTGGAGGAGCGGCACCACCACCAAAACAAGAAGAGTTGCAACCACACCCTGTCAAAGATCAACTCCCCAGTGTTTCTTATTGCATCACCAGTCCACCTCCATGGCGTTAGTCTCTCTTTTTCACTTATTTCGATTCCTAAGTTGTAGTTCATCTAAAATTCAGTTGAGGCCCCGTTTGGTATCGATATGATCTGATATCGGTATTGGCATGAAACTGACCTTCATACCTTTGTTTTGTATGTTGCATATACATCTGGACATTAATATGTGATACCTTCCAAAATTTTGGTAAATCAAAACCCTTAGAATCTGATAACCCAAATACGGATACCAAACGTGGCCTTAAGAGCGTGTGTTTCGCCTGTGAAGTATTGATGTTAACTGTATTCATTTGCATCTTGTTGCAGCTGAGGCCATATTACTTGGTTTCCAACATTACTTGGTGATGCTTGGGACTACTGTTCTAATCCCAACTTACCTTGCCCCTCAAATGGGAGGTCGTAATGTAAGATTTACATTTTGATAATGAAATTTAGAAGGGAGAAAACACAGTGATGATTGATGAAGATATTGAAATATATGGATTTGAAGAGTTCCTGCTTTTGTAGGTGGAAAAAGTGAGAATGATACAAACCTTGCAGTTTGTTGCTGGCTTGAACACCTTATTCCAAACCTTCTTCGGCACTCGCTTACCTGCAGTGATTGGAGGATCTTACACATTCGTTCCAACAACAATTTCGATTGTTTTGGCTGGTCGTTACAGTGACATTGTTGATCCTCAGGAGGTTGCCTTAGTAAAATGTTTCTTTTTTTTTATTGTGTTATGGTTTCTTTTCCCATATAGAGCTGATTTTGTGTCACTTAATGCAGAAATTTAACAGCATAATGCGAGGAATTCAGGGCGCCATGATCGTTGCATCCACAATTCAAATTGTACTCGGGTTCAGTGGTCTCTGGCGTAACGTTGCAAGGTGGGTTTAGCTTAGATCCTCAAAGATTTTACTTTGGCTGATGATTTTACAAATTCTTTTACCAATTGTCAGATTCTTAAGTCCTTTATCAGCCGCCCCGTTGGTTGCGTTATCTGGCTTTGGCTTGTACGAGTTAGGATTCCCTGGGGTAATTATTCTTTGATCCACATTTGAATCAATGTAGTTAACATAACCTAATAGCGTATTTGGATTTGCAGGTTGCAAAATGTGTGGAAGTTGGCCTACCACAGCTTATCCTACTCCTTGTATTTTCTCAGGCATGTATATTAGTTATTATGTGTCATCATAATTTGCTTAGTAAAATCAGCAAGCTAATTTTCTTGTGAAACACACAATTGCAGTACATACCTCATCTAGTAAAGGGAGAGAGGCATGTGTTTGACCGGTTTGCAGTCCTATTCTCGGTTGTGATAGTCTGGATTTATGCTCACCTTCTCACAGTAGGGGGTGCTTACAAGAACAGGCCTATAAATACTCAGTTAAGTTGCCGAACTGATCGTGCTGGACTTATTGGCGCTGCCCCTTGGTAAACACCTCTCCCCTTCTCTTAACTCAACTTAGAATCCTTAAACTATTGCATTTTCTTTTAAATTGTGTATTTTCATGTACAGGATCAGTGTTCCATACCCATTTCAATGGGGAGCTCCAACATTTGATGCTGGTGAAGCTTTCGCAATGATGGCTGCTGCATTTGTCGCTCTCGTTGAGGTTTGTTGCCCTTCACTCCCTCGTGTGATGTACAACCCAAACTTTATGCTGACATCCGCTTCCCATTTTGTGACAGTCAAGTGGTGCATTTATAGCTGTTTCTAGGTATGCTAGTGCAACTCCTATGCCACCCTCTATCCTCAGCCGTGGCATAGGCTGGCAGGTAAACTCATGTCTGCAGAATATCACTAAAAAAGATAAATTCTCTAGTTTTCGGTTTTCAGTTATCCAACTCTTGTTAACCTCATCTCTGCTTTACTTCAGGGAGTCGGCATTCTCTTCTCTGGAATTTTCGGAACTGGATGTGGATCATCAGTGTCTATGTAAGGCCATGGGAATTTTTGTCACATAATACATCTTTATATTACTAAAATTGCTCATATTTTGTCCATGTGTCAACTCCTAATACGGTTCACATAAGCAATTTTTCATTTTATTTACGATAATATCACTTTAATATTACAAATTGTCACTACTAACAAGTAACATTACGATTTTTTTTTGAAAATCTAAATCTTCATTAAAGTTTATACTTTTAAATGTTTAATTTCAAATAGATGATTCCAATTAATCAATAGTAATAACTAGGATAGTACCGTGCCTTGCACGGGATGATATAAAATTTATTTATACATTAAAATAAATTAGTGCAATATAAATTAACAATCATATAATTGTTTACAACAAAAATACATAAATTTATTATAAGAATCTTTTTATAGTTTAATCATAATATATTGCATGTATTAAAATTTAAGTTAGTATGATAGCCTTTAAAAAAATTCTACTTAATATTTTTTTTGAATAGTCTATTAGAATATTCGACAAATCTATTTCTTATTTATAAGCAAAATTATGTTATTAAATTAAATTTTAAAATAAATGCTAAAGTTTATAAAAATTCAAAAAGAAAGTTGTATAAGATTACTCTATTATATGACTATCCTAAATAAGATGTATCAATCATAATGTGATATCTATATATATATATAGTTATAATAAATGTGTTCAATACTTTCATTAATGGATAATGGACTTTGTCATTTTTTTATAAAATACATTTAAAGGAAATACAATAAATTGACATTAATTTTTTTTAAAAAGTAAATGATAATTAATAGATATCAAATTATTTTACATTATAATTTTTATATTTAAAACATCCGATTTTTGAAATGTAAAAAGTAAATAACAATCATATATCTTGTTTTAATAATAACTTGACTTAAAAATCTCTATAATGTAAATTTCTAACACACAAATAGAGTATATTGTCAAATATAGATAGTTAATTTTTATATCATAATATTTTCTTACATATCAAATCATACTTTTGATTTAAGAAACTAAATAAAATAAAAATGGAAATAGTTTGATGTGGCTTATTGTGGCAGTGATATGTGGCAAAATCCTAGGTGGACTAATGTGGTTATGACATTTGGCAAAATCCAATGTGGCATGATGAGACGATGACACATGGATTTATTCACTTCTGTTTTAGTATTATATAGTAGATTTTTTTAAAAAAAAAAACTATAAGTTAGAAATTTAGTAATTAAAACTAATCGCTCCATAATACATATTATTTTATAAAAACTAAACTAGTTCTTCTACATTACTGAACTTTGTTTGATCTCTTTCAGCGAGAATGCTGGCTTGCTAGCATTGACAAGGGTTGGTAGCCGAAGGGTGGTCCAAATAGCCGCGGGTTTTATGATCTTCTTTTCTGTACTCGGTTGGTGCACACACATTTTCTTATCTCTGAGTCCACAATCATTCTCTATTTAACCCCTTTTCCTACTAAATTTCGTCCAGGAAAATTTGGTGCCATTGCTGCCTCTATTCCTGCTCCAATTGTTGCAGCACTGTATTGCCTTTTCTTCGCATACGTTGGTTCAGCTGGACTCAGTCTCTTACAGTTCTGTAACTTAAACAGCTTTAAGACAATGTTCATATTAGCTTTCTCAGTCTTCATGGGATTATCTGTACCACATTACTTCAATGAGTACACGGTGATCCATGGATATGGTCCTGTGCACACTCATGCAAGATGGGTAAGTGCCTTCATTGACTTATTGTTTTGGATCATTCAAATATATCAAAAATGTTTTTTTTTCTCATAAATTTGCTTATTCATGGACTTGTGCAGTTCAACGACATGATCAACGTGCCATTCTCTTCAGAGCCATTCGTGGCAGGGTTATTGGCCATGTTCTTGGATGTTACACTGCACAAGAAAGACAATACGACGAAGAAAGACAGAGGAATGATATGGTGGGATAGGTTCCGGTCTTTCAAGACAGACACTAGAAGCGAAGAGATTTACTCATTGCCCTTTAATCTTAACAAGTTCTTCCCATCAGTTTGAACGCCTTAGCAATTAGTGCTTGAAATGTAGCTTCCACTGTTGCTCATCAGAAGAACTTAGCAATGTAGATTGGATTCTGCTTGTTGTTTGTTGGGTTCGCGGTTTTGTTAGATCTGTGGGATATGTTGAACTGTTGGATCACAATCTGTAGATGGCATCCGTGGTTCTGTTTCTTTGCTCAGTAGAGAAGGATAGGTTATCTATCTTAAGCTGAAATATGTTTAGTGATTTTGCGATTGCTGGGTAGTTCGTTTTGCTTCTGTGTTGACTGTTGAGTAAACTTCACATTCTAGAACTTCCTGTTTAGTAAAAAGGTCATTCGCAGGTTAGGCCTCGTTTGGTAATTTCTAACAAACTAGAAAATAGAAATGGTGTTCACAAATTTTAAGAGAGTTTAATTTGTAATTAAATGAAAAATGATGGACTTCACCGGAAGATTCCGAACTGAAAGTACAGACTAGAGAAATCGTCCTCTCTAGGTCGCTTTCATCCATACCGAGAACGGGAGCTGCTTGGAGCTCAAGAAAAAGACCTTCGAAGACTGCTTCATATCCGACATTTCACAAAAAATTCTCCTCCCTGATAATCTTCAATCTTCCTCCAAGTTCTGCACGATCCAAGATGAACTTCTTTATGATGAAGAACCTAGCAATGGCAAGACTGCCATCGTTCTCCCCCATTTATTACTCTTTCCATCCATCCCTACGTTCGTTTTCTTCTTCATCATCAGCTCATCTTTCGACGCTGCCGCCTCCTACCGCCACCATGAACTCCACCGCAATGGCCGATGGCCTAGAACTCGACGGTCCACTAACTGCAGCTAAGCATTTTATACAAAAACCTCTTCAGCCCGGAGTCATCGTCTATGACGGCGTCTGCCATCTCTGTCATCAAGGTTCTTCCCCTCTATCTCCTTTTCTTGATTGTCGTTTGTATATTGTGAGTGTGACTTTGTTCCGATTTTATCGCCATTTTGTTTCTTTTCACAATTTAAACCCTAATACGCCAATACTTCCCCCCTTTTTCTTGTTTCTCTTGCCATCGAAGACGATAATCAACGAGGTTTCCCTTTTAGGTTCAAAAAAGTTATTATTTGATCGATAATCGATTAGAATCGAATAACTGAGATACTTGTCTGAAACTGGAGACTGAAAAGTTTCCCTCTGTGAGGTTTCTATCTGCTGAATTTTCATCACTTCCATAAAATTTGAAGTGTAGGGGTGAAGTGGGTGATCAATGCAGACAAATACAAGAAGATCAAATTCTGTTGTCTTCAGTCCAAAGCTGCTGAACCCTATTTAGACATTTGTGATGTTACCAGAGAAGATGTATCCCGACGTTTTATATTCATTGAAGGGTTTGGACTCTACCATCAAGCTTCCACTGGTAAGAACCTGTGTTTAATGCTCAATAGCCATGTTTATGGAAGGAAGATCAAGGATTAACAGTAGCCTGTAAATAATGCAGCTGCCTTGAAGGTGCTCTCACACTTGCCATTGCCTTACTCCGCCTTGAGTACTCTTATGGTAATCCCAACCCCTTTGAGGGATGCTGCATATGATTATGTCGCAAAGAGACGTTATGACTGGTTTGGAAAGGCTGAAGACTGTCTTGTCATGAAAGAACCAGAGCTGCTCGAACGATTCATTGATGCTGAAGAGCTTTGGAAGAAAAAGAATTCCAGCATGTGATTCCTTTCTCTATGGTACAGTTCTTGATATAATTAGTTCTACTGTGATGTTTACTATCACTAGAAAGCAGCATACTACTTGAGAAAAACAATGTTAAAGGCAAATGGGGGAAAAATGAGGTATATACTGTCAAGTGAAGTTTTGATAGTTGGAAAGAAATAACTTGTAAATGAAGCTCTCGGTCTCTTATCTTCTAAAGAACATGCTACTATTGACAATGGATGATCACTGTTGTTCTTCACACTTGTTTTCGATAATCTTTACACTGTCTTCCTGGTTACCATGCTTGTAATTGCTTGCTGCGTTACTGTCATGATCAAAGATTTCTCTGGTGAGGCTCCAACCAAGGGAATCCCAGAAATTCGAAAATCTCCCTCTCTGTGTTCAATTGCAGGCTGACCTTGGCTCTTGTTCCCTGCAGTTGAGTAATTTATGGATAACAATAGAACGAAAAAAAGAGAAGGAAAAAAAAGTTGTTGTGTTAGGCTTGATAGGTAATTAGTTATAGCTTACCGCCTTGCCATCAGAACCACGGGTTGCTGGAAACAAACCCGTGTCGTCAAGAAGATACCCCTTTGAGCCAGCCAATAATCTCAACCTACACCCTCAAAACCACACCAAAATTAGTAGTATTACATGGAATTTCTTGAAAAGCAAACCTATAAAGTATAAACTTACCTCCTGTTCAGTGTGTCATTTCCTGTCCAATGTACCAATCCAAAAGCATAGATTTCTTTAGGATAAACCTACAAACAACAGGACCATATTGAGTATCAGTTTTATACTAATGTAGGAATACTTTCCTTGTACAATAGAAATTTTGAGCTACATTACCTTGAGATCTATCCTATGGCGCAACTCTCGACCAGGATATGTGCACAAGCCAAAATATGTGTCCACACCCAGATGATTGCCCTGTATAACAGTTCATCAAAGCATGATAGAGAACTTCCATGTCTAGAGAAGTTTGCAAGCTTTTACCTCCGCATTGTGAGTATTGACCATCAAATCTTCTCTTAGAAAACTGATTTCCTTCAATTTATTCACATATTTTTCCAGGAAACCTCTGTGGCTGAAAGCACAATACACGAAACCTAAGTAAAGACCAGTTCGTCTAATGATCTATACCAAGCATTGGATGATGTCCGTTTACCTGTGTCCATCAGGATGTGTAATTATAACATCAATATCACCACATGAAGATTTCCCACGTCTATATGACCCACCACAAACTAACATCACCTTTCGAATGAAACACGGCATCAGTTTAGCTCAATAATTGGTCCCCAATCTAGCTCAACAAGTTCTATACGTGCATTGAAAGTGTAATTTGATTACCCCAGGTAGAACATCTTCTGCAGCTTTCTGCAACAGTTCTCCCATTTCTGAGACCTATAATCACAGTAACAAAAATCAGAAAAAAGATCTTAATTGAACACAGATATCAACAGTATACTGAATCAAAGGTATTCACCTCATGACGAGGAATCCTTGCCTTAATATCATCAAAGTATTTCAATCCCAACCTCTGCGCCTTAGTTAAAGACTTGTCATTTTTGAGATCTTCTAGTGTACGGTGGCCTTTCTCGTATAGCTTCAAGGCAGTGGCAGGACCAATGCCCCATACTTCACCAATCAGAGAGATTGCTCTTACCTAAAAGCAAATATTCAAGAACACTAATATTAGCTGACCATCAATCAATGTTATACAAACCAACACTTTCTTCCTTCCTCAAAAGTTAAGGCGATAATAAGGTTAAAAGTGTAGCACCTTTTCATCTTTCTCAAAGTGCTCTAACTTGGTTAACTTTCCTGTTGTTACGATTTCCATTATCTGAAACCAACTTGACAGTGAAATGTTTACGAGAATGATATAAGTTTATTTGTTAAATTTGTATAAACCTACATGGTCTTGCATAGATTTTCCAATTGCAGGCAACTTCTGGATCTGATCAGTGCTCTCTATTTTAAAAGGAAGTTTTTCTATAACTGCAATGGCCTTGTGATAGCTATATGATCTCCTGTCTTCACCCAATGCTTCAAAAAGGGAAAAACATAAGTATCAATAAGAGCACTCACAACACAATATAGATACAATCTAAACTGAAGATATACTCCTTAGTCCTTACTCTTACCTCTGTATATGTCAATCAACCTTGTGAAAATCCTAGTAATCTCGTTATTCAGATCTGGTGGATTGTATGTCTCTGATGGACTAAGCTGTATCAAATACCAAAAGCCATTCAGTTTCCTAAAAACTCAACTTTGTCCTAACTTCAGATATTCAAGCAATAGTGCTATTTTGGCATTATCACCACCAAATACTTCCGTATTTTCACTTACAAGATGAAGAATTAGATATTTCTATTCAAATACATTATTTAAGGAAACATATGCATAAACACAGAAACAAGAGCAGGCGAAGATATTTCTAGCTACCTTATTATAGTCCTTCGGAGAGTTTGAGCATTCATCTGTGGCATCACCTTTTGTTGTTGCCCTAATATTTCCATCCGAGTCTCTAGACACTTCCGGAGAAGAGGGCATTGTCTTGTTGGAATGCAGCTGACCATCTATTTCCGTCTTTGGTTCATTTGATTCTCTTGAAAATTCAGGCAAGGATCCAATGATACTCTTCTCTGCAGGATCATCCTCTTTGAGAATATAATGATCCTCTGGAACAACTTCTCCTGCTTTCAAACTGTCCTCTAACCATTGATACTGAAGAACCATCTGCAGACAAACAAAAATTGCACAAATGCATCCGTAAATTGATGTGCCAAGTACATCAACATAATGTTTATTTGAGCACTAAGTCTTGCTGATCACATATATGCTTGTTCACTTGAAACACTGTGTTCTCTAGTACATACCTGAACTTAGGGTTCTGTTAGCTTGAGTTTTCATATTTAATAGTAAATTTGTGACAGACGTGAACAGTAATAATATAATTGTTCATTTTCTCTGTGAAGCTTTTCTTTCTTCTTCTTCTTCAATTGATTCTTCTACTGATTCTTAATCTCAGATTATCATGGTATCATACTACTTGTTCATCAATCCACATTTCCATTTCATTTGATCTGCCATGGCAGATCCTAATCGAATTACTATCTCTTGTCAATGGTGTTTTCCACAAACCTGCACCAACTTCTCCTCTTTATGCAAATTGTGAGCGCTAAAAACAACACAATTTATTTCTTGGATAATCATGTGTTAGCCCTGATTTCGCGCTTTCCTATTTCACAATTTTGTAAGATCACGTTTGAATGATCACATGCTATAAGGTCTATTACTCCAGAGATATAACGTATTAATGCGAGTGATAACAATACACTCTGGAGGTATATCAGTTCATGAACTGTATATATCACTTGTATTATAGGATTTATACCATACACAAGTAAGGGTACGAATGCCCATACCAGATATCAATACAGTAAGCCAAGAATCGATTACAAACATGTAATCAGGACAACATAATCATCAAAACGGAAGGAAAAAGCTAACCCCACAAAAACTAGGGACGGTGTCAGAGCCAACTTTCTTCCTGAGAACTGCCCAATTCATGGCAAGAACATGAGTAACTGTTGGGGATAAATTATCTTCAATTTTGGCCCCCATTTGCTCCAATTTCAGTGTCCATATCTGTTTAAATCACAGCAACAGTGAGATTGAGATTGAAATTGATTTTGAAACCTTAATGGAGCCCCAAATGTAGTAGTTATTTGACCTGTAATCGACGAGCCTGGACACCCGAATTGACTAGAAGGACGATCATCCCGGAGAAGATGCCGTTGGATTCGGTAATAGGAGAAGGGTTTAGGTCTCGCTTCCTTTTTGATTTTGGCGCCATTTCTCTTCACTGTATCTCCTTCACCGGACCCTAAACAGTAAACACTCTGCTCCGCTGATTCATTCTTTGAGACTGACTACGGAGACTGGGAGAGGATGGGTTGGAAGCCTGCAACAGAAGAGTTATAGGTCACCTGCGTAGCACACGAGTACACGACTGCTTCTTTTCTTTTTCTTTTTTTCTTCTTTTCCCTCAAAGAGGTCCGGTACACCACGAATCTAATCACACTTTATTATAATTAAATAAATAAAAAACTAAGAATCGGGATAGTTTAATCCCTTACGCAAGCATATAAAATGTCTATAATACTCTTGGGTATCAAACAATATATGCATATCAATGGACAAATTGAAAGCAAAATTAGCTAAGAAATTCAATGATAAATTAATCTCTCAGAAAATATAACAAATCTGGATGGACCATTTTCTTCAAACGGAGTCTTGGTAGTGGATGACAACGTGGAATGTTTCCTATAACGGTAGTTATAAGTTTTGAGTTTGTCTCCAAAATAACTTTCTTATAATCATCCTCACATGCTAATTTAAGACCATGATACCCCCCACTTCCACCATAGAGATCGTATATATTCTAATGTTATGGGTGAAACCACGATGCACTCCCCCCTTATGATGGCTTTATGGGTGAAACCACGTTGCACTCTCCCCTTTCGCTTGATTTTTTTTCTTTTGAGATTGACTCTTGTGAAGTTGCTCCTCTGAGTGATTTAGTGGATTCCTTTGAGTTTCCTTAAGATTGTGTTTTTAACTATTACTTTGTGTTTTTAGTTTTAATTCCCGATCACACTCCATTAATTGGTGTTCTTGTTGAAAGAATCAACAATGGAGATAGAGAACAATCGAGAAGTTATGACATACATCTGAACTTTATTGAGGAAGTTGTGGAATCTTTTAGTTTATGAAATCTAGAAGAGAAAGATAGATCGAGGGATACAAGGATTGCTATCCAAATCCAAGTGGGGATGCAATAGGAGTTGGATGTGCAACACATGTCCTCATTTCTAGAGAAGCATTCAAGAGAAGGATAGGTATGGCCGTGGTTAGGACTCTGCGCGTGTATAAAGGAGTAAAGCTTCATCGTAGATAATAGAAATATATCAGGACATTTCTAGAGAAGCATTCAAGAGAAGGATAGGTATGGCCGTGGTTAGGACTCTGCGCGTGTATAAAGGAGTAAAGCTTCATCGTAGATAATAGAAATATATCCCTTTATAATTACAAGTAAGAGAAGTATTCCAATTATTAGATATATTCAAAAGACCAAAAAATCAATCCATTTTGCCCGTTTGCTCTGACTAGCCAAATGCCTAGCGTAACCACATTATCGACTTACAATTAGGTAGGAATCGACAAGGTATTGACTTGATTGAGGTCGGCGGCGTTTATTCGAGTCTTACCCGTGTCTGCCAATTTAGTACATGGTGTTATGGGTTGTTTCGGATATATATGTTTAGTGTATTAATAAGATATTTTTGGCATTTCAGTATATTTTTGTACGGAGGGAAAAGATAATACAGGGAAGAATTTAGGGAAATTAGGCTAATTAGCTACTGTTGTCTCTTGAGGTTCAAGGGTTTAAGGTCGAAATTTGAAACCCTAAAACCCTTCCCGAAAAACGAAACCAGCAAAATTCTGCAATTACTTGCTCTACGACTCTACGAGTACATCTGGCTGAAAAATTCTTCGAATTTCAATCTCCAAATGCTTCGACTATGCAGAATTTATCCACAATCCACTCTCCTCTATCCTCAATTATCATCATCGCTTTCACTCTCACCTGTTCTGCTCTCATTGCCATCATTTCGCTCATTCAAGTTTTTCAAAGCTCAATCTCTTAGCTTTGCACCCAAAAGGGCATTTGCAGCTTCTTCTGAAGCCGTCACCTCTCACTATAGCGATAATGAAAGAGATACTTTCTTTGCAAACGACGCCGTTTCCTGGACTTCCCTCGGCATCTCGGATAAAGTATCACGTTCACTCTCCACCGCCGGATTCCATCGCCCTTCTCTAATTCAGGTATGCCCTAAGATTATCTTTTGTGGGTTGGATTTGGGAGGTGGACTGGATATGTGAAGAAATCCGTTAGTTTTAGCTTGATTATTTATATTTCTCATGAGAAAATGGTTGAATATATCGTTATTGGATTCAGGCTACTTGTATACCATCCATACTCTCAGGGAGAGACACTGTTATTGCAGCTGAGACGGGTAGCGGTAAGACCCATGGTTACCTTGTTCCCTTGGTTGATAAATTATGTGGGTGTGAGATGCTTGTTGATGATTTTAAGGACAATTCTAAGAGTGGAAGAAATAGTAATCTCCATCCACTTTCCCTCATTCTTTGCCCCAATGTCATGCTTTGTGAGCAAGTGGTTCAGATGGCAAGCTCAATATGCAATGAAGATGGTGAACCACTCCTCAGAGCCGCAGCTATATGTGGGAAACAGGTATTCAATTTATATGTGAATTTGCCTCGTTGCAGTTGATGAAATTATGCCGTGTGTCCTTTTTTTTGGTGGGAGTTTAAAATGTTTGAACTATCTCTATGCGACAAACCCTTGTAGGGATGGCCAGTTAAGAGACCAGATATTGTTGTCTCAACACCTGTTGCTCTTCTGAACTATCTCTATGCTGATGACAGAGAGAGGAACCGGCAATCCAATTTTTTGCGCAGGGTAAAATGTGTGGTAAGCTGGGTATTATGTTAATCCTTTTCCCTCTGCAATTTCCTATCAACCTTTGTGAATCACAATGTGAGAGATTCTATTGGTGCGTGAAATTGCAGGTATTTGATGAAGCGGACCTGTTGCTTTGTGGGAGCTTCCAAAATCAAATTATTCGCCTTATAGATATGCTTCGTTTTGATGAGAAGCTATTGTCCCGGGGGAAGAAGTCCGAAGAACCAAAAATCCCCAATACTAATTCCACTTTGAGCTCTGAATCTGAAGAGGAAGATGATCAGCAAATTGAGTTATCTTCTGTGGAGAAAGAAAATGCTGATGATTGGGAAGCAATGGTTGAAGAAAACGAGGCAGAATCTGACCAGAGAAAAGGATGGAGACGTGTTCGAGAAATATATGAACGCAGCAAGCAGTATATTTTTGTTGCTGCTACACTACCAGAGAACGGAAAAAGGACAGCGGGAGGGCTCTTGAAATGGAAGTTTCCAGGTGCAAATTGGGTCAGTGGAAATTATCTGCATCAACACAACCCGAGGTTCAATGCCTTGAAGATTTTACTTCCTCTATTATGCTCTATATCAATATATAATAACAGGCT
Source organism: Fagopyrum tataricum (assembly GCA_002319775.1). Classification (NCBI taxonomy): domain Eukaryota; kingdom Viridiplantae; phylum Streptophyta; class Magnoliopsida; order Caryophyllales; family Polygonaceae; genus Fagopyrum; species Fagopyrum tataricum. The sequence continues at coordinate 54,123,080 of CM008282.1, read as the reverse complement.
ATATATAAACCTGCCAAAAAAGTTGATCTGCCCTATTTAATTTATCAAGCTGTGAAGTTAAGATCATTGAAACACTGTGTAGTAAGGGGACTGGCTTGGTAATATGGGGAGTGGTCAAATAACTAGAGTTTTTCCAACTATGCCCTTAGGGCATATACTAAGAATTCCAATTTGGTTTAGCATATTTAAATCATCTTATAGGGTTTATCTTTTGCTCTAAGAGTATAGTTTCCTAACCTTATAGGTTAAAAAAACCTCGAATTAATGATTCATGGTGTGTATTTTTGGTATTTTAGACTGAAGCAGAGGTGGGTTGAGGTTTCAACAGAAACTCAAGTTGATGCTCTAATAAATGCTGTAAACAAACAGTCTGGATCCAGTAATTCGAGTCCGGATTCTGGGGTACCTAGGACCATGGTGTTTGCCAACACTGTTGAGGCTGTGGAATCAGTGGCCAAGATTCTACGGACTTCTGGGATTGAATGTTTTTGCTACCATAGGAATACTTCTTTGGATGAGTGTACACAGAATTTAGTTGATTTCCGTGAAAGAGGTGGCGTTCTAGTCTGCACTGATGCTGCTGCTCGCGGTCTGGACATCCCAAATGTCTCACATGTCATTCAGGTGCTTGCAAACACTCTCTTATTGTCACGAAATGAAGTTTTCCAGTAAACTTGTAAGGTCACACCTTACAAGTGATAATAAGTGCATCATACCAAGCAAACCTTTTATATCAGTTGCACTTCACTTGTATGGAATTTCCTCTTTCAGGCAGAATTTGCTACATCAGCTGTAGATTTCCTGCACAGAATCGGCCGTACAGCTCGAGCAGGTCAGCCAGGTCTTGTTACCAGCCTTTATAGTGAATCCAACCATGATCTTGTCGCATCTGTACGTCAAGCAGAAGAATTTGGAAAACCACTGGTAAATCACAAGAAGCACTCTTCTGTTAGGCTTGTTTTTCTTGCTATCTATGACAATGGATCTTACATCATCTTATTCCATCTACAGGAGACAGCGTTTAGCAGGAAAAGAAGCTTCCGGAATAAGATAAAAAAGAGGGGTGAGAAATCCTTTACTGTTGTTCATTTTGATCTTAAATTTGAACAAAACATAAATGCTTATTGTCTTTGTTCTATCTACCCGTCAGGTTTCAGAAAGGTAAATGATGCATCAGCAGTTGAGGAGGAAGTGATGGCATAATGGGTAACATTGGAGTTTTTTTGTTAGGACATGTAGAATTGAGCAACCAGTTCAGCAGAAACAGATTTCCTGTAATTTTATCAAGAAAGAGAAAATGAAAATGGTTCCTATTTCCTACTGCCAATTGCCAAATCACTGTCTACCATCTCAACGCACTGCAATCATCTCTAACTGCAGCAGAAATTACGGCAGTACAGTAGTAAAAAAAAAAAAAAATACAACTTTGCGAAGTTAGTTCTCTTCTTGATGATAATGAGTAATGATTATTTTTAACACTTGGTTTGTAACTTGTGTGGATTGCTCGACAACAAAATTTTATAACTGAAAGTGATTCAATATTATGATTATAAACCGAAAGATGGACTAAATGCTATAAAGAAAAAGAAACATGTTTAGGCTACAGTTTTATAATATAATTCAATTCGATTATCTAGCAGCTTCAACTTGCTTACAGTTGTTAAGTGACATTTTGCAGAGTAATTAAGCATTTTGAACAAAATCATTATCCAGCAAAAACTGAAAATTCCTGCCTGCAATATAATAACATATTGAAAGTTCACAAAACAAAACTATGATAAGTTGATAACTCATCTACCAAAATTCCCAACAACCCCCTTGGGCTGGTTTAAATTTACACAAGTTCTCGCTGTAGCTCCGAATAAATGAAAATTTCCTATGTTCTATAAACTTTCAACAGCTTATTCAGCTAAAGAGATGGGCTTATATCTCCTAGAAAAAGATTTGTACTTCCTTTTCAGTCATCTCCATTACATGATCTCGTGCATCCGTAAGAGCCGTCTGCAATATATGAAGTTCATCAAAGACTGAGAAACGAGAGTCATGAAAAAATCACCGGATTTCATTACTATCTTCTGAAACTTACCTGTCCAAGTTTTGTGAGGAAGTTACTTGTAAAATTTATAGATGTTATAGCCACATCTTCATTAGCCTTCAGTGCCTGTGCAATTGCAAACGCCCCTCGGTCCTGTCAAGAGATTTTGTGAGTTTGGATTACGAGTCAGGAGCTAGTTCCAACATATTGTGAACTGAAATTCCTTACCCTTATTTCATTGAATGCTAAATCAAGTGATGTTAGGGTTTCATTCACCACTTTCAAGCTCCGGGCTAGTAGGATTGCACCCTGCATTGAGATGATGAACAACGTTATAGTTAACCAGCTTCTTAACAGAGGTTCAACAAATTGATGAAGACGAGAAAATGTGGTTAGACAAGAACATACATCATCCATCAGCATATTGGCCCGCAAGTCTAGTGTTGATATGGTATTGTTGTATTTTATGAGATCGGCAATGTACTCTGCCCCTTTTTGTCCAATCTGCAAAGACAACAAGGGATGCATTTATACAATGATCTTCAGAGGCCTTAAGATAACGTGTATTTCATTACCTTACACCAACCGAGCTTTAGCTCTTTTACGTTGCCGCTAAATTTCAGAACTTCGCATAAAACTTTGGCACCATCAGGTCCCATGGGATTATAACCCAGATCCAACTGTGTTAAAAGTATGTTAGTGGAAGAATAAGGGATCTTTTGGGCGAAATGATAATGGAGAGGTTACCGTTGTGATGACGCTGTTTTCCTTTAAGACCTCAGCTATGCAACTGATACCCTTGGCATGGATGTTATTTCCACCCTGAGAAAATACACAATAGACTGCCTCATCTCAGGTTTTTACAAAAGACAGAAAGGTTCTTCACCTAATAGAAGAAATATTCCCCTCACCAAATCCAAGGACATAATCCTGCGATTTTCCTTAAGTGCTTCAGCAATTTTTTCAGCACCCTAGAAAATATGCATTACAAGTTCATCAGACTGAACTCTGAAGCAGTTATTTTCATCATCTTATCCAAAGAAAGAAACAAGCTAGAATACAGAAAACGTTGAAGGATACTCCAACTTATGCCATCACAATTCAAATATCAAAGTTCCAGCTTGACAAGATTCAACTGAACTGAAAGATAATTGTTGTATATGCACACCTTCCCCCAGAAAGAAGAAGAAGGGTAGAGAGATAATCTCATAATAAAAAAAGATAGAGGAAGTAGAGATGAAATAATTCCAGTCAAATTATTCATACTGGTCTCTAGGAACAGACAAATCGACAATAGTTCAAAGATCAATAGATAAATTCAGTGCTTGGAATGGAAATGAAGGATACCTCATCTCCAATGTCATTCATGTAAAGATTCAAATATAACAACGTTTTGGACTTTTTGACGTATTCAGCAATATGAGATGCTCCTTCAGCACCAATTTCATTATTGCTGATGTCCAGAAGTGTTAATTTCACTATATAAATTAAAAAAAAAAACACTAATTAACTGCAATGCCAAATAAGCAGGTTATAGAGAAAATGTAAAATTCACATATTCAAACCTTTACGTGCAGACAAGCCAGACATAAGAGCACGAACACCTTCATTTCCAATGTTATTTCCAGCCAAGTGGAGTTCCTGTAGTATAGTGTGCATTATAGGTGATATAAGCATCGAAAATAAAGCACTCTTTAGAATTACACATACTCAATGAGCTTAGTTTTGTTTCTCATCCAAAGAGAACAATCAGAAAGGTAGACTGTAAGAGCAGCACACAGTAACCAGTAAGATAAAAGAATTCTCGAAATGAGACGGTAAAAAGAAAAATACCCTTAGGGACTTGTGTCCCTCAATTCCCTTAGCCAAAGCAGCAGCGCCCATAGGTCCACCATAATTGCCTCTACCCCATCGAATATAAAGTAAGATGCTAAAAAAGTCAAATGATAGAGCGATATGCTAACTTTCTATTGATAAGAGAAAAATATAATTAGTACATCAATGCAATCCAACCGAGGAAGTGGACATTTGATGCAATCCGAGATCTCATAGAATAAATAATAGAATCAGAACTTGCTTCAAACTCACTTAAGGTGTAAGGCTTCGATAGTACTGTTCTCTAGAAGTGCTCCAGCAAGACCGGTAAATCCCTACCTCCATTATCAAAGACCCCGGAAAAGTGGAGGAAAAAGAAGAGTTTCTCAAGTTTTAATCTAGAATTAAACTAGGCTAAAAAAGCACAGGAAAGATGTAACAGACATACAGAATAGTCTATTAAATTGTTGTTGAGCTCTAAAACTCGCAAGGTTGAGTTTCTCTTTAACAAGTCTGCAATAGCCTTTGCACCCTGTATGATGAAGTGGGTATTTAGCATATAAACAATAAAAAACCGTCTAGTCTACTTTGAAACAGGAGACAAAACAAAGAGATTCTTCATTCAATGACAAACTAACCTCATCTCCCAAGCCAGCACTGTTCAACTGAAGCTTTTCAATGCCAGAATTCTTCACCAGTATATCACACAAGCACTGTAATCAAGAAATACAAAAGGATGAATGGGTCTAGTCCAAAGGAGGGCTATATCTTGTGGCCGGAAATAATGCAAGTATATACAGGGTACAATTCTGCAGTATTTAAAAAGTTTTTGGCAGGACTAAACGAATTGTCGCATTTTGGATGTTCCCTACAAAGTTCAAAAGATCCTTTTGACATTCTCTGTGTGTTGTTAAAGAGTCCAAATTAAACTCTGTAGATGTTCATTCCTCAAAAGTGTCTACATAGGGATCCACTTTCATACAACAGAGAAATCATGGGTTCCAAACTTCCACCTGATCATATAACATGTGATACACTGAATTTTGTTTACGAATTGATTGACACTTGTTCAATGGATCGTATAGTTTTTCTCTAACTGATCCACTAGAGACTGATAAAGCAATCAAAGTGACCGCGCTTTAATAAAAAGTCAGCAAGCTAACCTTGGCTCCTTCATCCTCAATAAGATTTCCAGAAAGATTCAAACTCTTCAAAGCAATATTTGATTGAAGAATGCCATCAAAAGCTTTTATTCCAGCTGATGTTATTACATTTGCAGAAAAATCTACTTCCTCTGCAACCTGAAAAACACATACTCAAGCTCTTCAAGGCTGTTTATCTACTGCAACATAATAACCGAAAAAGGCAATCATCCACACTCCACCAAAAGGATGAAGTTGTTAAATGTTCATATGCGGAGCTGTAAGCCTGTAATCTGATGATGGTTTCTTCAACAATAAATACTCTAGCAAAGGAAGCGGATTAAAACCTGACCTGATTATATGCCAGACTCTCAGCAAGAAAGAATAATCCTTCATCACCAAACTTCCTACCTGGCAATACAGAAAACAGAAACATGATCATTTTCATCCACAAAGTTATTTCGACAAGAAGTCAATCAGTACTCTTAAAGAAATCAAGGAAAAACAAGCTTTAAAATAAACACAGAAGAATGTAATCCAAAGGCAAGAAACCATAGAAGCAATAGTCAGCTCCGACAAATACACCGTCAAGCATGACATGTAGTTCCAAAGAGCATAAGTATTACTGCTTATGAAAAATATAACCAGAGGCCTAGTTACATATTGTTACATAAGAATTAAGAAACAATAATTTATGTAGATCATACCTGACATATCAACACTACTATATGCTCTGAGTTCTTTAGAAAACTCATTTAGCTTCTTCTTTGAATCACCTTCTATCTTTCCACCAAGATCACTTATCAGGTTTGTGCCCGAGGCAAATGACCACTTCAGTTCTGGAGAACCAGCAGCTTTGTTTTCTATTGATACCGTCTTTGTCTCCTTGGGTGAAAGAATTTTACCCACTAACTTCCATATAACTGTCAGCTGAAACTTAAATTAGTAAAAGTATTCTAAATGTTTAGCAATTATGATAACAATTACAGCCAATCCAACAAAACAAAAAGGTGATATCACTAGACAAAACCAGAAACAAAAAAGCCTAACCATTCCCCCTCAGGTCTAAGAAATTGAAAAGACTCCTACCTCCCTATTTATGATATTCACATCCAGGAAAATCAACATATTCCCAAAACGATCCTAATCCACGCAGTTCACTGAACGAGAAAGTGAATGATTTGTATGCCGCATGAAGCCTCAAGTAATAGTCCAGCGGAGAGTGAAAGTATTCTAAAAATGATCAGCATCAGGAAACTCGATCATTCACCCTCACCCCTACGAACAACACCGAACAAAACTCATACCTCCCAAATCCATTATATACCAATCCACAAAATTCGACTATATCCCCAAACCAATGTTCTACTTCACAAAATTTACTGAACAAGAAAGAGAGTGATTGTATACCAAAAGAAGCCGCCAGTAACAATCCAGCAGGCACAGCAAACGACGCAATCTGCTTAAGAGGAGCAATCGGCAATGCAGATTCACCCTGAGACTGTCTATAAACCTTACGCCGAGCTGAAGAACGTTGGCCGGGATCACTAGAAGCAGCCCTAACAACAACACTTCGGAGTCTGAAGCATCCTTCACCGCTTTTTCTAGTAGGAAACAACAGAAGCCGCTCCCATCGACCTCCGAGAGTGCGATTCCGAGTTCGGAACACAATCTGGACATCGGAAAAAGAAGGTTAAATCCGAAGTTCTCACATAAATTAGCAATTTGTGTTTCGTTTTTGCTAGAATGTTAAAACAAAAAAAAAAAGATAAAAGATAACATAAAAAGAGGGTCCGAGAAGAACATGAAGCGAGAGAGAATACCTGAGGATGAGATGAGAGACACAGGGTGGAAGAAAATGAGGAAGCCATTGGGATTGGTTTGGATTAAGCAGACATCGGAGGAAGAGGATGAGAGTTGCGAATTTGCAGTGAAGAGAAAGAGGGATAGGAGTGAGCACGAGGCGGAGAACAGGCACTCAGGCAGTAACGGAGTTAAAATGCGAATAAAAGCCTCCCTATGTGTGTGGTGTGAACCGGGATTTTTGTATCTCCCTGGACCGGACACGTCATGTGTTTCGGTCTAAATCGGAATTTTGTTTTGGAGAGTGTTAGGACATTTCGGCTTCTTATTGTAGGTGATTATCGTGTAGTTTTGAAAGAGTGATTTTATCCGGTCATTCGGAATACTACAATCGAGACAATGTAATCGGATTGTGTTTACGAGGCGCAGACGAAGTGTCTCTGGAGCACATTCTCAATGTGCATCCAGGGCACATTCTCAATGCACCCTAGAGGTGCAGTCACAGTGCGCTCCGGAGGCGTACTTGGATTGTGCCTGGGAGGCACACAATGCGTGTATGTTGCCTCCCATGTCTGACCGAGTAACTTGTGTTCGGACTCACACTTGCAAAAATAATCTTTCTTATGCATGTGTCGTCCTTTGTGCCGAAATGATAATATAAGTCACACCATGCTCGAATGATTGCCTCCTTGTATGGGGTGAGTCACATCGTCTCGAGGTAGTTCACTGACTCGGATATGGTGCTCAATGGACCCTCATTTCCGTCAAACGCCATTCGTAGCTTTCACTCGATCTCGACTCAAAAAAGGCATGACGCCGGGATGTGAAGACGGATTGTACTTCCTTACAACGCAAAACGGCACCAGCTCTATTTCCAATGTTCCTCTTTATATGGAACATGCAAGAAAGACTTCACCCAAGGCACATATAAGACCCAACTCTCGATCGATGGCAATCACCTCCGGTATTTTGCCGTAGCACAAAGGATGAAGCCTCCTTAAAGTCCACTCGTAGTGATCTTTGTTCTATTGTGTCATGGATACGAAAGCAATTCCGAATGTTTTCTTCGAGCTTCTGATGCCGACAATCCCCAACAACGGCATATTATATCTACAAATGATACAAAAGAATGATTAAGTATAAGTGATGTACAATAAGATAGACGTATGTCAAACAAAGTTTAAAGAAAAATACTTACTCATTGGTCTTATATGCCGAGTCCATCACAATTACATAAGGGAACATCTGGATCAAATGCCTAAAATCGGGATGTGAGATAAAAAAATCAACCACCTCATCGGAGTCCAGACATCTCCGTCCACTCACATAGTACCGTGTTCTTCAACATATGAAGTGCTTTTTGTAATGATCATCTTCCTTCAGCTTATTTCATCTTCATTTTCAAACCGGTATTGTAAACTTTCCGGATGGTTGTGACATTTCCAAGGTCTTCTAACTGCACGGATTTCAATATATGTCTCGGTTTGAATCTTGATCCTAACTCACGCTCCACCTTTCGATATTTGATAGGAGTCAAACGTTCAAAATATGCATGACCCTTAAAAATCGATGGAATTAAGTGGTTATGGACTCCGCGTATAACTCTCAATATCCATTCTTGTTCTTCAACTTGTATCACTTTTAATTCAAACTTGCACATACACTTCTTCGAGTTCTTTTTCCAGCTAGTACTTGGCATGTGATCGGGATCAACATCTTTCTCTTTTATAGGTTCTCCGTGTCTATCGCATGCCAAATGAAAGATACGGAACCCCCGTCTATCAAACCATGATTTGTTTATGGTCAACACCATGTTCATCTAGTACCCACAAACCGAGTCCAACCCACTAAGTTATCTCTATCCCAAAAAATATCCATGAAGCTCAAACTTGGATGAAAAAACGGTACCGGTCACACGAGAATATTCAATAAGATCCTATTAAACAAAATAATGTATGAATTCTAAAATTTTGGTTCTATAATCTAACATGTCTAAAACTAATAAAAATGGAGTTATTTTATCCGGTCGGCTGGAAAATTACAATCTTGACAGTGCAAACGGATTGCGCTTACGAGTCGAACCGCCGGTTTGAAACGGTTAGCCGTTTGCGCGGTTCAAACCGCCGGTTTGAGCCACCGACCGGTCGACTAGTCCCACAATGGATATGTTATTGGATTTCGGCATTTCAACACAAGACATGATGCACCAAGCATTACAAGCTTGATAAAAACGGTTTTACAAGAATATAATTTACTACATCGAGTTTTTCATATTCTTTTGATAATCCATCCGCAAACACCGCCGCCGTCAACCATTTGGTTGAGGAGGCAGATATTTGCGAACTCCTTATACTCATCAAAGATGTGCATGTCATATTTTAAACTTATGTGTTCAAGATGGACTTAAGATTTTATCGAATATGCTAACCTCATCACCAACGTTATTGATCATATTTAGCACAACTCCAACTTGAGGAAAAAAATGGAGAAATTTATGTTTAACTAACAATATTCATCCAATTTCTTTTTCAAAAAACATTGGAACTCTACTTACAGATTACGTAGTGATGTTTTTCGCTACAAAGTTTGTTTACTAGAATTTTCTTCAATTCATGTTCCTGGGTCAATTCTTGATGATGAAAATGTTTGGCAAACTTGTACCGATATTTTTAATGTTTTAAAGGCTTTTAGTGATGCAACTAATGTCATGAATAGCGTTTACACTCCAACTTCTTGTAGATTTCTAGAGATAGCCATTAACGTTTCTGAAGCTTTTCTAAATTGTTTTAATATATCAACCATTATAGATGCTATGTGTGGAATGAAAAATAAATGGCTTAAATATTACCAAGAAATTCCCATGATTTATCTTGTAACCGCCGTTTTTGATCCTAGACTTAAATTTGATGGTGTTTCCGATTTGTTGAATGCTTATTATGATTGTTTGTGTTTATACTTAGAACAAGAAAACATTAATATGTCTACCATTATGCAAAACATTAGTACCGAAATTGGAAAATTGCTTAATAAATTTGAATCAAGTGTTAGTTCTTCTTCTACCGCACCTACTCCTTCTCCCTCTTCTTCTTCATCTTCTTTTCTTTCAAAAGCACAACAAATTTTAGCTAAAAGAACAAAAAGACCTAGACATTCATCCTCTAATGCGGAATATCAAGATTATCTTAACACATGTTTTAGTTATGATGGTGATTTTGATATTTTGTATTGGTGGAAGAAACTAGCCCCCAAATATCCAACATTAGTGAGAATTGCACAACAACTCATGGCCGTGCCCACATCAACGGTTGCGGTGGAGCAAACATTTTAGCCAAGGTGGGAACATACTCGGTCACAAAAGAACTCAATTGAAGCCCGAGAAGTTGGAGATGCAAGTTTGTATTCAAGATTGGATAAGGGCGGCGAAGCGGAAACAACGAAATGCACCGGTATATGACTCCAAATCGGATACCAACTCCGAAGACGGCGACACTACTTCCGAGTCCGAGGGCGAAAGGTAAGCGGGGTAAAAAAAACTCGGAAGTTCCAAAAAGGTAAGTCAAGGTAAGAGAACTACGTGGGCTTTGATTCTTCTTAACCTCTAGAGGATACGTAGGCAACCGGAAAACCGGTTCAAGCCTTTTTTTTTTTTGTAAAGTTCAATTTCGGTTTTTATTTATTTATTTTAAATTTAATTCCGATTGTTTTGTACTTCTATTTTTTTAACTTCATTTCCGGTTATAATTTTTTTTTATTTAAAAAACCGAGGCTAAACCGGCAAACCGGTGGTTTGCCGGTTTTGGTTCACTAGGTTTGGATTTAGGTTTGCGACTCATCTCTAGCCAATAATAGTGTTTCAACAAAGTTAATTATAGAAAAATGTACATCAATAGTGTTTCCTCAGAGATATATCGTTTAAGCAAACCTAAACCGGCGGTTTAATTTGCTAAAACACTATGAAAAACGGTATGGAAATAAGGTCAGACATATCGTTTAAGCAAACAGTATGAAAAACGCAACAGAGATGCTATGAAACCCAATAATACGTTTTTCATAAATGCTATAGAAATCCGATAATGACTTTTCTAATCAATAATAAAATTTTCATAAACATTATGTAAAGTATTCCATATTGTTTGTAAAACCGCTATAACAAATTAATATTTTTTTATAGCATTTTAACATATACCATCTTTTAATTGTTATTTTTCTATCCTATTATTTCAATTTATTATAGTTGTACAAACCATGAAGATTATTAGACAATTATAATTACAATTAGAATAAGAACATATATCATACATACAACACAATGTTTCATCTACAGATTTGAAGTGATACATAATCATTAGCTTAAAAAAAAATTGTTCCACAAAGTAACAAAGTTTTACAATATTAATCAGAAATGGATTATCAACTAAATGTTATTTTATATTACAGCTACTTTGTTCTATGACTAAACAATTGTTGTACCAACAAAATTATCGTTGAGTTTGAGTAGCTTCCTCCGGTCTTCATCTACGACTAGAGGTGTGTGCATGAAGTAAAGTTTGATCTCTACACATACCTCATTTGGCATTCTTGACAACTTCCGTGTATGTTTATTCATCATCACTCATACACTGCAATATGATTAATCACAAGGTGTAAATTGTTGAGCTTAGGCAGTTTGACTTTTAAGACAGGGTTGACGGTGTATTTAAATTGAAGTTGTAGTATAAATGATAAGACTACATAAACCATTAGTGTGTAAGTTGAGAGCAAGAAATATAAAAAAAAACTAAGAAAATGAGTTGACCTTAATATTCTTGATAGTATTTCCCCAGTTTTACCATCACGGACAAGCTAACTACGACACATCCTTTTTCCGTGATAAGCTTACCCCAACCAATCACAACACATTCCTTAATGCTAGTTTTAGGTGCATGTTTAGTGTAGTTTAGTATAGTTTTGCATGATTTAAGTCTCCTTTCTTTAGCATTTGAGCACATTATTATTATATGATGTCTGCTCCCTTTTGTCTTTGATTTTGTAGGTATTTGAGGTCACTTTGGGCTTAAGAGAATCACCCACTCTCATCCATGCAACAAGTAAAGAACGTGTTGCCTCATTGTGTTATCTATAAACCTGAGCAAACGCGGGAAAACCCACCCAGCCTGTCTGCCCGTGAAACTTTCATGTGAGCCCGCACGACCGTTGAACTACTTTGAATTATGTGTTATCATTTTATTAAAACGGGTAAAATTTTCACGTGAGCCCGGTCCGAGTCCGGCCCGGGCCCGGGGATGCCCAGGTCAAGTTATCTACAACTTCCGTGATGGTTAATAAAGATGGCATTGATGGTTTCTCGCCCTGTGATCCAAATGAAGCCTCCCTCATATCTAAACAAGCCCCTATAGATCCAAACAAGTGAGCTTGGACCAAAAAGCCTCAATTCACCTCACACAAGCAAGGAAGCGAGACAAATGAAAATCAATCAAGGAAGCTTTGGATCAAATTCCAGACCAACTTGCCAGCCCTTGACCAAGTTGATCCCGCCACTGCAGAACTGTGGACCATCCTAGCTTCGAACCTCCCCTTGGACTGAGCCATGTCGGTCCCATGCATGCATCGGTGGGCCCACTCGTGTGTATTTCCGTACATCTCCCTTATACCTGAACAACTCACCAAATATAATTAATATATTTAATATTTCAAAATTATTTTTCTATTTTAATATTTAAAATATTAAAATCAAAAGTTTATATATTTTTAGAAACACCGATTCTCTTGTAGGAATTTTAGCTGTAAGGATATATTAATTGTTTCAAAATTCATTAGTGGTGGATGTTGTCTTTCATCCATACACATCTTTAACCAGCTAAAAGCATTACTAGTTCCCTTTCAAAAAAAAAAAAAAAAAAGCATTACTTGTTTACGTGTAAATTGAAACTTAGCAGATGCCTGGTTGGAGTACGCATGAAGGCGTCAAAAGTTCCCTTGAAACATTCACAATTAAAATCTCTGGCCGGCCGGAGAAGAAAGTGGGCAGTCACCCACAAAATCCCTTTCTTCAAGAGTATAATTCGAATCATCAATGCACGTGACATACTCCGATCGATCAGCAATCGAGCGTAACTTAATGCACCTATATTATATATACTGATCTGTGCAAGACATCGATCGATCAATACCGATGGCTAATTCTCCGGCAAGAGCCAAGCGAATCGCTTCCCTCTGCTTGTTAATTATTGCAGTGATCAGCATCCTCGACGTTACCGAGGGACAGAAGAAGCTTTCTCGGGCCGTAGTGCAAGGCAGCCCTCCGGAGAAACAGTCGCCGCCGGCGTCTCCTACGGCGAAGAATAGCAGCGGATCCGATAAGGGAAAGAAAGCAAAGAAACAGAAAAACGCGAATTCTGAGGGTAATAGGGGACGTTCGCCGTCCTTCGCCGTCTTTGGAATCGTCGCCTTCATATCCTCTACTCTTATTTTCTTGTAAAGGCCACGTAATGTAAGTACATTTTGCTTTGCATCTCATGACATATTTATTTCATAAATAGCATTTCTGCAATTGGTTTTGTAATCTCAATGTACAACCCAACCGAATTGATTATTATAGAGTGATTTTATTGGATAAGGAAAATTAAACCCAACGACCTAATATATCATATCCGTAGTGCATACGCGTCTTGTGATGCAATCGCGATGTATATACACCTCGTGAGGCGCATATGCATAGCGCATGCATCCGGGGCACGAACGCACTCTACATGCACCTCCCTCATGAAATGCAAGAAGCCTTAGATAAGCCGTGTGAGGCTTCTTCTCCCCCGCCTTTGCGCCGCAAGAAACAAAATCTGAGAAAAAGAAGAAAAACGTGAGAAACACGAACAAACAAAAAAAATCGAAAAAAACCCAACATGGAAATGGATCGTGGATCGAGAATCGAACGTTGCATACCCACAACAAACGAAAAGAAGAAAACGTCCTTTTTATAACATTTTTTATCTTTTTTTTTTATTTTGACGTTTTTTACGATTTTAGGTTTGAATTTGATTAGTTTACGAAGAATCGGTTAGTTTAGGAATTGAAGAATTAAATTGGATATTATCGAGATTTTTTCAAGTTTGAAATCGGTTATAAGGTAGCTTCTTTAAACTTTTTCAAAAAAGGGAAATTTTAAACTATTGATTTTTTTGATTGGACACACTTTATAAACCATAAAACGTGTAAAAGATAGTTTCACGCTTTTTGGACCAAAGGATACGACATTTTTTTGAGTTTTATCAATTTTTGAAGAAATTCGTGTACTACCCCCTTTGAACTTTTTAAAAAAACGTCAAATTTTAAACTATTAACTTTTTTGATCGGAAACACTCTATAAACCATTGAACGTGTACTAATGAAGTTCCATTATTTTTGGATCAAATGATACGACGTTTTTGGAGGTTTATCGATTTTCGAAGAATTTCGTGTACTACCCCCTTATGAACTTTTCAAAATAAAAACTCCAAATTTCAAACTATAGATTTTTTTGTTCGGACACACTCTATAAACCATAAAATGTGTGCAAAAAAAGTATCATGCTTTTTTGACCAATGGATACGACGTTTTTTGAGTCTTATCGATTTTAGAAGAAATTCGTGCACTACCCCCTTTGAAGTTTTTCAATAAATGCCTAATTTAAAATTATTGATTTTTTTGATCGGACACACTCTATAAACCATAAAACGTGTAAAAAAAGTTTCGTGCTTTTTGGACCAAAGGATACAACGTTTTTGGAAGTTTATCAATTTTCGAAGAATTTCGTGTACTAACCGCGAAAGTGCTAGTGTAGGACAATCCACTTTGACTCGTTTTTATAGTTTACACACTTTTGTATTGCCTCTTCTTACTGCTTTATTTATGTTATCACACTATCTAATGATATGTAAACAAGGCATTTCTGGTCCCTTATAGAGAAGATAGATCATAGATCTTTGTAATCAATCATTTATCACTTGGGGAAGGAACAAGTATTTCATTGCTATAACTGTGTCTTATAAAAATTAATAAGACATGTTTTTGGACATTCTCTTTCCTTAACCCCACAATACTACAATATTGTATTGTGTTATTTAATATAACACAACTAGTAATATGGCTTTTGTAGTTGCCGAAACTATGTGGTATTGTTCAACGACTCCGATCGAATTATTTGGTCCTACTCGTTATCAATGGGATCATGGATACTTTCAGCAAGAAATATATCGAAGAGTTAGTGCTGGGCTGGCCGAAAATCAAAGTTTATCAGAAGCTTGGTCGAAAATTCCCGAGAAATTAGCCTTTTATGATTATATCGGCAATAATCCGGCAAAGGGAGGGTTATTCAGGGCAGGTTCAATGGACAATGGGGATGGAATAGTTGTTGGATGGTTAGGACATCCGATATTTAGAGATAAAGAAGGACGTGAGCTCTTTGTACGCCGTATGCCTACTTTTTTTTGAAACATTTCCAGTCGTTTTGATAGATGGAGATGGGATTGTTAGAGCCGATGTTCCTTTTAGAATAGCAGAATCTAAATATAGCGTCGAACAAGTAGGCGTAACGGTTGAGTTCTATGGTGGTGAACTCAATGGAGTCATTTATAGTGATCCTGCTACTGTGAACAAAATATGTTAGACGTGCTCAATTGGGTGAAGTTTTTCAAAAAAGGCCAAATTTTAAACTATTGATTTTTTTTGTTTGGACATACTTTATAAACCATAAAACGTGTACACACAAAATTCCATGCTTTTTGGACCAAAGGATACGACGGTTTTTTTTTAGTTTTATCGATTTTTGAAGAAATTAGTGTACTACCCCCTTTGAACTTTTTCAAAAAACGCCAAATAGTTTCATGCTTTTTAGACCAAAGGATACGACATTTTTGAGTTTTATAGATTTTTGAAGAAATTCGTGTACTACTCCCTTTGAACTTTTTCAAAAAATGTCAAATTTTAAACTATTGATTTTTTTTTTTATCGAAAACACTCTATAAACCATAAAACGTGTACAAAAATAGTTTCACGTATTTTGGACCAAAGGATACGACGTTTTTTGATTTTTATCGATTTTTGAAGAAATTCGTGTACTTATCTCCCTTTGAACTTTTTCCAAAAACGTCGAATTTAAAATTATTGAATTTTTTGATCGGAATCAAACTATAAACCATATAACGTGTACAAAAGAAGTTCCATGATTTTTGTACCAAAGGATACGACGTTTTTGGAGGTTTATCGATTTTCGAAGAATTTCGTGTATTATCCCCTTTGAACCTTTTCGAAAAATGCCAAATTTTAAACTATTGATTTTTTTTTGTTCGGACATACTCTATAAACCATAAAACGTGTGCAAGAAAAGTATCATGCTTTTTGGACCAATGGTGTAACACCCCAAATCCGCGGGACTCGGGATGCTACGGGCGAGACCTCACAATGGGTCCCGACCCTTAGCCTGACAACAATTTTACCGGACCTTCCAACAAGGCACAAATAAAGGCAAAACTCGAAAACGTTTATAATTTATGCGAGACACTGAAAGGTAAGAATACAACGTGGAAACTCAGCCGAGTCCTCAAAACAACATAACCTGATACGAAGTCTAAACGTACGACAACATCCATGAACAACAATATGAAACATGACTCAAAAACGTCCCCGTCCTATAATGTACGGAGACCCCGGCTGTCCACTCCTCCGCCTCACTCGGCAGCATCCCTAACTTGCAAGTCATTTACACAAACGGTTTTAAATCGTTAGCTAATATTCTAAGCATTAGAAAAGCGGTGAAGGCACAAACACATACATAGCACACAACATAAAACACACAAGTCCGGTTTATTATCTTTATATTATTAAGTCGTATCCCGTTCTAATTCAACTTCGGTTTGTGACACGAGACCACCGTGGTCTCGCCTCGGTCCCTACTTACCGGCAAAGAATGGTACGGATGCACCCGACCATCTGACCCGCCGGGCTAGTCGCCGAGAACCTCCTAGACTCACTCGGTCGTAGGCAGTGATGTCACCGTCCGTTATCATACACTTGGGGCCAACATATACATATAAGGTCGGTGGTCCTAATTACCAGTTTAATTGTTATAACATAACATAAACACACACCACCAAACATACATCAATGCTAATACATAAAATACGAGCTAAGTAAGTCCGGAGACTTACCTCGTCACCACACTCAAGTCACCACACTCTTGCTTCCTTAAGGAGGAAGCCCACAACCTGCTCACAAGAGATATGCATATCAATACATACTCACGCTCAAGAAGTCTTAGACTTCACTCTAGTGATCTATGCAAGATCACCTAACCCTCAAGCTAGGAATGCATACTAGGTCCCAAGTACTCATCACACTCTTCACACATGAAACATCCCACAACAGTCCATAATTCCACAAGAGCACCCCTCAACCAAAGAGGCACAAGCTAGCCTAGAAGGTCCATCATGCTCACATGCTCATATCCATCACTTACATTGAGCCTTAAGGGCTCCTAGGTTCACAACCACTAAGTGGCATTCCAAGCTACTCTAGATCCATCCTAGGCATGCTACTAACATAATCCAACATCAATACTAAGGAAGAAACGAAGAGGAAAGGAGAGGAGGAACCTACTGTCGAAGAAACGCAGTCGCGGAGTCAAGTTGGCGCCCCGGCGGAGCAGGAGCCGCCCCTGCGGAACCAGAGGCCTCCCCCTGCGGCGCTGCCGGCCGCACCCGCGGCGGAAGGGAGCCGCCCCAGCGACCTTCGTGTCCTGTAGCCCTGGAGCCGCCCCCGCGGCCGTGCCGAGCCGCGCCCGCGGTTGTGCTGGGCTGTGAGCCTGCCGCCTCCCCCGCGGCCATGCCGAGCCGCACCCGCGGCGGTGCTGTGCCGTTCCCGCGGCCGTGCTGAGCCGCCCCTGCGGCCGTCCGCGCCCGCGGCCGTGATGATCCGCCCCCGCGGTCGTGCTGCAAAACGTCGTCTTCGATCGTGGATCCTTGGCTCCAAAGTCCCTCTTCTCTTGCTGGATCTTCTCCAAACACCCATCACTGGTCTTAGGCACCTCTCCTTGACCTAATCGAGCTAAGAACCTATGCATGCAAAGAGTTGGGCAAAAACTCCTCAAGATCTTCCTCCATAGCCATGGATGAAGGAGGGAAGAAGAAGAAGGGAAAAACAGCAAGGAAGAGAGGTGAGGGAGAGGAAGGAGCTTACCAACAGATCTGGAATGCCTCTCCAAACTGTCCACATCAAGATCTCCACACCAAATGGAAGAAGAGAAGAGAGCAAAAGAGAGGAATGGAAGGGAGGAATGAATCTAACGTGAAAGAGAGTGGAGGAGAGAGAGGGAGGGGACAAGGCTGCCAAGATGGGACAGCAGCCATCTTGTCCCATTTGCCCGGAACGAGGGGTCGGAAATGACCCCTTGTCAATTCGATTCGGAACGAAAGGTCGGAGAGCTAAAAAAAAAGGGAAAAACGACGAGTCGGCTCGGGATTTTGGAAATAAAATCCCGGCAGTCGACACCTCGTGCTTGCGGAAAGATCTATAAAACGCTCTAAGTCCGGAATAAAATTCCGGGCGTTACAAATGGATACGACGTTTTTTAAGTCTTATCGATTTTAGAAGAAATTCGTGCCCTACCCCCTTTGAACTTTTTCAATAAATGCCTAATTTTAAATTATTGATTTTTTTGATCGGACACAATCTATAAACCATAAAACGTGTACAAAAAAAGTTCCGTGCTTTTTGCGGGTAAAGGTAAATTCATAGAAAAAATATAAGTATACATAAACCATTTTGGTTTATGAATACGGGTAACAAGTCAGTGTATACGGTGCCCAAACATGAAGTCTAAGGCGTAAAACAAAGAAATCTCAAAATCCAAGATCTCAAGGCGGACATGCAAGTCCCCAAGTAGACCCAAATACCCGTAATAAAATGATACATATTAATCATACACTCATAATCTGCTAGATCATACTCAAAAGGCCCATCCACCTTCGGCAAAGCCATCAGCAGATGGGAACCAAGAGAGCCAAGCGCGACTAGCTCCATCAAGATAAGACATCCCCCACCTTCGGCATGGTCATCAGCACGGAAGAGGTCAAACCTGAGAAGAGTGTCATCATCAGTCATGATATCTCTCATGTCAACACTAAACATCAGTGGCTTACACACCAACTCTAGAAGGGAACTTCTCATGGAGGAGTCTAAAAACATGGGATCTGATAAGCCGAACCAAAACGTCAATAGGAATCCTATTTCCGTTAAAAACCAAGGCATACCTAAAATGCCATAAATAATAGACCGTAGATGAGAGGGCGTAGATCCTCTGTCTGCTCGTCCAGCCTCTTCCAATAGCCGAAAGTCTCAGCCATTCAAGAGTTGCTGTAATAGAATTCAAGCTACAGGACATGCCAAATCCATCACAGACCTGTTTCCAAACCTCTCTAGCACACGTGCATCCAAAGAACAAGAGGTCGTGTGACTCACTAGCACCTCTGCACCAGCTGCAAGTCGGATCAATGTCAAGAAAACACAACCTATCTCTCGTGGAGAGGCGTCCAAGTTCCGTGCTTTTTGGACCAAAGGATACGACGTTTTTGGAGGTTTATTGATTTTCGAAGAATTTCGTGTACTAACCCCCTTTGAAGTTTTTCAAAAAACGCCAAATTTTCAGCTATTGATTTTTTTCCGGGCATACTCTATAAACCATAAAACGTGTACACAAAAAGTTCCATGCTTTTTGGACCAAAGGATACGACTTTTTTTTTAGTCTTATTAATTTTTGAAGAAATTAGTGTACTACTCCCTTTGAACTTTTTCAAAAAACGCCAAATTTTAATCTATTAATTTTTTTTGATTGGACACACTCTATAAACCATAAAACGTGTAAAAAATATAGTTTCACGCTTTTTGGACCAAAGGATACGACGTTTTTTGAGTTTTATCAATTTTTGAAGAAATTCGTGTACTACCCCCTTTGAACTTTTTCAAAAAATGTCAAATTTTAAACTATTGATTTTTTTTATCGCAAACACTCTATAAACCATTAAATGTGTACAAAAATAGTTTCACGCATTTTGGACCAAAGGATACGACGTTTTTTTGAGTTTTATCGATATTTGAAGAAATTCATGTACTTATCCCCCCTTTGAACTTTTTCTAAAAATGTCAAATATAAAATTATTGAGTTTTTTTTGATCGGAATCAAACTATAAACCATATAACGTGTACAAAAGAAGTTCCATGCTTTTTTGACCAGAGGATACGATGTTTTTGTAGGTTTATTGATTTTCGAAAAATTTCGTGTATTATCCCCTTTGAACCTTTTCAAAAAATGCGAAATTTTAAACGATTGATTTTTTTTTGTTAAGACATACTCTATAAACCATTAAACGTGTGCGAGAAAAGTTTCACGCATTTTGGACCAAAGGATACGATGTTTTTTTGGGCTTTATCGATTTTCGAAGAATTTCGTGTACTATCCCCTTTGAACTTTTTCAAAAAAGACAAATTTTAACCTATTGATTTCTTTGATCGGACACACCTTTATAAACCACAAAACGTGTACAAAAATAGTTTCACGCTTTTTGGACCAAATGATACAACATATTTTGAGTTTTTTCGATTTTTGAAGAAATTTGTGTACTACCCCCATTGAAGTTTTTCAAAAAACGCCAAAATTTAAATTATCGAGTTTTTTGAACGGACACACTCTATAAACCATAAAACGTAAGTTTTTCATGATGAAAATGGAAGCCCAACAAGAAGTGAAACTATTTTTTTTTTTTGTAAAGTAATACTTAAAACCATATGTTAATACACAAATTCCCAATTACACAAACCCAATACGATTTCTCAATTATGCAAGCCCAACAAGATTTCTCAATTACACAAGGGCGAATTACACACAAGCCCAAATCGAGTTACACAAGCCCGGCCAATCGAGTTACACAAACTTAATCGAGTTACAAAATCCCATTCGATTTACACACTTAATATATAATTATAAAAATATAGGTCATTCCCAATTACACAAGGCCAAAAGGTCCGTTGTTTACACACAATCGAGTTACACAAGCCCGGAGTTACACAAACTCTGTCGAATTACACAAACTTCAATGGGGGTTTGTGCAAATTGATATAGTTTGTGTAAATCGACATAGTTTGTGTAATTCGATTTACACAAACCCTATCGAATTACACAAACTCTGTCGATTTACACAAACTATATCAATTTACACAAACCCTACCGATATGCACATGCCGTCTCGATTTACACAAACTCTATCGATGTACACAAACCCTATTACAAATCATCCGATAATGGAAAAAGTTAAAAATCTCATACTGCAATTAAGCTCTGGGGCAGATTTGATAATTTTTTCAAAATAGTGGGTAAATTTTGAAATTAATTTTAAACCTAAATTTCATCTTTTTATTAGTTACGTGCAAGCTTCTCCCCGCATCCATGGATGAAGCAAAAATTGAACCAGCTTTTGCGACGATGATGGTCAAGCTCTCTGGCGACGATGGCGGCCAAACCCTCCGGAGACGATGGCGGCCAAGCCCTTTTGCGACAAGCAGTAGGTCAGATATGAAAATAGAGCGTAATTAATCTAACGTACTTACCTTGATTAGGTAAAAATGGAAAGACTAGATCCAAACCCGTAAACAATGCATCAATCCAGTGCAGTCGACCTTCTCGACTCGTCTCGGCAGCCCAACTTCGTTATCGGCAGTTGTGGACAATTCTCGGCAGATCTCGGAATTTTCCGGTATTTCCTGGCAGTTCCCGAGCCTCATTGTTGCCCGAAATGTCTCCGCATCAAGGACGAAGAGCGCAACCGACCTTCTCGGCGTAGTCGAACTCCCCCAAGCCCCGTTCTCGGCAGTTATCCTCTTCTCCGATTTGGGTCGGGTTTGACGGATATGAATGGCGGATCGTCTTATCTGGGAAGCTCGAGGGCGGAAAACTACATGGCGGGTGAGACGAAGAAGATGACGGTTGCGGATTTGGTTAGGGTCTGGCAAGGTTTTCATGTAATATGTGATTTTGGCTGCGAGTTTATAGGGTTTTTATATTTCATTTTACCCTTATATCCTTTGATTAAATATTTTAGAATTAAAAATTTATCTAGAAAATAGAGGGGCTAATTTTACCTTACGCCTCTTGGCCTTGCTTGATACATAATCCTAAGTGAAATTATACCAAGAATTGGAGAATTAATAAGAGGATTGTATGTAGGCTTGCCGTGAAGAGTAGTCAAAGAAAGTTCTCCATGTTGGTGTGATAAAACACCAAAAAAACCGAATAAGAAGCACCATTATAATAAAAACCAACTTCAATTCAGGTTTTCTTACCTCGTCAATAGAAATTCCAAAAGGCATAGTCTCATAGATATCTCCAATGTTCTAATCAGATAACCGCTCAGGTTCAATACAACAATGTTGATACAACATCGAGCATTACCTTATTTGTTGCCTAAAATGAATCCTCATAGAAGCATAAATCAGTTTTGAGTTGAAAAATACATTGTAAGATTCCCAACTAGATAAAAGACAAGCACTTCACTAAGAAAAGATCAAACAAAACTCAAATAAGGAAATGAGAACTCTACAAGACATAATTAACAAATAATCATCCCAAATGTACTACTTAGTCAACTGTTCACATTCGAGACAACTGTAATAACCGAAAAATTTTAATAATATTCCTCTTTTTTTAATTTTAATTTAATTTTAATTATTTTATTTAACCGAGAACTCGAATTGAATACCAAATAAATAAATTAAACGGATCCAAACCCAATCGGATAGTGAAACCAAACCGAGTCCCTTAGTTATTTAACTAAACCGCCAGCCCCTTTTTTTTGTGTTGAACCAAACCAAAAGAGTTGGGCCCAATTAACAAGGCCTGTAATGAGGCCCGAAGTACCTTACCTCCTCCGTTAGGCCCTTTCGTGCTGGGCCAAGTGGGGACAAAAATATTCTGGGCCTTTCCTTGCTCCAGCCTCGACTCAAGCTCAGCGTCAGCACTGCACTGCTTCGTCTTCCTCGTTCCTCCGACGGGACACATCTGTTACTCGAGATGCCTTGAAGATGGACGTTGACGACGACATCAAGGCGCGCATTGAAGACTAGAGAACGGCCTCACTCTTGGACCATCCCGCATCGACTAGCTCCACTCTCCCTGCCTCGCAAGGTCTGTCTTCCCCTACCTCGACACCCACACCAACTCCGGCGAGCTCCCCACTGCAACCACCTCCGAGCACATCTCCCTCTTCCTTCCGCACCAGTAAAAACGCCTGCGAATCTCTCTCACCTCCCCTCCCTTCCTTCTCTCTGTTTCCTCCGCCGGAATTCACACCACCAGTCACCTGCATCTATACTCCTTCTCTCTGTCACCTCCGGCCCCCTCTGTCACCTCCTCCTCTGTCGTCGACCCTAACCTCCCGAGCCTCTGCAACTCTCTGTCACCGCACCACCATCTTTCCTCTGCTCCTCCCTCCTTCCACGCCGTGACGCCATCGGTACCAAGCATCCCTCTCCCTTGCTCGACAAAAAAAAGAAAACAAACCGACGACCCTCTTCCGACCAGCCACCAAACGCCGGATACGAGAACCGAATCGAGCTTCAAAGTGTCGGGTAGGAGAAGAAGAGGAGCGATTCACTAGTGTCGATCTTTCCATGTCACGTTTTTCCCCCTGTGAGCAATTGGCTGCTCAAGGGTGTCGAACGTACGACTTCGTCATTCATGGTGAGCGTTCCCCTCCCTCTCTTCTTGGTTGTCACGAGGCATCGATCTTGCGACCAACTGCACATATTAGCCAAACGAATAATGACCTTTCTTGCTATCGACAGGACTCGAACTTGGATCCCTGGAAACTGCATGAGGAGAATAAGAACGCCCACTTAGTTGCATACCTCCGGATTCGAAGTCGAGACTAGTTGCCATCGGATACCACTTGGTTACAGTTAGACCCGAAACTCAATTAACTCCTTAATTTTAACTTCCGATAAATTAATTTCCGCAATTATATAATCATGTAGTATAAAGATCTAATTAATTATTGTGGTGATAACTTAGTAATAATTAAGGGATGTGATTTAGTTAAGTATAAACCGTTGAAAGGAATGGTGGTTGTGGAACTAGTCGGAAAGACCGGAAAGTTGGAAGTAGAAAGATTTTGAGGAATTTTATGGTAGAAACCGAAAATGTTGGATTTAACGGATTCGAGAAAGTGCATTATTAGAACCGAACCACTCAACCTCGTAAATTTAAATTCCGCTAAATTAATTTCTTGATGGTAAATAATTAATTATGCAATTATTTTAACTAGTTAAAGGTTGGGTTATATTGCTAGAGAAATGAATTAGTGGCACGATGTTAAAGAATTATTTTAGAATGTTAAGAACGGCATAAGATATGGATGGAAATGTTAAGATAATTGAGGATGTGTATCCGAGTAGAAATCGGAACCATAAGTTAGCAGATTCGAGAAATGGTACGGATGAGACCGCATTGAGAATTGGAATAGTCGAACGGTGATAACAGTAGATTAAATTAAGGATGTCTTCCAAATTAAGTATATATTAATGATATGTCCATGTTATGGATAAGAGGACGTGAAATGGACGTGTAGGTCCCCGAACCGAAAAGTTAAAGAATGTCCAAGTATTGACGCTAGATGTCATACCGGATTATGAGAATGATAAGTCGAGTAATACTAAAGGTTGAAATGGTTCTAAGAGTGGTTAAATTATTGATCAGGATAATCGGATCTCTGGCTGGCAAGATCGCGAGACGTTGAGACCAGTACCGATAAGGTGAGTTCGTAGGACTCACTTAGCTACCTTTTTAATACCGAGTGTGCGCTAGGGTAGTGTGTGTTATTCTTGTGAAATAAAATGAACGAATTAGATCACTGTATTTTTATTTTTAAAAAGAGGCACAAGTGTATGATAATGTGCCGTAACCGTCGGTCCGGGCCGATGGTGCCGGAGGATTTCCACGCGACCAGTCCAATAGTGTACACGGGGTAGATGCATCAAAACCAGTCCTACTGGTTAACGGGGACGGGGGCAAGAGTCGGGAGACTCTTGTGTTACAAGCAAAAGTTGGAAAATAGAATGACCAAATCCACCTAATGAAAGATAATAAACCGGGACATTGAGTGTGCGTGCTGATTGATTTACAATAAATCTTTATATGCGTGTGTGTTTTAGTGACCTTAGTATTAGAATTGTAGCTAACGGTTTTACCGTGTTGTAAGGTTTTTGCAGGATAGATTTCTACCGAGAAATCGGGAGTGGAGTGGCTAGTCGGGTGTCCGTACTAGGAGTTTGAGTGTTGGGTTGTTATATATTATGTTTATTCATTTTATTACAGTAGAGTTATTTCATTACCAGTTGGCTAATGTACGGGTTGGAGTCTATCTGAGTTAAATACTTATTTGTGAAAGGATTTGATTTAAAATATTTGTGTATTGTTGCAAGATTCGTCAGCCTAAGGGCGAGACCCACTGTGAGGTCCTAACCAGTAACGCTCCGAGTTCTAAGAATTTGGAGTGTTACACACCGTCGAATCCAACATGAAACATTGTTGCTTTCGGCAAATGAATAATAAATTTGAACATTAATTTGTAAGCCACAAATATCACAATCGAAGTAGTAGAAGTATGTTGATATCTAAAAGGGAGAAGAAGATGCAAATAGTCAACACATAGTTGAAATACCCAAACGGAAATACATGAAAGCTCTTAATATTCAGAGTAGAATACCACCCTCAAATTGGAATGTAGAACCCCTAAATTTTCAGCCCACTTCATTTGTAAAAGTAAAGTTGTCATCACATCTCATGTGTTATAATCAACCAAAATAAATGAATCTTTATATTTAAGAAAATTCACGTAAGGCATTGTTGTTTCACATAAAATTGATGAAACACCCGACTATTAGAAGAACCGACAAGTTTAAGTCTATAAGTTTAAAATCATATAATAATTCAACTCTATATTATAACTTTAATAGATAATCAACAACAAACGAACATCGCCATCGATTAGAGCGTATTTGGTTTTCATATCTAGATATCATATATGAGTATCGATAAAATTTTTTTTTCAATGTTTGGTATACAAGTATACGAATATCAATTTGATATACTCATATTACACTTTTTCTCTCTTTTTGATATACTCCAAAAAATAATTGTATCACATATCTTATATTTTACCCCCCCTCTTCTATTTATACTCTCTAAAACTCTTTTTCTAGGGAATATCAATCCATACTCATATCTGATACCGAAATCGATATCTAATATATTGATATTTAGATATAAATACCAACAAACCTACTCTACTTTCAATCATCAACTAAAAGTACAAATTGTAAAATAATATTAAAGTAATATTCCGTTCACATGCTACCAAAATGCTATTTGAATATGGGAATCTCGACCCCCAACACCAATTTTTCTGATGATCCCGAACTTTGTATTCTCATCCGCAATGATATTTTATGTTGGACTACCTCCTAGAGGTAACCAACCTATCCGCTTTCCATTTTGAAAAAAAGCTATTTGAATCTAACGCCAAAAGACGAGCTATTAATAACAAACATCCATTTATTTACAAAGGCTCACCTATCGCCATCCATCAGTGTGCATACTGCTTTCTGATGGTGATAAACCATCATACTCTACTAATGTGTCCAATGATGCAGGTGCAAAAGTTGCAAGAACTCTTCTTCTGACCAAGTCCTCGAGGAAGCTATTTGTATCCATGATCATTTAGCCAGAAACATCCCAAAGAAAAAAAAATCATACCCGGTGTACATATCGTAAACAAAAATGCTAAACGTTATGCTTACTGTGTATGAAATCGAAAGCGTAAATCATGTACACTCGCATACCATGCTCATGGTAGTATTTCCATAATTCTCAAGTAGAAGTATATACTATCTCAAATAGAATCTTGGATGTAAGAATGTGAAAGGAGTCAATCTTTAAAATAAGGCTACACCCTAAACTGCATGTGTCACTGAATCATATTTTTAAACCTAAATTTTCCAGAGTTTCTTAATATCCCCGGTCTAGAATTTCATGTACCAAATTAAACAGTTTTAAACACAGATTATAGATGTTAGAAACTAATTAACACTAAAAAATGTGCGAGTTATTGACGATCACAAATGGATTGAAGGTCATAGAGTCTAACCGAAAGTCATAAATAAAAGAAGAATGTTACTGATACGTTCCTAGATACCGATGTTATCCTTGCCTCCGCCTAAGAGGGCCCGGTAAGCGGCATGCCTTGCCATGACACGAAGCTTGCCCATTTTTGACGCATTTTCCATATTTAACTATTTAATAATAAACTTTTTTATTTCGGAACTTAAATTCCGACCTTTCATATAGACCTTTCATTTCAGAACCTTAAATTCTGAATTTAACTCCGTCATTTAATTTGCCCCCCATCCTCTATATAAAGAATGTTTTGCCTCATTTGTAAAACAAGTTCAATTTTAATCAAGTTTAGTTGAAGGGAAAAGCCTCTTCATTGCTTTGGGCATCAAATCTTCCTTCTCTCAAAGTTTTTCTTTGGATCTTCAATCCAAGCCTTCAAACTCAAGGATTCTTCAAGAATCAAACAATCGCTTTCGCCTCCACCTCAATCGCTTCCGCCAACTAAGTTCTATTAAATCTTCAACTTGCACATCAACAAAGGAATAGTTGAAGTTCTAGTTGAATCTAGATCCGGATTTCG
Source organism: Fagopyrum tataricum (assembly GCA_002319775.1). Taxonomy (NCBI): domain Eukaryota; kingdom Viridiplantae; phylum Streptophyta; class Magnoliopsida; order Caryophyllales; family Polygonaceae; genus Fagopyrum; species Fagopyrum tataricum. The sequence goes on along the minus strand of CM008282.1, from coordinate 54,095,514 downwards.
TCCTTGAACGTATCCAATGACACATAAATTACCAATTGAAGACGTCGATGAGTTCAACTTACTATCGTTGGGACAATATCACATAATTGTGAAGGAAAAAAGTGACAAATGTACTAAGAATCAAGGAAAACAAAAAGCCTAGAAACATGAACTCGTAAACAACCATCCAATCAAGGAAGTGTAAGATGACAATAGTTGAACGGAAGCAAAAATACCTAAAACATGAAATCTCAAACAACTATTTAATTAAAGGAGGCAACAACACCGGAAACAAAAACTCTCAAACACGAACTCACAAACAACCATCCAATCAAAAAAGTCAAAATCGATCGAGGAAGAAAGAAAGAAAGAAACAAATGCTCACAAACTTGAAAATCTAAAGAATAATGATTCAATCGACCAGTAAGAACAAACCTGGAAAGAGAATCAACGATCACTTTGTCATCCAACAATTCAAGAATGTTGTGTTGTTGTCGCTTGTCAACCGGGGAAGAGAAAGAGAGAGATAGTTGAGGGGTTTAATAGATTACAAATAATAGGAGAGGCAAAGTGGAAATGAGGTGGAGAATGCCATGGACGTGGGTGGTGAGGTTTTGGTAGACGGTTAGAAGGACAAAGAAAAATATAGTCAATGAATGAGTAAAATAGTAATTGAATGTAAAGTACTATTCATCCGCTTTAATAGTGAAAACCAACAAAGTCTAAATCAATGGAGGAAGATAAAAACAATCAAACGTTCACATACAAAAAATCTAAAGTAGATTAATACAATCGATTAGTAAAAACGAACTTGGAAATAGATTGAGAAAACTAACTATATTTCTATCATTAACTAAATTTAAATATTTTTTACCATATGAAATAAAGTATATTTCTATTCTAAAAAAAGATAAAAATCTAACCAATTGATATTGTTAGCTTCTAAATAAATATTAATTTTGATGAAGAAATTTCTTATGTATTTCTTTCCTAATATAATTATTCATGTATATATTTTTCAAATTACCAAAAATTCTAATATATTCCTTTCCTAATATATATTGTTAGCTTCTAAAATCGATCCTCGGTCTTAACTCCTTTATATAGCCTGCTTGGGTTGTCCCTCTCATCCTTGCTTCCGTTTTCTCTCCAGTGTCTGCCCTATTCCTATCTTTTTCTTCATTTACGCGTCTCTTCAATATTCCTATTGTTCTTCGACGGTGATCTTTCTTTTGCTTTGTTGAACGTGTTTTTCAATTGCGGTGGTAGTCTGGCAGATCTCTCATTGCCTCGTCAAGAATTTGATCGCTCGATGTCCAATCTTGAAATTATATGATTCTGCAGTTTCTAGGAGTTCAATTCGATCTTTAGATGACGAATTAACCGATTTTTGATGGTGATACAAAGATTTGCATTCTTTTCAATTCATACTGAACAATAAAGGTTTGCATTCTTTCGAACGTTCCAATTGGCTTAATGTGGTGGTAGATATGTCTTCGTGGCTAGATTCTTGATGATCTGCCATATTGATCGTTTGAAAATCTCTGTTGTTTCTGTGAGTTCTTGATGATACACTAGATTCTTGATAATTAAAGATCTGCATGTGTTTGGTATACAAATTTGAAGCGTTGAATTGTATTCTTTAGTGTTTTATTAATAATTGTTGAATCTTTAATGGACGGCAATGCCTTCTTTTCTGAATTGCATTCCTTCCTGAGTTCTTGATGATGACACATGTTTTGCAAACATGAAGTGTTATTCAATTCAGAATTTTGATTATAATCGATCTGTTTCTTGTAGTATCCTCAATGGAACATGACATTGCGTTTCACCTTGTTAAATATTTCCTGTCCTACAACATTGAGAAGTTGGTGGCAAACATTAAGTTTATCTGTTTAAAAACCTACTGTTTGATAACTGTTAAGACATCTTTTTTCATGACAAAATCGTATTAATAACTATTATTATATTATTAAATTATTAAATTATTAAATTAGTAATAAATGTTGTTTTTATTAATAGTAAATATGATTTAAACTAATAAATTATTAATAATATAGTTATTTAACTTTTTAAATTTTACTTAAATTATTAAGTCTTATTGAAATTATTAATAAGTATTACTTAAATTAATAAATTATTAATAAGTATTGCATAGAACAATTAATTGTTAGCAAGTATTAATTAAATTAATAAGTTATTAATACATACTTATCTACACATAATTCAACATTTAAGTTCGTTTGGTAGATGAGAACAATTTTTTAACTCCGCTTGTGTGTACACAACCGGTCCCAAGTCCGGATAAAGGAGGAGGGGAGACATTTTAATGTTATATGAACATTGAGAATTTAGTTCGGGACTTTACATGATCAATTCGTTTTTGGTGTGAATGAAATGATGCATTGATAGATCACATCAAAAATTAGATCACATGGCTAGGAGTGGAACAATTTTGTTTTAATGGTGGTGAACTTTAAAAATTATTTTCTTCATTCCATTTATCATTGGGTCTAATTTTGGATTGAGGCATTATTATTGATTATAGTTACACGGTATTACTAGGGTTCTAATTTGTAAACCATTGTTTATGTCATGATTGCAGACATGTACAAGTTATAGAACATCCAAAAGTGTTTGACAATGGGAATGTTTTTTAGCATTTGGTGGTTGACCATATATAGAGGCTTAACGGATGCACTGCTACCTACAGTAAAATATATGGCTTATGCAATTTTGTTTTAATGGTGGTGAACATTAAAAATTCTTTTCATTCATTCCGTTCAATATTGGGTCTAATTTTGAATTGAGGCCTTATTATTGATTATAGTTCTATGGTATTACTAGGGTTTTAAACCATTGTTTATGTCATGGTTGCAGACATGTACAAGTTATACAACATCCAAAAGTTTGTGACAATGGCTATGCTTTCACTAGTATTCTGAACTTGCAATGTTAGAACTAGTTTCTTGATAACCCTGATCTGTTTTTGGTAGGGTTAAGCACGAGGAAACATGTTTACAAACGTGACATGATATTTATGCAGGGTAATATTTGATGCACTCATCGTGGTACTTTTGTTGTGCTTAGAACAAAAAAAAACATATTTTGGATTGGAATTACTGATATAGATCCTATACCTACTGATTTTGGATTGGATTTACTGATGTTGATCTTATTACAAGGATTTGTGACAAGTTAAGGAGCTTATAATTAAAACTAAAAAAATAAATGTAAGGATGGGAAAGCAGGTCTAGAAATCGGAAAGCATGTGGGAATTGGTGGTTCATTTCGGGCTCCTGGCTTGGGCAGTTGTGGTGACGACATTGGAGTGGTTGTATATTTAAAGCGTGCCGATGTATAAACCCAACTTTAGGCTTTAGTCTTTGTGTATACAATAAACTAACAATACTAAAAAATAAAAATACTTTGGATGAAATGAAGCCTCATTTATAGAGCTACTGATGATCAGTGAATTAGACTCTTACCCCCCGTTTGGTTGTAACTCTGGAAACGGAAACGGAATGGAAACGAATCTAGTCCACATATGTACTTTGTTCATGGAATCATTCCGGTTGGTTTAATGTAAAATGCACTTGTTTCTCCCTACTTTGTTACCCTATATGGTATTAAAACTAATCAAATTCACTTCATGAACAAGGGTGTACGTATGGACTAGATTCGTTTCCATTCCGTTTCCGTTTCCGTTTCCGTTTCCGGAGTTTAAACCAAACGGGCCCTACAGAACTCTTGCTCTACACTGTTGTAAAATTAAGAATCAATTTAAAATGCTTTATTTTCATTTTTTTTGTTACAAGAGTAAAATTTCTAAGAGGAATGCCTATTAAATATACCAAAAAAGAACATTTAACCAAATACACAAATACATATTATTCAAACATTGTCACTGAAAGATAAATAAATCGGGTAAGTAATATTGAGTAAGTAAATTAATTCAATCAATTAGTAAAAACAAACTTGGAAAGAGATTGAACAAACAACTATATCTCTTTCATTAACTAAATTTAAATATTTTATCATATGGTATAATATATTGCTATATTAAAAAGACGATAAAAATCTAAGTAATTGATATTGTTAATTTCTAAACATATATTAAGAAATTTCTCATGAATTCCTTTTCTATATAATCGATCAATCCGATCATGTTTATATTTTTCAAATTACCAAAAGTTATAATATATTAAAATTTTATAATAAACTAAAGACAAATGTATTTTTTGGTTTTCTACTCCCTGCGGCGGTTAGGGATTACTTTCGTCTTTCATGGTGATTTACTGGTTCACGTTATTTTGAACCGTTTTCTACTCCCTCAATCACCATTGCCATTACAAATCTTTTTCTCCATGACTACCTTCGACAAATTCACCACCACACTCAATAACCTACTTTATCGGAATCGGAAGAACTTGTTGTCCGTGCAGAAGTTCTTCCGAAGGCTACTTTCTAGTCAGTTTGGACCCTCCCCCTAGAATGGTTGTCCGGGATATTGCGTTGATATCTTCGTGTTTGAGTTCTTTGACATAAAAAACGATTTCAACTTTGTTTTATACGAGGGTCCATGGTGCTTTGACGATACTTTACTCCTGCAGCACCATCTTAATGCCAACACCAGTCCATTGGAGTTACAGTTTCACCATATCACTTTCTAGATTTCAGCAGTGAACCTTCCACTACACTATTATATTGTACGCTACAGACCGCAATCTCCATCGGCAATACCATCGGCTTTTTCAAGGCTCTTGATGAGTATGCTTTTTTTGGGTATCCAGGGCAGTTTGCGTATCAGATCTGTCCTTGACATCCGCGTTCCGTTACAACGTTGCGTCACCCTTGTAGCGGATGACTCACTACTACGGGTTGGCCTACAATACGAACGTTTGCCATGTTTCTGTTACGGTTATGGAAGACTCGGACACACACACCATGAATGTACTTTCTGTTCTTGGCCAAAGGATTATGCTCTTCCCCATGGTTCTTGGATGAGAATTGTTCCACTTTGCCGCCATCTCCGTATTCGTCAAGACACTACTGCACAGGAGATAGAATGGTTCACGACTTTCAAGGACAAGCATCTCTCTAGTGACCACCATATGCCACCAATATCGGTATATTCTGAAGGGGCAGTAAAGTTCGAGTAAACCGCATAAGATTCTTAAATTCTGCATGAAATCACATGCAAGATGAGTGAACCTTATGCCCACTCATTCCAAGAGAAAGTTATTAGAGATCTACCACCCCAATCTAGACGCTACTAATGATATTGACAATGACATACATACCAAAGAGCCTATTACACCTATCTTACCTTCAGTAGCGAAAATGGGGGAGAGTCATGTTTATAGGGGTTTGGGCAATGACCCTACAGTTCGAGTTCTCCGGGATTGGTCCTGGAAGTATTGCCCAGATGTGATATTTGTCATGGAAACGAAGATCACAAAGAAAGTCCAAGAACATTGGGAACATAGATGGCTTATGCCTCAACACAAATGGTTTATCGGGGGCATTGGATTATGGTGGAGGCATCTTGTTGTCTTTGTTATCTCTTACATTGACACCATATCGACGCAAGGATAATCAGTAGAGCTCAAATTCGTTCGATCTTGTTTGTGTGTATGGTTGGCCTAAATCTTCAAATAAACACCGTACATGGGCATAAATGTCGTCCATATATTCGCGTTATGTTTCTACAAACATATGTGCATCATAGACTACACTTTACGCGGCGTTGAAATAATTTCCGGTTTGAACCTCTACGGTTATCTCACCCAAAGTGCCATCGGATAGTAGAGTCCCACTAGCTATCAAGTTGGGGTCGACCTCCAGAGAATATTGCTGCTTGCACGTCTGCTTTGCACCATTGGGCAACAACTAAGTTCCAGCACCGAAAAGAAAGAATACAGGATCTCAGTAAGGAACTTCGTACCCTACAAACTGGACATCCATCTTCGAGTATACTTCAAGTGCGGGTCATTTCTAACGAGCTAGATACTCTTCATGCCGAGGACGAGGGATTTTTGTTTATTCGCTCACGCTTGACAGAGCTCCGTGAAGGAGACAAAAACACCTCATACTTCCATCACAAGGCGTCTAGTAGACAAACGCACAATGCTATCACAGAGTTAATACTTAATAACATACTCAGGTACTATTCTTAAATCTCAATATGAAATTTCAGCTGAAATTTGTCATTTCTTTTTAGATTTATTTTCAACATCTTCACCTTCCGCTGTGAGCATTGACATGGTCTTATCTACTATTTCTCCTACCGTGACCCCTGCTATGAACAAGTCTTTCATTACAAATTGCTGGATAGCTTGGATCATGCGTGTTATGTTAATAATCAATAAGTTGTACATATAGTTAATACAACTTCAAATACTTGTACCATTTATCCCTTATACACATATACTTGAATGCCTATACATTAGTTGGTGGCTTAGGACTTGTTTGATAATGTACAAGGGCACTTAAGATGTTAAGTGATATCCTGACATGATTCAAACATAACCTAAGATGCACTAATGTGTATGGTGATCTTGTACAATGTGCCATTATGGGAAACTTAATAAGTTTCAGTTGTTATATGTAAATATGTGTAAATGAAGGGGTTGCCGGTGTAGTTTGTGCTAGTTGGGCCTTTTGTTGCTGGGCTTGCCTTGATCCGTCTCATTGCTGGATTAATGAGAGCACGTGACATCTTCACGTGTTGATTGTTGTCTCCTCTTAACCCTAGGTATAAAAGCTTCGTTACAAAGCTGTGGAGGTAGTGTGCAAACCCTCGGCCGATTCCCGAGTTCCTCTTCTCCAAGAAGCGAAAGAGAGAAAGAGAGAAGAAAAGAGAGAAAAGTGAGAAGCGATCTTGTGTGTTTCGTAGGAAGATCAGATTTAGATCACAAGCTTCACTGAAAGCTTGTATCTAGTTGCGTTGGCATCATCTGGCTTCTGTTATCTTGTTCTTGTTTAATTTTCTCTTGGTTAGGGTTTTATTGGTATTGATTTGAAGTTGTTGTTACTTGTAATCATACGTTCTATCTACCTAGTGGATTGGGACGGATTTCCCCTCCTAAAATCCCGCAGAGTAGGGTTTCAACCCGAACTACGTCACCAAGTGTTTGTTTGTTGGTTTGAATCGTTATAGCTTTGTAAGATCACTCTAAATCTGTAGTTTTTGTCGAAAATCGTTCATATCTAGTTTATCAATTTGGTATCAGAGCTTTTTTATAGTCTTTTAAAGAACTTCGAAACCCTAGTTTGTGTTCTTTGAGTCTGAAAACTTTGATCCCGTCTTTGCTTCCGCTGATGATCTTACTCTTCGAGTTAAAAAGTGTTTTACTAGTCTTTTGTGCCTTTTAAAACCTTTTTCACCAAACAAACACTCTGAGATTGAGAAACTTAAGTGTTCTCAATCTTGTTTTTGGTTTTTTGCTTTGAAAAATTCAAAGAAAAATAGTATCTGACATCTGGGATCTTGTTCTTGTGAACAAGGGACTATGTCAGAGAACACAGTCTGGATAAAGCCCTTTGATGGCATTTCAGATTTTGCCATATGGCAGCTGAAGTTGAGGGCTATTCTCATTAGAGAAAAGTGTTGGATCATTGTCCAGGGAAAATTCCCAGTTGACACTTCACCCGACAGAAAGGTGGAGTTGGAGGAGCAAGCACATTCTGAAATATCCATAAGGCTATTTGATGATGTAGCCCGACAGGTTGTAAGTATTACTGATCCCTCACTGTTTTGGAAAAAATTAGAGGATTTGTACCTTAGAAAATCATTGCCTAGTAGAATATCTTTGTTATGTAAACTGTTTAATTTTAGAATGGATGTTCACATGTCTGCAAGATAACTTGGATATATTTCTGAAATTAACTCAGGATTTAGAAAGATGCAATGATAAAATTTCTGATGATCATGTTGCTATTCTTTTATTAAATTCCTTGCCTGTTCAGTTTGATAATTTTAAAGATGTAATTCAAAATAGTCAAGATGAAATATCTAAGGATAAGATTTTTGAGTCAATTGTCCAGAAAAATAAAAGCATGAAAGTGTTTAAGATTAAATCTGGAAATAAAAATGAAAATTAAACTGAAGCTCTTGTGTTTAAAGGAAAAAAGAATTTTAAAAGAGAAAATGATAGGAAGAAACACTTTTCTAAGGACAAACCTGAAAATAAAGATCATAAAGATAAATCTAATAAGAAATGCTTTTATTGTAGTAAACTGGGACATTTTATAGATGAATGTAGAAAGAAAAAGAAAGATGAGTTAGAAAACAAAGATAAAAATGTTTACTCTGCTTTTGTCTTTGAGTATGACTATCCCTGTGAACTTTTACTTTGCTCCAGTTTACATATTAATAATAATAAAAGCATGTGCTAAGATTTATTTTGTGACATTCACTGCTATAATAACCTGCTTATGTGTGACTTTATAAACCATGCTCATGATAATAACTCTTGGATTTTAGATTCAGGGTGTACTATGCATGCTACATCTAATAAGCATTTGTTTAAAAATCTGCATTTATATGATGGTGGTGATGTTATGCTAGGAGATAATTCTTCTTTAGCTGTTAAAGGCATAGGAAATATTCCTATGATCATGCATGATGGTAAATTTAGAATCTTACAAAATGTAAGATGGGTGCCTAAGCTTAGAAGAAACTTGTTATCAGAATCTGTTTTTGATGATCTAGGCTGCACTATACACACTAAAAATGGGGTTAGACAAGTCAGTAGGCATGAAGTTGTCTTAGTTAAGAGTGTCAAAAAGGGTGGGCTATACCATGTAGTTACTTCATCTGAAATCAACTTAACTAAAGATAAAAGTCCTATGACTTTAGAGCAAACTGTCCTATTACATAATAGACTAGGACATATAGAAAATAGGGGTTTACAAAGCCTTTATAAACAAGGCTTGCTAGACCAAAAACCTACTGCCATAACCTTCTGTGAGAGTTGTATGATGGGTAAAAAATCCAAACATAGTTTCACTACATCTAGTTACAAAGCTGATCACCCTTTAGAGTATGTTCACTCTGACCTATGGGGGCCTGCACATGTTGACACTGTAGGAGGAAAGAGATATTTTATCTCTTTCTTAGATCACTTTTCCAGAAAAGTCTGGATATATCTTTTAAAAACTAAAGATGAGTCCTTTGAAACTTTTAAAAATTTGAAAGCCCTAGTTGAAAATCAAACAACACATAAACTCAAATGTCTTAGAAAAGACAATGGTCTTGAGTTTTGTAATAATAGTTTAACTCATTCTGTAAAGTGGCTGGCATCAGGAGACACTTGACTGTCCCAGGTACCCCACAACAGAATGGTAATGCTGAAAGAATGAATAGAACCTTGCTTGAAAAGGCTAGATGTATGTTAGTCAGTCCTGGTTTAAAGCCAACTCTATGGGGTGAGGCTGTCATGACAGCTGCTTACCTTATTAATAGATCTCCCTCCTCTGTCATTGACTTTAAAACTCCTCAGGAGATGTGGACTTCCAGGAAACCCAACTTAGCATACCTTAGGCCTTTTGGATGCACTGCTTATGCACACATAGTGCAAGGTAAGTTGCAACCAAGGGCTATAAAGGGAGTTATGCTTGGTTATCCTGAGAATATTAAAGGGTATAAAATTCTTTTAATTCAACCTGGAGGTTATAAAGTGATCACTTCTAGGAATGTCACTTTTAATCAAAATGAATTTTATTTTAAAACAAAACTAACTACCAATCCTGAGCCTACAGGTAATAAAGGTGAAGTGCCTGTACAGTTCTACACTCCCAGTGAAGCTCCACACAATTCTGAGGTGGAGTTTGACATTGGAGATTACTCTATTGAGGGTTCTGAGGAACTTAATGATAGCTTGGAGCATAATACCAGCTCACAAGCAAACAATGGAGATTCTCATTCTGAAATGAATGACAACACAGCTACTGAGCACATGCAACCATTAAGGGAGGGTAATTCTGATCCTTTCTCTTCTCATAATAGTTCTTCTGATAATAAAGTGTCTAATGATCATGCTTCTGATGTGAATGATATAAATGATATGTCTAATATGCATGCTTCATCTTCATCTATCTCTGATGTTTCTGAAAACACTAAAAATTATCAACTGACTAGGGACAGATTGCCTAGAACTATTATACCTAATAGAAAGTATCATGCTGCTAATGTTGTTGAATATGCTCTTTTGACTGCTAATGTTGTGTCACATCCTTACACTCCTGAGACTTATGAACAAGCTATTAGTTGCCCTGATGCTAAGAAATGGGTGATTGCTATGCATGATGAAATTGCCTCTATGAATGCTAATAGTTCTTGGACTTTGTGTGATAAGCCCGAAAAATCTAAGCTCATACAGTGTAGATGGATTTATAAAATAAAAGAAGGGACAAATATAGATGAACCAACCAAATTTAAAGCTAGATTAGTTGCCAAGGGTTTTACACAGAAAGAAGGTCTTGATTATAATGATATCTTTGCTCCTGTGGTTAAGTATAAAACTCTGAGACTCTTACTTGCTACGGTTGTTGTCTATGATTGGGAATTAGAACAGATGGATGTTAAAACTGCCTTCTTGCATGGTGACTTAGTTGAAACTATATATATGTCTCAACCAAAAGGCTTTATTGATTTAGATAGACCTAATGTTGCATGCTTGCTTAGAAAATCTATCTATGGTCTAAAACAGTCTCCACGACTATGGAACTTGAAATTTGATGCTTGTATGACCAAACTGAGATTTATTAGAAGTGAATATGATACTTGTCTTTACTTTAAGAACATTGAAAATCATGCTCCTTTGTATGTTTTACTATATGTTGATGATATGTTTATTATTTCTTCTTCTAAAACTCTTATTACTGTAGTCAAGCATGATCTTAAAAACAATTTTGATATGAAAGACTTAGGTAATGCTAAGAAAATATTAGGCATCACTATAATTAGAGATAGGCCTAATAAAATCATGTTGTTATCCCAAACTGATTATGTACAAAAGGAGTTAGTTAAGTTTCACATGGAAAATGCTAAGCCTGCACCTGTCCCCTTAGGAGGACACTTAGAGTTGTCTAAGAGAGACTGTCCTTCTTCTCCTGAAAGTAAAGAAAAAATGATAAATGTACCTTATGATATTGTTGTTGGTTCTTTGATGTATGCTATGCTTTGTACTAGACCAGACTTAGCCTTTGGTATTAGTGTTCTAAGTAGGTTTATGTCTAATCCTGGTTTGTTACATTGGGATGCTATGAAGTATATGCTGAGATACTTGAATGGAACTAAAAATAAGTGTTTAGTTTATAAAGAACACAGTTCTGTTGATGAATTGTGTGGCTATGTTGACTCTGACTATGCTAGTAATAAAGATAATAGGAAATCTACTACTGCTCTGTTTTTTACTTGGGCTGGTAATTGTATTTCCTGGAAATCTCAACAACAGTCTGTGGTTGCTTTATCTTTAACAAAAGCTGAATATATGGCTGCCACTGAGGCTGCCAAAGAAGCTACTTGGTTAAAAGGTTTACTTGAGGAAATAGATAATAAATCATATATACCTGTTATCAATATTGATAGTCAAAGTGCTCTTTATCTCTGTAAGGATCCTATGTATCATGAAAAAACTAAACATATTGATGTTAGGTTTCATTATATTAGAAAGAAAGTGAAACACAAGCATATAATTGTACAGAAGATTAAAGGTGATCTAAATCCTTCTGATTTTTGTACTAAGATTGTCACTACTAATAAATTTGCTTACTGCAGGAATTTTCTACATATCTATGATGTACACTGAGATATGTGGAGCTATGGATTGATGAAGGACATGAGAGCCACCAGTCCACTACTGGAAGATAGAACTGTGGTACCTGTTGATTAGGAGGGCATATTGTTATGTTAATAATCAATAGGTTGTACATTTAGTTAATACAACTTCAAATACTTGTACCATTTATCCCTTATACACATATACTTGAATGCTTATACATTAGTTGGTGGCTTAGGACTTGTTTGATAATGTACAAGGGAACTTAAGATGTTAAGTGATATCCTGACATGATTCAAACATAACCTAAGATGCACTAATGTGTATGGTGATCTTGTACATTGTGCCATTATGGGAAACTTAATAAGTTTCAGCTGTTATATGTAAATATGTGTAAATGAAGGGGTTGCCGGTGTAGTTTGTGCTAGTTGGGCCTTTTGTTGTTGGGCTTGCCTTGATCCGTCTCATTGCTGGATTAATGAGAGCACGTGACATCTTCACGTGTTGATTGTTGTCTCCTCTTAACCCTAGGTATAAAAGCTTCGTTACGAAGCTGTGGAGGTACTGTGCAAACCCTCGGCCGATTTTTGAGTTCCTCTTCTCCAAGAAGCGAAAGAGAGAAAGAGAGAAGAAAAGAGAGAAAAGTGAGAAGCGATCTTGTGTGTTTCGTGGGAAGATCAGATTTAAATCACAAGCTTCACTGGAAGCTTGTATCTAGTTGCGTTGGCATCATCTGGCTTATGTTATCTTGATGTTCTTGTTTAGTTTTCTCTTGGTTAGGGTTTTATTGGTCTTGATTTGAAGTTGTTGTTACTTGTAATCATACGTTCTATCTACCTAGTGGATTGGGACGGATTTCCCCTCCTGAAATCCCGCAGAGTAGGGTTTCAACCCGAACTGCGTCACCAAGTGTTTGTTTGTTGGTTTGAATCGTTATAGCTTTGTAAGATCACTCTAGATCTGTAGTTTTTGTCGAAAATCGTTCATATCTAGTTTATCAATGCGTAACATCTCTTTATTTGAAGACACTCAACCGGCAACTTCAGTTTTGTGGGAGTAGTTACGTTCTTATGTGTGGGACTACTTCAACAATAACTCAACAACGACATCATCAACTGCGTTCTCAACGACCTCTTTAACTTCAGCAACAACATGGACTACTCCTCAGGCTGGATGGATCAAGTTAAACACGGACACACAAGTAGCGGTGGGTGGGATATCACTTGGAGAGGTTATGCGGGATCCATGTGGTACTATGATGATGGTGGCTACGAAGTATTTGGACATTAGTTTGTCTCCAACACTAGCAGAAGGAACAACCCTCTTTTTTGGCCTTCAGAGCTTATGCAATCTTCATACATGTGCAAATATAGTCATCGAATCTGACTCACTAGCCTTAATCAATAGGCTTTTATCCTGCAATCAAGGACAAACATACATGACTTGTGTGAAGACATTATTTCATCCATCCCACGGTCCTGTGGTTACTCTTCACTCATATCAAACGAAGTGCAAACATAGTGGCTCACATGGCCCCGCATGCTTATCTGTATCACCAACCAATACTTGTATCTAGCAAAACAATTTTCCACCTACTATATTAAGGTTGGCTGAAATTGATCTATTGTAATAATACTACTTTTTATCAAGAAAAGACAAATATATTTTTTTAATCATAATAGTTAAAGAAATATAATTATAATAAGATGTAAATGGGTCGGGTGATGGGTGGGTGAACCACTTTCATAACCCACCCATTAACCATATCGGGTTTAACCACCCATCACCCGCCGGGTGACCTGGTGGTTCGGGTTTATCAGCGGGTAATTTTAAAGGTATGAGTATTGTCATTTATAATGTATTTTCAAAGTATTTTTGCGCACATAGTACAAAACTAGTATGTTCAAAACAAATAATATCTATAATTAAAATAAAAAACTATTTAAAATATAATATTATAAATTTATAACGTAAATAACAATAAAATTATCATATTCTTCGTGAATTTTATGATAAATACACAAAATTTAAGATACTTCGGGTGTATTGGGTCGGGTGACAAGTGAAATACCTTTATCCATCGTCCACCCATCGCCCAAATTTTTAGTATTTTCAACCGCGTTTAAAATTCGGGTGATTCAGTTATCCATCGGGTGCCGTTGAAACTGTCGCCCTAGTATTTACGGTAATATCTTTTAGAAATCCATCTGTGCGTTTACACTAGGATAATTTTATAATAATTAAATTGATCACACTACCGACCATAATTTCTTTGCGGCGGTGAAATTCTTATAATAATCACCACACCGCCTCATGTCGATATTTGGCGATCACGTATGCTCGGTCTTAACTCTTAACTGCTTTATATAGCCTGCTTGGGTTGTCCCTCTCATCCTTGCTTCCGTTTTCTCTCCAGTGTCTGCCCTATTCCTATCTTTTTCTTCATTTACGCGTCTCTTCAATATTCCTATTGTTCTTCGACGGTGATCTTTCTTTTGCTTTGTTGAACGTGTTTTTCAATTGCGGTGGTAGTCTGGCAGATCTCTCATTGCCTCGTCAAGAATTTGATCGCTCGATGTCCAATCTTGAAATTATATGATTCTGCAGTTTCTAGGAGTTCAATTCGATCTTTAGATGACGAATTAACCGATTTTTGATGGTGATACAAAGATTTGCATTCTTTTCAATTCATACTGAACAATAAAGGTTTGCATTCTTTCGAACGTTCCAATTGGCTTAATGTGGTGGTAGATATGTCTTCGTGGCTAGATTCTTGATGATCTGCCATATTGATCGTTTGAAAATCTCTGTTGTTTCTGTGAGTTCTTGATGATACACTAGATTCTTGATAATTAAAGATCTGCATGTGTTTGGTATACAAATTTGAAGCGTTGAATTGTATTCTTTAGTGTTTTATTAATAATTGTTGAATCTTTAATGGACGGCAATGCCTTCTTTTCTGAATTGCATTCCTTCCTGAGTTCTTGATGATGACACATGTTTTGCAAACATGAAGTGTTATTCAATTCAGAATTTTGATTATAATCGATCTGTTTCTTGTAGTATCCTCAATGGAACATGACATTGCGTTTCACCTTGTTAAATATTTCCTGTCCTACAACATTGAGAAGTTGGTGGCAAACATTAAGTTTATCTGTTTAAAAACCTACTGTTTGATAACTGTTAAGACATCTTTTTTCATGACAAAATCGTGTTTTCTAGGGTAGGGTTTGTAATGGTTAGTTATGTAAGAGTGCAAATGTTTTTTCCAGGACAACCTGCAAATCGTGTGATCCTTTGAATGTTAACCTTGCAGTTGATCAGATTGAGCTAAAAAAATACATGCTTGCAGTTTTATGATAGAAAGCTTCATCAATCGATTGCAGTGCCCCCACCAAGATGCAGTAGGCCTTGACTAATGATTAATAGGCATCAAATATGCACAACAAATTCCATGAGAATGAATATCAACACATATATGATGTAACATTAATTATGAGAATCTTAACTCCTTGTGCAATGAATGTGGATATAGAAAATCTAGGGATTTGAATGCAATGGAAAAACCTGTTGCGTATGATAGTTTGGAGAATGATGATGATGATATGAGCTATGAAGTGGGGCTTAACAACTATAGAAACTGAACATTAAAAAAATGCCCATGTATGGTATCAACAACGTTAAGTTTTATGAAGCCCCTGCCTGAATTGTCTCCAGCCTCCAGCCTCCAGCCTCCAGGTAAGTAAATGGTAAGTTTTAATCATATCTTTATTAAGATTTCAAACTATTATTATTATTTTGAATTAATATTTGTAAATTATTTATAATGTATTAATTTAAATTATATTTATGCTGAGTTTCATCAGATGGTTCCCAACCACTTGGCCAGATGTCAAACATGCTCTAAGTTATGGGATTTGATATAGTTTCTTGTTTTAATATCTGTTGTATTTCACACTCAAATAACTTTATTGATTCTGAGGAATTTTGGAGATAGAACCACTGGACATGCAGACGATGAACAATGTGGTTATGCTTCTGTTAAACTTGTTGCTATGTGGAATGTCTTGCTTCTTTGTATTGTTGGTGCCAGATGATCAACAATGTTATGTCTTCAGTGAAACTTATTGATTGTGTTTTCTGAGTCTGGTTGGAATGGCTAGTTATGTGGGAGTGCAAATGTTTTGTAAGTATTAGGTCTGCAAGGACACAATCCAAACGATGAAACGAGTATTAGTGTAGATGTTTGATTCTTTGAGTGTTAACCGTCACCTTGTAGTTGATCAGACTGAGCTTAAAATATCTGCTTGTTGTTTATGATAGAACTTGATTCATCCTATGAAAATCTTCAAGCTTCATCAATCGAACCTTTGCAATCCTGTGACCAATAGGCATGGAATATGTACAACAATTGCCATGAGAATGAATATCAGTGTAGACTATACCGTAACTATGAGAATCTGGACTCTGTTTTGTGCTAACAGAATGTGGATGTCGTAAATATGGGCGATTTGAGTTCAATTTCAATGCTGTAACATTGATAGTATGTACTATGGAGAATGATGACGATGATAGAAACTGAATAAGAAAGTGATCATACATAGAAACAATAACTTTGGGATTTGAAGGCTAAAGATTTGTCTCCAGGTAAGTAAATGGTAAGTTCTAGTTATATTTTATCAAAAATATAACTATTATTAGTAATTTCAGTTAATAATCTAACTTATTACTGTAACTAATGTTATTATTATTATTATTAATTATTATTTATGTAGATTAATAGCATTTTTGAAAATTTTAATATTTATAACTATTTAAATTAAATTCGACACTTTTTATTAATATTTATTAATTGAAATATTATTTAATATTTTATTATTATTTTATTAAATTAAAATAATAAATCGATCTTTAAAGATAAATTCCATGATGACGGGAGCCTTCATTTCACATATAAAAAAGCTGCACAAGTACTAATAAGGAGGTGGTTCCTTGATGAGATCAACCTGAACAGACCATTTGTAGCAAAAATTCCTTTTGGTGAATTGCCATTCTTGTCTTTATGTTTTCAGCTTAATGTTGAGAAATTGGCACCAACCTGGGCATGATCAAAGTTGCACAAATACTTATAAGGCGGTTCTGATGTGCGTGATTAAAGCTACGGTCACATGTCTTCATCTGCTGCTGTTAGTGCAATAGCAATTACCCTTGGCTGTAATCTTTTATTAACTGTCTAATGGATATTTTACAGCTGCTTGTTCAGAGTTATAAATCTGCAGCAGAAAATTTTGAAAGTTCAAGCAGTGAGCACTTGGTTCTGGATGAGGAACTCTAGTCACAGTCGTAGAGAGCTTCCAGGTGGCAATGTGCTGATTACCACAGGTTTTGCTTTGCAGTCGTATTAGTAATAATAAAACGTCATTTATTTGGAGGTATGCAAGAAGGCTCTTTCTGCATCTATATGTGGAAGCAAGTCCCATCATTATATAGTGTTTTAGGCGCTTGGCAGTTTTCTAATGAACCTCCTCCATATATGAGTCATATGACAAGTGTGAAGATCTTTTAAGGCAAGTGCATGTCTACTATGGCTGATGTTGCTGCAGCTCGTCCTAGACAATGGCAGAAGATGTGTTACCCTTTTTTGCTGAATTGCAAATTTTATCTTGGTTTAGAGTCCTAGAAAACGGCCTCCTACTTGGGAAGGGAAATGAGTCCTACAACGTTTGATGTCTTTGTGGATATGTTATTTTCACAACAATTGATGCATTTGCTGTTATATGCAAATTATCACCTTTGACTCTTCAGATCTGAGTAGTTTCCCTTCTTGACTGATGTTCTGCATATGCCTCTTATATGCAAGAGAAAATATGTTGACCCAATTTACCAGTTAGGCATCTAAAGTTTATAAGAGTTTTGTCCATGTACTTGCCTAAGCACATCAGAATCGGATATCTTCAGGCGGTACATATCCTCTTTGTATTATCTCTGAATTATTTCCATTGTCTGGCATCTTCAATGTATGGACGGGACAGGACGGGACGGAAGAAACAGATCTGTGATACTGTTATGACTTTTAAGGGTAAATAAATCGAAAGCTGCAAATATTTCAACACTTTAGTTTGCTTGGTAGGTGATAACAAGTTTTTAACTCCCCTTGTGTAATATGTGGTACACAACCGGTCCCAAGCCCGGATAAAGGAGGAGGGGAGACATTTTAATATTTTATGAACCTTGAGAATCCTGCTGCTGATCCATCGATAGGTCACTTGGCTAGTTGGCTCGGAGTTGAACTTTTTGCAGGACCATTTTCTGAAGGCAATATCATGAAGAAGGTACATATATGACAGATTTCGTTCGTTGGGTCAGATATGATGTGGGGGGGTCCGTCGCACGTCCGAGCGCATATGCGCGTTGGGCCCAAGTCCAACACACAAGCCCGGCAGGGTTCCATCCTACAACCAATTGGCAATAGGAGGAGTAACCCACTAGCCTTATATACTAGACTTGTTATCCCAATATTGTCGATGTGGGAACCATAATCCTCCACAATATATGCACTAGATTCGTTTTCATTCCGTTTCCGAAGTTACAACCAAACGGGGTTCTAGCAATGCTTATGCTTCTAATTGATGACGATAAGTTTATGACTCTTCTCTTGATATAGGATCAAGTGCAAGGCCACTTTGCCAAATGAGTGAGTATCAAAAATTCGTTTCTTCATTCCGTATGTATTACTAGGGTTTTAAACCATTGTTTATGTCATGGTTGCAGACATGTCCAAGTTGTACGACATCCAAAAGTTTCTGACAATGGCTATGCTCTCACTGGTTAGTTTTCTATGCTGAATTTGCAATGTTAGAGCTAGTTTCTTGATGACCCTCATCTGTTTTAAAAGTATCCTGTATATTAATTTGAAGATAATTGATATCATCTCTTGATCAGGAAGTGGTAGGATTGAGGAGAAAATCGCTACCTCAGCTAACTATTATATAGCAATAAGCATTACAAATTCTGATTCGTTGAAGGTATCAAATCTGATTCGAACAGCTTCTCACTAATGCTTCTTAAGAGGTAAATATGAACTTCCATAGAGTGAAGATGAAAATATTCCACATTGATTATAAACAAAATTCATTGTTTGAAGCAGGGATAGTAATAGTAGTAGCAGCTTTGCCTAATGATTCATACACCTGGATCAGAATCACACAGGGGCGGTTGTGCCGTGGACAATCGGAGCCGTAGAGAGTGGAAAAAAAGGTAACAGTTTTGCCAAATGGGCCGGACGCTTGGATCTTTTACATTTCTATGGCTTTTAACATATTTATTAACACCACAACACCCCACCTTAAACCAACTTTTAATTCAACAAAAGTCCGGTAATTTTTTTAGTATGGGAAGGTTCAAATTTCTAGTAGTATTAGGTCACAGCCAGGGAAGGCTGCGTGGATTCTCTTCATGAAAGAGGAGAACGTTGCGTTGGAGAGGAGAAGAGATTGTGTGGATACGCTTCAGGGAAGATCATGTGGATGCGCTCCATGGAAGAGAAGGGTGATAAGGTCACCGCAAAAGGTTGCGTGGATACGCTCAAAGGAAGGCGAGAAGTTCCCAGGGAGGTTGCGTGGATACGCTCCAAGGAAGGCTTGTAGGTCACCGTTAGGGAGATTGCATGGGTATGCTCCAAGGAAGTATTATTGCTAGCATGAAGGGCTTCATAGACTATAGCTACTTCTCTGTTTCTTGTCTTCTTCGTATTTCTTTTGCTTTAGACTTGTGGAGATCTTGTATCTTTTGGCTTCTTCGAAGCTTTGTTTTAAAATGTAAAACTGTTTAGTGGTTTGGACTGACTCTCCCCTCTTGAGATCCCGCATAATAGAGTTTTCCCGAAAAACACGAGAGTCAGTAACCTAGGCCCGTGTTGAAGTCATTCCCCCAAACCCACGAACCATGTCACGAGTGTGGTCTAGCAAACGGTAGAGCGTCTCTCCATAGACTTAGTTAACCATAATTTGCTTATTCGCACGCATATATATATATATATATATATATATATATATATATAGTTGTCTTACAATCTCCACGTTATCGATGTGTGACAAATTCTCTACAACTAAATCTCTCAAGGTACATCAAATACATTTATCTTTGTGAATTAATTTCTTATTTATTTGAACATCATATTTTTCTAACGTACATTCCAAAAATATGATTCCAACTTAAGGCACTACTGACCCATAGATTATCCGATAAGTTTTTTTTTAGGACAATTACATCAATTAATTCATGTATTTATAGGATGATTAAAACCCTACTTCTAGTAGGTTTAGGAACACCCTAATATTCCTACCAAAAAAAAAAGGAACACCCTAATATTAATGACCTAAAAAATCAGGCTCCGTAATAACGCAACGATCTTGATCAAAGCAGGTAAATCCAGGATTAAGATGAGAAAATTTTCTTATCATTCTAAATTGGAAGCAGCAAGATTCACGCAGTACATCCTCTACGTAGTGGTCGTACATGTACATAAAAGTGTACTACTCAGTACTCAACGTATCTTATTAAACTTTTGTTAATTATTGCAACCAATGATTTGTTTGATTAAATTTCAAAATAAAAAGATTTAATACATTTTCCTTCAAATGTCTCTCACCAAAGACTTGCTTAAAATAATAAAATTCTAGAGATTAAAAATGTACAAATTGTGATTTCATCAATCCAGCCAGCTAAGAAGCCGGCCAAAATTGTCAACTGTAAAGACTATAAATACTACCCTAAATATTGTCACTAAACATCATCTAATCATATCTAAGTTTCTCTAATCAATTTGAGCTTATACACCAAAATTGATCAAATGGCTTCTGTCAAGGCTTACACATTTGTCGCTTTCTGCCTGGTGCTGGCGCTCGCAGCGTCGGCTCACGAGGGCCACGTCCATGCCCCAGCAGCGGCACCCACCGGCGACAAGCATAACTCCGGCACTCTTGCTATCCCCTCGCTCGTGCTCGGCTTCGTCGCTCTCTTTGTTTCCGTGGCTTTCCATGGCTCCAAGATTTGATCGACTCGTTTAATCGAAACATCAATCTTGATTTACCTCATGTGTGCATTTGTTTAATATTGTTGACTTTTCATTTCATCGTCTTTGTGTTCGTTGTTACTACTTTCTTGATTATTTTGATCAATTGGGGATATTTGGATTCACTTGAGATGTTCATTTGTTTACCTTATTGAGGATTAATTCTTTATATTCTCCCCTATACATGTACACATGTTTTAATGAGAAAATTTACTACACAAGATTACAGATCCTTCCTCTCACCCTTATACCGGCTAGACTACTTGAACTTGGTAATGTATTGTTATTTTTTTTAAAGTTATATTTAATGTCTACTTACACAAACTAATCTTACACAAATATAACGTTCGATTTAACAAAAATTTTTAACTACGAAATACTTCTTTCGATTTACACAATTCGTATCGATTTACACAAGTCATCTCGATCTATTTACACAAGCACTGTCGATTTTTTACACAAGCACTGTTGATTTTAATTATCAAATACCTCTTTCGATTTACACAATTCATCTCGATTTACACAAGTACTATTGATTTTTTACACAAGCACTATCGATTTTTTACACAAGCACTATTGATTTTAATTATCAAATACCTTTTTCGATTTACACAAGCACTGTCGATTTTCTACACAATCCCCGCCGATTTGTTACACAAGCTCATCAGATTTGGGAGCCAAAACCTCCGTCCAACATGTCTTTGTTAGCCACCGCAGGAGCCATCGGCACCAGCATTGCCTCCGGCCGAGTCCTGGACCGTCGGAACCTTCCCCGAACTCGCTTTCCTCTGGATCTAAATCTATCGAACTCGTCTCCTCCCCGTGAATCCAGATCCATCTTCGCGAATTTCCCTCATCAGATGCACCATTGTCGATAAAGATTTGTGCCGCCCGGAAGTATACCACCATCGAATCCAGATCAAAGTCTTCACCACCCGCATTCTTGGTCTTCTGTCGCGCGATCCGGTCCTGTAGATGCGTGCTAGTACGAGTCCAGATCTCGCAACCCGGGTCTCTGCCACCTTCGTCATTGCCTCACCGCCTCCAGGAAGCTCCGTCCTCGCCGGGAACTCTATTGTTGCCGCCGCCTAAGACTCCACCACCGTCATGTCTGTCGGGAAATGTGTCGCCGTCGACGAGAACCTCCATAGATGCCGCCACAAGAGAATATGACGGCCCTACTTCCAGTCGGCGGATTTGGTGGTTATCGACAATCTGCGGTTTCAATGGAGCAAGAAGAATGTAGCAATTTTAATTTACTAGGATTTTGGGTAAATTAAGCCTTTATATATATAATTTTTATCTCTCCAATTCTCCTTTTTATCTCTTTAAATAATTGCCTTCTGAAATTAAAAATTAATCTAAGTTAAGAGAGGCTTAGTTAGTATTTAATTTACAAAAGGATGTACAATCCATTCTTCTCATATCTTTATATGCACACAAAGTCATAAACCACCTAGCTAATTGCAGATTTGTATGTTGTACGAGTGTGCATATATTAGTCATATCATTTTACGATAATAAGGGTGAAAACACTTATAATTTAGAGTAA
This sequence comes from Fagopyrum tataricum, assembly GCA_002319775.1. Classification (NCBI taxonomy): domain Eukaryota; kingdom Viridiplantae; phylum Streptophyta; class Magnoliopsida; order Caryophyllales; family Polygonaceae; genus Fagopyrum; species Fagopyrum tataricum. The sequence continues at coordinate 54,073,124 of CM008282.1, read as the reverse complement.
AATTTAAAAAAAAAACTAGACAAAATCACTCTTATTAATTACTCTTATACAATTAATCACCTTAAACTAGTTAAAGTTACACCAAATTATTTATAATTGAATCATAGACAAGGTAGATTTCAATTATTAATATTTATATCATAATTAATTTAAATAGTTTGGAATGGTATTATAATTTATTATATATAAAAAAATCAAGAAAATAATATAACTATTACCCATATAAAAAAATAATCCAAAAATAAAAAGTATTAATTCATGTACAAATCTACTATATATCTATATACTAAAGCAGCTCGTGAACTTACACGTGACACATGTTATTTATAAATCATAAATATTAAAAATTTGTTAATTGTGGGAGCTCTATTTTAAAATATTGCTCCCACAACGCGACACGTCAGCGTTAATGTATATTGCTTTAATAGAGTATATATATTAAACAACAATGGACTTACACGTGAGGTTTGAGCTTAATGCTTATGTGTGTCCGAATGTGCGGCGAAACCGCAATGTGATCTTCGCCGAAATTTCACATGGTATCAAATTAGTTCGTTTTAGGGTTTGAGCTTATTGAGTTTGTCCGCAAGACATTTGAATAACTAAAATTTTAAAAATAAACTTTTTCAACCAATCGGACATAGATTTGAAAATCGATTAAAAATTATGTTTATAAGTTTACTAAGTTTGATAATAATTCAATTTAGAAACATATATAATCATCGCCCGGGCTCACAAAAAAGCAGCAAGATTCATGCTTCCATAGGATTTCTTGAGTAAAAGAATGATTTGCAATTGCATAATCAAATTTCTAATATAAAAGAAACATATAAATATAATTTCCTTCATAAGTCTCTCAACAAGACTTTTTCTAATTAGTGTAATAAAAATAAAAAGTCCCGACTTTTTCCGTGACAAACTCAGGCTGCTAAAAAGTCAGTAAGAAGACGACTATAAATACAAAGCCAATCGATTTGCATCTCACAACACATCGAATATCACCCAAACACAAAGCCAACGCTCGAAAATGGCATCCAACGTCCGTATGATTGTCAAGACTTATTTGTTTGCAGCATTGTGCTTGGTGTTGGCGCTCGCGGTGTCGAGTCACGAGGGACATGACCACGCTATGTCGCCGAACATGAACATGAGCCCGCCGGTGACGACGAGCCCACCAAACTCCGGCTCTCTAGCTTTCCCTTCGCTGGTGCTTGGGCTAGTAGCTTTCCTTGTTTCCATGGCTTTCCACAGCCACACGATTTGATCAGCTCACTGGCTTGTTCTTCTCCTGGATATTTCTTGGGTTATAACCGTGTGTTTGTGTACATTTCATTTCAGTTGTTCATTTGCCATTGTGTGCATGTTATCTGCTCATCGCTTACGAATTCAATTTACCTACATAAATCACTTTGACCAAACGTCTAAAATGATAATATCTTGATCACGAATTTAATTTTCCAAAGAATAATAGACACTACATCATCGACATCATCGGAGGGTCAAACAATACATTCAATATCAAAGCAAAGTCATGCACCATAGAAACAAGGAAATCAGCCGCGTAATTCTCCTCACAGTAGGCATGACGGATCTGGATAGTTCAATTCTTTTTAATAAAGTCTTAGCACCTAAGTACAAGATTAGCAAGCGGATGACACTAGGGATGTCCTTTCCTAGGAGTATCGTTACAAGTTGTGACCACAAACCCGTAGCCACTCCTATACAATCTTGAGACCATGTAACACACCCATAGTTTGGCCATGGGTACGGTACATATTCAAAGATTGATGACAAAACCCCGCCGCCATTCGCCTACATGATTCCTAAAATCTCCGGCCGCCGTAGCACTACCATCTTCTTTAACCGATCAATCAGTGTCAATCTTCATAGTCCCTTCAAGTGGCGGAATCCACTTCACCATCACAATCCTTTTGTCTCTGTACTCCATGTGTTTGAGGTTCTTCCATGCTCTATCGCAATCCCTTATACTTGCGCAGACCGTTATGTGCGTCTGCCGGTTGAATTCTTCATTCTTGAATATCCGCTCATTTCTCCATTTCCATGTCATCCACAAGCAACTGCGAAAACACTACACCAAGCATAACAATTCTCAAAAGATTTATTAGAAAGAATGTGGCCTCTTATCAATTAAGCGAACGAGCCCATCGGGACTTCATCCAAACTCTCTCCCCATTGTAAGCAAAAATCCAAAGCCTTCTCGAAGGTGGACATTCCTGGAATAAATGGTTAGTAGACTCCGTATGAATGTGATACAGAGCACACGCATCATGGTCCGTCAAATGCCTTCTATTCCTCTCCTCGTTTGTGAGTATCCCTCCATTCATAATCTTCCACAAGAACTGATATCATGATTTATCGACTTGTTTCACTCATGCATTTAGTTAGATTTTCCCTTTCCGCATTCATGTTTTAGCCTTAGTTTGTGTCATTTATGCTTGTTTAGTTCTGCTTTGCAAGAGTAGATGTCTACACACACTATTTGTGGCTTTGTAGGTGATTTGGCACACTTTGGAGCTAAAACGACGTATTTGAGGATCAAGCCTCGAAGTGGACGCATTGGAGCAAGCGTACGTGCACGGGAAAGGCGAGGAATCGAGCTAAAGGCACGAAGGAACGAAGAAGACCGCGTCTCGGACCGAGATGGACCGATCTCGGTCAGACCAGACCGAGATGGTCCAAATCTCGGCTGAGATTTCACTTGGCTCGGCCGAGATTTATCTTGGCTCGGCCGAGATTTATCCTTGCTCGGCCGAGATAGCCTTGGCCCAGCCGAGATGGCCTTGGCTCGGCCGAGATTGCCTTGGCTCGCCCGAGATGGTCCGAGCTCGGCCGAGATTTCTTGATCTCGGCCGAGATTCCCGATGTGTTGACGCGCTGAACTTTCTGTTGCCAAATCTCGGTCCCGACTGGCCCGATCTCGGCCGAGATTTCTGCCCGAGGTTTCCTGTTCGGCGATTTTATTTTATTTTTGGATCGGTTTTGGCCCAGCCCGTCCTTTGGAAGGTTGTTGCCTATAAAAGGGAAGCTCTAGGTTATTTCTAATGGTCCGAATTGGTCCGATTTTAGTCTCTTTTTAGGGTTAGGTTACCCCATAGGAGGAGCCGTCTCCCTTCCTTTCCCTTCTTCTTCTCCATTGTTCTTCTCTAGTTTAGATTGAAGTTTCATACTTTCACATTCAGTTTTGTTTGGAAGACCTTGTTGGATTCAAGATTGAAGGTTTCCATTTATTCAAGTTAAGTTCTTTTTATTTCCCTTTGTTATTTCTTTATTTGTCTTTCTTTGATATGATTGTTATTGGCTAGAACCTTGTGGTTCCAAGGTTGACAGGGATTTGTTTATGCCTTTGATTATGATGGAATGTTGTGCTTTATGTTTTGGCTTTGACTTGCTAGAAATCCTAATGGTTGGCTTGGACTTAAATCTAGTTAGAATCCTTCTAGCTAGTAACCTAAGTTGGAATTGAGACTTACCCGGTGATATTCCTTCATAGATACATGCGTGATTGATTATAGGTAATAAAGGTTTATCCTTTATTGGTTGAATGTGCTTAGACTCCTTCCTAAGTAGGGTAATACCTTAGACTTATCCGGTAATGGTTTACCTTTCCTTTAGTTTGTAGTCTGGTTTGTTTAGAATTTCCTACCTCTCTACCTTGAGACTTACCCGGTAATAGGTAGTTGATTTGGAACTAGATAGTCTTGAGACTTACCCGGTAATAGACTATCAGCCTAGAAACGTTTATCCCTGTGGCTTTTCTACCCTATATCTTTATGAATCTTCCTGAATCTATATGTATAAACAATGATCTTGAACCCTTGATATCCATTTTCTTTCCTTTAACTTGATTATCTTTGTTTTCCTTTTTATTTGTTTGTTTTGACTGTCAAATCAATAGTGCAATTGATTACGAGTCCCTTAAATCCCTTTTCAAACCTTTTTGACTTCTTTCCCTTATCTTTTTCAACCCCTGTCTTTAATTGAGATCTATTTTATATTTAATCATTGGTGCATATTAATTCCCTCTGTCCCTGAGATCGACCCTGGAATACTTACATTTATTGTGATTGACCCATACATTGTGAGTTCGTTGCTATTTAGGGAATTATTATAAGTTATAAATATAAAACTTGTTCACTGATTTTACACCCCTATAAACCTTTATCAAGAACATTTTAACTTTCTCAAGAATCTTCAAAGTCCAAATTCTCGTAAAAACATCCCTATCAACGTTGTTGATCTCCTACCTCTTGGTGATCACGTGGTACCCTGATTTCACCGAGAATGACCCATCTTGAGTGTGCTTTCATATAAGTTCGTCTTCAACCTCGGTATGTTCGTCCTCTAGGTCATTCGATATGGCCGTACCCTCTTTGGTAGTATTGCTTCTCCATATCCGGTGATGCTACTATCGGTGTTGGTCTTGTCAACGGCGACCTTCGTTGCATATTGTTTAAACCAGCCATGCCCATACCTTCTTTGGTAATATTGCTTCCCTTTTTGTGCTGACGAGATAACACAGTTAGAGGCGAGATGATCGACCAAATCTCCAACACTTGAAGCAGATAGTATTGAGACCTTTGTATTCTATAGGGCATCTCAACTTCATTGATAATAATTGCACGCAATGGTTTGCTTAACTCAACTTCAACACAAACTCTTGCGAGTTTCCCTTTGTTAGTATACATGGTTTTCGGATCCATCACTATCGGATTTCCGACCCCTGTTATCATATTCGATAGGACCAATTCTTCTTAATAGTGCATACGAACATCTCTAAAAATCTTATCCAATCTGGTGCAGTGGATATATCACAAATTGGTTTAAAAATCGGTGACCACCTCTTCATAACGATGCAACAACCGAGTATCGACCATGGGCCACTGGTTAAAACTAACATCAACTCATTGTCGTTGTCGAAACGAACTATAAAGAAGATGTTGAATTGATTGATGATTTGCATCCTAATTCTTTTCATAATCAACAAACTCCAACTTTTGACCTTCAAATGATAGAATTGAAGCCTATCTTGAGTCATGGTAATCCGCAAATAAGACTTCAATAACTTTAATTTAAAAGAACTTCTTTTCGTGGATGCTAACGTCACTAGTTTAGTCAATAAAATCCTATAAGTAACCATAGCACAAACATGCCCATTCTCTCATCATAGTCCATAATTTGAATGGATGTACATGGCATACCTATTTCATAAGCTTCTCTTGGTAACATCTCTTGTAAATCTACAACTTCATACACAAAAACTTACAATAAATATCAGAAGTATATCACCACATTTCAAAGCATCTTCAAGATTCAAACAAATTTTCTTAAACTTATCGCCATCCAAGTACACCAACTTTGATGCATCAAATAAGAATCCAAAAATAGATTCCAAAGCTTGTATTTGTTCAAATATACTTTTCAATTGAGTAAGAGCCATGTCCACCAAAATAAGAAAGTAATGATCTTTGAAAGTGTCCTTTAGCGGATTGTTGTTTCCTTTTCGTGTTTGGAGTTTCATCAAAATATTTTTTTTATACGTACATGACGTCTAAAGGAAAATCAAGAGCAATTTCTTATGCTTCATATATGGCCAAATCAAGTCCATTCGTCCTATATTTTTCGTGTTCTTTCTAACTTGCATCAGGAGTGCAATATAAGATTATGGAAAAATATTTTGCTTTTTTATGATTTTTTTCTTTCTTTTTTTTCACAAAAGGCCAATAAATCAATCAACTCATTTTATATTTTATTAATAAGATAATGATGATGAATTTATTTATTTTTAACGAGTTGAAAATGTTATTTCATTACGAAATCAACATTCAGCTATCATTTCAAGTATGTCCAAAAAATTTCCATTTGTTCCACGAAATGGTAAATTACATTTTGCAAGACATTTCACAACAACAATTATTATAACTAGAACATAATTTCAATGTCCGGTGTCCTTTTAATCATTGCTTGTAGTTCTTGTCAGTTTTTACATTTTTTCAATCGTACTCACAATTCAACCCAACTTCTAAAATTAATAAGGTGTTCAAAACTACTTTCATGTAGACTTTTTTACATCTTTTATCCCTTCACTTGATAATTGACTTTTAAAATGAACCGTTTTTAGTAACGTGTATCAAAAACAAAAGACTCTATATCTAACTCTTTTGAGTAAACCAACAATTTTCTATCACAAGACTCGCCATTTGATAATTTTCTAACACAAAAACCAGAAGAGACATACATATTTTGTTATCCTTCAGAAAGTTGAAAATGATTTCTCTTTGTTGTCCTTTTTAAACAAGTCAATCAGAACTTAAGCTATCCCAAACTCTAGAATCAAAAATATTCAATTCAGGTAGTGAATTTAAGGTAACTACATCATTGGATATATGTCCATGACATGAATTCTCATTATTTTCATTTTTGTCACTTCCTTTTTCGCTCATATCACATGTTTTTCTTTGCACCATCATCGATTTCTATTTGAGAACTACAATGTTTTTTTTTAGTTGACTAAGTTCTTTTACGCGACTTTCAAATACTTGTTTTCGGGGAAGCGTGATTAATTATAGTCTAAAGTGTGACTAATCATAGATTCATGTATAATTGACATAGACAAAGGCAATCACCAAGTTAGCCTACACTAATTCTACGAACCATCACAACTTTTAGAACACTCCAAATTATAGTCTAAAGTGTGACTAAAGTAATAAAGTGTGACTAATCATAAATATTTTCTTGTTTTCGGTGAATCAATGGAGCTTGATTTAGAACAAACACACTCCAAATTCTAGAAACTATCAAAGTTTATCAAGGCTCTTATACGTCCCCATAATAATTTTGTTTTTCGCATACTATGTGCGAGAGAGTAAAAAATTTCAGGAAAAAAAAAATGTATCGGGATAATACAAATCTTGTCCTAATACAACGTTGAAAAATGTATCGGGACATTTGCTTTGCAAAGGAATCTCTGCAGATTCTCTCGCACTTAAGGTGCGAGAGACCAAAAGTTTTAAAACCCGTGATTCTTTCTCCTCCTTCCCGATGCTCCTCTTCCCAATGGTTTTGTGTACCCGTGAGCGACCGAAACCATTGCTGCTATAAATTGGCCTTTTCCATTGGTAGTGCGAGAGAGCAAGAGAGTTGAAAGACCGAGAGACCAAAAAATAAGAAATTGAAGTTGTTTTGAACAAGAGGAAGAATGAAGATACGATAATGGTACGAACCGAGGCTGGAGGGGGTTGCAAGGAGGAGGCGTGCGGAAATGATTACGCGGGAAAATGCCGCTATACACGAAGCTACGCAAAATCCAGTAAATTTCAATCACTTTTGTAATATATTGCTTTAGATTAAATTTATATTACTATATTTTAAGTGAAATTTTAAGTTAATATATAGATGAAATTTAAGTTAGTATATTTTAGATGAATTTTTAAGTTAGTATATTTTAGATGAATTTTAAGTTAGTATATTTTGGATGGAATTTAAATGAAATTTAAGTTAGTATATTTTAGATGAATTTTAAGTTAGTATAATTTAGATGGAATTTAAATAAAATTTAAGTTAGTATATTTTAGATGAATTTTAGGTTAGTATAATTTAGATGAAATTTAAGTTAGTAAGTTAGTATAGTTTATTCTTGTCCTAAGTTATGTATTTTGTACATGTTAGAAATTTAAGTTAGTTTATTTATTTATTCTTATCCTCAGTTATAAAATTTAAGACTATGTATTTTATAAGTTGATATATTTTAGAAGAAATTTAAGTTACTTGGAATTAGTAAGTTCAAATATTTTAGAAGAAATATAAGTTGAAATATTGATATTAGATGAAATTTATATTAGTATATTTTATATTAGAATATTTAGATGAAATTTAAGGTAGTATATTTATATTTGTACATGCAACTTATATATACTTTCATAAACTATTTATTTATTCTTGTAAGTTATAAATTTTAAATATACAACTTAGTAGGAACATCCAAAATAGACCTACTATTAATATGTCGGGTCGCAACGTGATACTAGGTTTACGAGAATCGTCGCCGACACAAAACATTGGCGATTTGTCACAGCTTCATTTCGACGTGTCTCCCCCGTTTATGTTTGACACTTTAGATGACTCTACATCCCAAATCCCATCTCCTCGTTTGTCAGCTATACTCGGGGATCTTAATACATCCCAAATCCCATCCCTTGCGGCTCCTCAATGGCTGAGAGGCGGGGCCGATTTGAACGAGAATATGTGGGGAGAGCAAGAGATGTGGCATTTTCCAGCGAACCAAGAGTTTGAACCACCTACATTTCAAGAATCATTACTGCAACCGTCCCTCGGTCATCCATCCTCTCGCCATCCTTCAGCAGATGCGGGTCCATCACATGTTGGTCCGTCGGGTTCTGCTTCACACCCCGATGTGAATCCAACAGATACATGGCCACATGATATTTTTGATACTCATACCGGGCAGCCACTCGCCACCGATATATTGGTCGACTACGGAACGCATAAAGTGAAAGATATTTGGATGGATCCGGAGACCAATGTAAGTTCCTACTCGTTATTATTATTAAAAAATGACATTCATAACTTCATAAGTTGATAATTATCTTTATTTTATTGAATAGACCGATGTACATAGAGTTCGGAGAACCACAACGTCCCTAAATGCTTTGCTACGTACTTATATGGACGCCCCCGCCGATGCAGTGTGGCGATCTTTGGTGAATAACTCGGGGTTGCGTCCGCTTTTTACGGTCCAGATGAGTAATGTCGATCATGCTCATATCCATGCATTTGTAGAGCGATGAAATCCCGAGACAAACACGTTTCAAATGCCGTTTGGGGAGATGACCATCACTTTGCATGATGTTTTTCACATTACCGGACTTCCTATAGATGGTCGTGACATGGGGGGTTTTCGTTCTTGGCCGGAGATACGGGATGCAGCATATCATCTTTTTGGGGACTGGAAGAAGACGAGTGGCATCTTATACGTACGAATAACGGATTTCGTACAACATATATACAGTCCAGGATGGAGGCCTTGATAGAGGGAGGCGTTAATTCACATGCTATTGCGTCTGCCTGGCTATTGTTGTTTCTTAGATACACCTTTTTTATAGACAAGACGGGCAACAAGGTCAAGTGGGAACTCTTGACCTTCGTATTTGATCATAGCAGCACCCATCAGTTGGCATGGAGCACATCGGCCCTTGTTAACGTCTATCGGCAGTTGGGAGAGGGCTCGCGCACCGGTACGAGACAGATGGCTGGGTTTAGTCCGCTCATATGGGTAAGATATTTATGCCTTGTTTTTTTTCTTTCTAGCATAAAAATGTTAAGTGTACTAACGTTTTGTACTTGTTGGGGCTAACATTGGATCTCGACGTACTTCCCATGTTTTCATGTTGATGCGAACATGAGACGTCGAAGCAAAAATGACCCCGTGGGCACTGAGAATTTTGCATATCGTACGGGTGTGCGTTCGGAGAATCGTTTAGCAGAAATTCGTGGTGTGATCGAGAGCATGGATGCATCTAGCGTTACTTGGTCCCCGTACTCCGGTAGGGCTACGACATGGACGGGACATCTACAAGTGTCAATCTATAGAGGGACGATCAGGTTTGGCCCGATTCATGAGTCTTATATGCTAGAGAGGGTGGCTCGACAGTTTGGATGGATTCAAGACATCTCACCTCCACCCATTGATCCAGTTATTAGGAACATGCCAACATCGGGGAGGTACTACATGGTGACATTTGCACCTGAGGATTATAGATGGGAGACTCGTCATTTTCCCGAGTGTTTGAGCTCTATTACTAGTGCTTTATATGCGTATGCCCCGTGGCAGGACACGACACGATATATGCGATGGTATGTCCGACATTGTCACTCGTATTTGTTGCGAGAGTCATGGATGGGTTTCGGTTCAAGATACGAGCTTTTTCTTGCGACTAGATTTATCTCGGTACGAACATGTTTTTCAAGCGTTTCAATAGTTTATTTGAAAAAAATATTGTAATATAACTAATGTTGTTCGAACATGTTTTTTTGCAGCGTTCACAACATGTTGGGGCCGCACTTGCACGGATGATTGAGGAGGGGACTCAACCGACGGACCAACATATATCGCGGTTGAGAGAGATGTTAGGTGGTCATGAGCCCGACTATCCAGTGACACAACATTGGCGAGACACGCAAGGAGATTATGACACATAACCTAGTAAACCAACACAGTATAACTATTTCCAAATTTGAGTTTGGATTTGGCTAAGTTTGTATTTCATCGACTATGTTTGTATTCCATGGACTACTTTTATAAGTTAGTGTTATTTTCTATATTTGTGTCATTTTCTATGTTTGTCTAATTCATCCAAATAAGCACAATGCATTACATGACAAACATAACAATAACAAAAGACCGATTACAATGCATTTCATGACTGACATAACAATAACAAAAGACCGATTACAATGCATTTCATGACTGACATAACAATAACAAAAGACCGATTACAATGCATTTAATGACTGACATAACAATAACAAAAGACCGATTACAATGCATTTCATGACTAACATAACAATAACAAAAGAACGATTACAATGCACTTCATAACTACGCCGGTGGTTGTGGACGCAATGCCCGTAACCTCTCAAATTCTTGGATACACGCTTCATATTGTACCTCTAACCCCACAACACTATCATCACGAACAATTGACCAACTATGCAATATTGGAGGTATTGGACATCCATCGGAGAACCACATCTATACACAACTTTAGGTAGTGTTAGTACAATTAAAAATAATAATAAAAAACGAGCAAAGTGGAAAACTTATAAACATACCGCAACAAAGTGAGAAGCGCGATCATCCCGACAAATGAACAAGGTAGTGTTAGGCGGGGGTGATCTGGTGCGGCTTCTTGTCAGATTAGGGGAAGACATGTATGTGAAGCGTCCCAATCTAGATAAACAAGGGTGCACTGCTATGTATCGATACGGGTTCGTCGTAAATTCCCTCCACATGATGGCACGCATCCCAGTCCACTGCTCTTCATCAAAACCCAACAACACTGCAAGAGCCCTAAATCCGCAATTTCCATCACCTAATACATTTTGCAGGTGGACAACATACGGAACCATGAATGAATTGAAGTTCTCTGTCCCGAAGTTGAAACCAAAAATAACAACCGGTGGAATATGTAGTTCTTCGTCCCTCTGTTCATTACTTTTCTCCCTCGCTTGTCTAATATCATCTCGGACGTACTCAAGCTCCGACTTTTTCCTCCCGGTTTTCTTCTTCGGTCTTCCTTTGGGAATTTGGACATTAGGGTTTCTCAAATTCACAGTCTCCGGATTTTGCTATGATCTCCAATAGGTACCTTAAAGACAAAAAATTATTCAAATTAATTACTCAAAATATGACATTTTGAATTTAAAAGACAAAAATAAAATACATTAATAACTCAAAAAAAACATTTTGAATAAAAGACGGAAATAAATAAATTAATAACTCAATTAAATGTTACCCGGTTGTCGAACTTGATTCTCATCTAAAAAACCTAACTCGATTGCCTTTTGAAGGTCAATGACAACAACTTGATTCTCATTGATCTCTACCGGTTCGTCTGGACCATTCGACTAAACCCTGAACCAATCGAGCTCACGCCAAAATACGTGGACATCCGTCAAGAGGAAAACACATCCTTCTCTCATAATACTCGCCACTTCATGTGCACAAGGTAATCCGGTAGACGACCGCACAAAGCAATTTAAACACATTTTGCTCGTTGCAGAACTCGTGAAGTTAGTTCAAGAATTCAATCAACATTTGTTCAAAGCCGATCGTTGCTGCATTTCCATTTGGATCCATTTAAGCTTATTCTCTTTATCTAATATAAATCCTACAAAAAAAAATTCAAATGAAAAAAAAAAAAAAGAGGTTAGAAACATATATCCGATTAATGTATAAAATCCCAATACAAAAAATTGGCCGTTAATAAGATTCAATACCTGAAAGTGCAATTTTTGAACAATCTAGTTGCTGCAATAATTTGTCACGGTAGTACGGCTGTCCCAAAACAAACCAACGAGCCATTCAATGTGAAAAGTTGAGCAACAAACCATCTAACACAATTTATAACAAGCACCTAGACTATACTAATTAATCATTTCTCAAACGCTATGATTCATTGGTTTGCTATGTGTAGTGTGAAGTAAAAAGAGATTGAAATTATATTTTCTTGTTGGAGAAATAAACAAATTTGAAAACTATTATACTGTTGTGATCGAAATTGCAATAAATCACTCTTATTAGCTAGTATTCCAATGTATAGGTTGTTAGCCTAACATGAGTCGTACCCTGCCCACCAATTCAAAGTAAATGTCAATCTGCATGTAGTGTTGTTTATGAAAAAATCGACAGTGATATAATTCAATTCTACTCTCAAGTGGAGATTACCCAACCCACAGATTTGAAGTTCCAAGTCAACCATGAATATAATATTATCATCTTCAGATATTGAAATATTAAAAAAACAATTTTGATAACTCATATAGGTCATGCTGTTTTCTATACCATGAAATGAGTATGTCCAGTCTTGTACAAAATGAAGCACATATATATAACAAATCTCAGAATAAATCCATAAAAAGCTCCAATACAATCATAAATTTAGTCTTTTTTTATTTTTCAGAATTTATCAATTTGTTGCAAGAATGTTTTCCGAATGCAAAACTATTATTTTGACATTAATTTATTGCAGATCTGAAGGTACCTTGGCAAACATTCGGTTCGGAGTCATTGCTAGTTGGAGTTGTAGACCATGGCGGCTTCGCAGAAGCCACTTTCTCCCAGCCCATCAGTAGCAAGAGCGTCGTAGATCCAAACAGAGGATATGGTATGCAATGTAGATCTGCACGTGAAGAAAACATTTTAGATTCAGTCTGTCAAAAATTGTCAAAAAGAGAAAAAATATCAGCAAGAGATACAGTGGGATTAACTATAATGACTGATTATTATCCATTAGAGGACCTAAACCAAGGAAACTTGAGTTGCTTGATATGTAAGATTGTCCTCCATCCAATGGGATTAACTATAAGACTGTAACACAATATCTATGTCCTAGAATGGTCATAATTAGGTGAGTTTTAGGTTCACAAATAAGTATGTTCAAATTGTCCAATTCCTTTCGTTTCAGAAACCTAAAATTAGTACTTTCTTATACCATCTCAAGATGGAAACCAATCCAACAAATTGACCAAAAAATATCTGACACTTCATTTTCGTGAAGAAAGCTTTTTTTTACAATTCAGTTTACGGATTAAAAAATTGCATCCTACATTCTACAACAATATGTTTAAACATTGCATAGCATGTTCAAAAAATATACAATCTACATACAAACATTATAGTAAACTACATCAACAATTGACATTCAAATGTTCAAAAAATATACAATATGTATACACAATATAATAAACTGCCTCAACATTCAGCTGCAATCTGACTATCTGAGTAGTGGGTATACATTCAAAGATTCAAAACCAGAATTATAAGAGTGGAAGACAAATCCAAAGATTTGAAACCTGAAGAGTAGAAGACGAAGAACTTACCAGAAGACGGAGGAAGAGGGAGCTCCAGTGGCGTTGCTTCACTTTGCAATTCGCACAACTCGAGTCGATATGGGCGCAGCGCTGCTCTTCTGTTCAGACAGGGAGAGAGATACGAGACTATGAGAATCACGGATGGGTAGAAGACGGATCCAAAGATTCGAAACGAGAAGACGGAAAGCTTACCAGAAACGGAGGAAGAGGGAGCTCCGGTGGCGACAGTAGAAGACGGGGAAAGAGGGAGCTCCTGCGGCGCGCAGCTCTTCTGTTCAGACGGATGAGAGAATAGAGACGGGTCGGGCAACTTGTATATATATATTTTTTTTATTTCCTCTTAATTTTTTTTTATCCTGGTTCCAAGGCCGGCCGAGCAAATCCATATCCTCTACCATTTATCTTGTAATTTTAACTGTAACTCCACTCACATCTGTAAAAATAAAACAATATAAGTTTCTTTTTTTCTTTTCTTCTTAATTAAATGTACACGTGCCATGATGTGAGTGGAGGTACATTTAAAATTACAGGGTAAATTGTAGAGGATCTGGACTGGAGCCGAGCTGTCCGGACGGGCCTAGTACCTTGTTCGTGTCTGGCCTGCGGGGACATCCGGGCTTAGCGGCTCGATTGGGTTTAACCTGTAGTTCATACTCGTCCCTTTTTTCTCTATTGTCCATTTGTATTCACTTGAATGTTTATAAAGTAGCAAACTAAATACCTCCAAATTTTTAACCCACACCATGTTCGGATAAATAACTATGGTGTATTCTTTTTTTTCTTTTTCTTTTTTTCTGAATAAGGTTACGTAGATTACCCGGTTCGATTGACTTAGTCGTTCTACGTCGGATCAGGTAGAAAGTCGTGGCCCATTGTTGGAGGATGCCCTCCTAATATCAGTTTTTTCATACATGCCGTCAGGAGGATTCAAACTCGAATCTTCAAGCTAACTACGGTGTATTCTCCTTATTATTATTATTATTATTATTATTATTATTATTATTATTATTATTATTGTAGTAGTGTTTGCTTCCATAAATTGGTATAAGCTTGGATTCTAGGAAATATTGTAATAGTGTTTTACTTGATCCAAGAAGAAATAAGAAGCTCATATCCAAACTATATTCTATTGATCCACTTTTATACTCTACTTGATGAAGGAATCTCGAATGCCCGACAAGGAGGATGTGATCCACACGTCCAAAGTAAAGGTTGCAATTTACATGCCTAAGATGATGTCTTGCTTGCCAGGGATGAGTTTAATTGAAGTTTACCCATTAGCAAGATTTGTTAGTCTAGTTGCAAGTCTTTTTTTTTTCTCTTCTTTTCAGTCCCTTTGTTTTGTACCTTTTAGAGGTAGTTGTGACTTATGTATAGCCTATAAATAGAGTTCGTCGTTCGTTGTTTTCAATCATCTTATAATTTAATAATATTGTATCGTCCAATATAATTCAAAAGGCCAAATTATCAATAAAAACATCATTTTTTTTCAAGGAATTCATGTGTCTACATCCTCAATAAAGCCGTGTTCCTTGACCTTATCTTACGCTCTCAACTATATCCTTAGTTCCATCAATCTATATTAAATTTAATATTGAATCATTTTTCCTTTTTTATTCTATTTTTTCCATTAAATGTTTGTGATTGTAGTTGCGGATTTCCGGCCTCCCACTCTTCTCCAAGGCTTCTACCAAAACCCTAATATTCTAGGACTTGATTTTTGAGTTCACCTTTTATCTAACTAGATCAAGTCGAGCTTATTCATATACCCTTAATCAGATATATGTTTTTAATATAGATTCGTAATCAAGAATAAAGAGGAGGGAGAGAAAGGGAATGGTTCGAACTATATTCTATGGAATATAGGAGGCGACGATGACCGGTGGAAAAATGGAGATGGATGTTGCGATCTCCTAACTTTGGGTGTCTTAGAAGCATATACAAGACACCCGAGTACTTGAAGATGCTTATAAGACAAGATGAAACCCAACATTAGCTCATAAGGACACTTTCATCGAGGAATGAACTAAGGGTATGCGTAACATTAAGCACAAATCATCCAAAAATGTAAGAGGAATATTAGACTGAAAATGCAACGCTTGAGCCACATTAATATATGTCGGTACTTGCGTTCAACCCGTTCATTTTGTCGTGGTGCGACCACATTGTTGTGTACAAAAAATAAGTATAAGGCAACAAATTTCCTCAATATGTGGAGGATTAAATGTTATCGCATAAAAAATAAAGAGATGTCGGATCCATTATTTAAGGTTGGTGGACTACTCTTAAGGTCAACTGGCTTATGCACTAGGTTCATGCCTAATGCACTCGTGTGTCCGAATGTACGATAAAACCGTATGTGATCTTCGTCCCACCGGAATTCCACACAGTATCTGTAGAGTTCGATAAACTCACGATCTTCTTATTATTCATTGATTAGGTGGAGTTGATTGGTGTGTAGGTAGATTAGGTGGTGGAAGCGTGGGTCCAGGGGGAGTTGTATTTAATTTTGTAGAGGTAGTAGGTACACAACTAACTTGGGGGACCGCAGGTACAACAAGGGTAACGTGGCACCCGGGTAGACCTGAACAAATGCGGGCTCGAGTCGGGCCAAATTTAAAATCTTGCATGAAATGTCCGGTCCGGGCCGGGACAAAATGCTAGCCCATACCCGTGTTTTTTGTCGGGTTGGCGGGCCGGACGGGTCAGCCCGGATTTGTCCAAGTCTATGCCCAGGTAATGGAGGAGTAGAAGAATCTACAGTAGGTGAAACAATCAAACTCTGCGGCTGACACGTGGTAGTGGGGGGCATTGTGTCATGCAGAAACCTTTGCACATGAATATCTGGTTGTAGCTCGGTATAAATAGGGATAAAGTCTTCTTCAACGATGTGCGATCGAGGAAGAGAGGGAGAAGTGGAATTAATTGGAATATTTGTGAAAGGAAATTGATCCTCATAAAATCTAGCATCGTATGTCGTAAAAATTTGATTAGATTCTAGATCAAGCATTTTCCAACCTTTTTGAAATTGTGGATAACCCAAAAAAACATTTTCGACCCCGTGGACGAAACTTGTCAGAATTACGAGGAAGGACCGAACAATAGGCAAGACACTCTAGGGTACGAAGATATATGAATTAAAGATGGGGGTGATCCAAATAAAATTTCATACGGAGTTTTATTGTGAAGAACAGACGTTGGGGTGCGGTTGATGAGATAAAATGAAGTAAGGATACATTCACCCAAAATTTAACAGGTAGATTCCCTTAAAACATCAAAGCTCTAACATCATTCAAAATATGTCTATGTTTTCGTTCAACTCGCCCATTTTGTTGTGGCGTATAAGGACAAGAGGTTTCTACAAAATACCATCAATGTCAAAAATAGACTTAAGGGCCAAAATTTCTTTAGCATTGTCACTCCTAAATGTTTTGACCTTGGCATTAAACTGAGTAGAGACCATAGAACAAAAAATAGGAATAATAGAATGAATTTGAGCCTTGATTTTTATTAAATAAACCCAGGTGCAACGTGAAAAATCATCCACAAGTGTAACAAAATAGGAACAACCAAATGTTGACATGACTCGATAGGGACCCCAAATGTCTAAATGAACTAAATCAAATAAAGACGAAGCATGCGAATTACTTGGAGGAAAAGACGAACGAGGTAGTTTGGCTCGAAGACAAATGACGCATGGATCAATAAATGGCAATGAAGGATGGCCAAGGCGTTGATGAAGAATTGTGGAGGGAATTTGTTTAGTAGGGCATGAATATGCTAAGGACGGAGGCGTCATCCAACAAAGTCAGTAGACCCCATTACGAGCTTCACCTAGTCCAATCACCATCCTCGAAGTGTGGTCTTGTATTACTCATAGCCGATTAGTTATCATAAAGAGAAAACTGAGATATGTAGTCAATTGATTGATGGACAACAAGTGACACTCTAAACCAGCTAGGCACATAAAGAACGTTTAAAATAGTGGCATGACTATTGAGGCAAATAGATCCGACTTGCGTGGCAGTGACAATTACACCATTAGGAAGTTTGATTAGGCGCTTGAAAACCGAGTGAAGATCAGATAAATAACTCAGGGTGCCTGTCATGTGAAAAAATGCCCCAGAATCAAGAATCCAAGGAGAATGCACAATATCTGCAGTCGTATAATGGGTAGCATGAGTACGGTAGGAATGAAGGGCGGAAATCAAAGAAGACCATTGAGTATCCGAAATGCTAGATCCGACATCACGACGATCCTGAGTGGTGAGAGATGATGGCGCCGCTGGCATCGTGTGTGCCGCAATAGCTGCCGACGATCGCGCCTGAGATGATGGAGGCGGTGACTTGTCTGGAGCAGTACAGATCTCCCCACGAGAGCCTTTCCACCAATCAGCAGGATAAACAACAATCTTGAAGAAACTCTTAGTGGCATGACCAGTATGAGAACAATGATCACAAACCAACTTACTCTTGTCACTCTTTGTAGAGTGATGAGAACTTTTGTGATTGTTGGCAGAAAAAGAAACCTTCTCAGTAGAGCGAGTATCATGCCCCAATGCAATAGTTTTAAGACGCTCTTCTTGAATAGCTAGGAAATAAACTTTGTTGATTTTAGGCAAAGGTTATTGAGTCACAATACTAGATCAAAAAGAAGCAAATCGATTATCATCTAATCCAATAAGAAATTGATGTATCTCTTCCTCATCCTTGGTTTTGATTCTTTTGCCACAGGAACATGCACAACGACATGCGTTGGTTTGATGGGACGCAACATCATCCCATAATTTTTTGAGTTTGCCGAAATAAGCACCAATATGTTCTCCTTCTCGGAAACACTTGGCAAGATCGGCACGGAGTTGTAGAAGACGCGGACCATTCCCCGCATCACACCGTTGTTTGATATCTTCCCATAATAAGAAAGTGGATGCGCAACAACTCACAAATTTGCGAAAAGATGGATCCAGGGCTGTCATTATCCAACCTTGAAGCGTGGAATTGACACAAATCCAATGTGAATAATCATCCGATTTGGAATCAGGTCCTTCATGTTCACCATTGATGAACCCAAGCTTTCGTTTAACAACAAAAGCATGGGTCATAGCAATCGACCAATCTGCATAATTCTCCTGGACAAGAAGAATTGGAGAAATTTGTTGCCAGGGTGATCAAATGGATGAAGATAGTAAGGAGATTCAACCGTAAGAGGAGCCATGAGAAATATCGAACTTGACGGCCGAATAGTATACACAACTCGGAAACCCTAGGGTTAACTTAATAAACATTAAATTACAAATATAACCCTATCACTAACAGTATCAAAGCGGTTCGTTTTCGGGTCCCGGCTTATTGGGTGCCCGCTTAAACATTTGTAAATCAATTATGAATTATTATATAATTGGATAAACATGTAGAAAAAAAAAGAAAAAAAATAGAAACAATACTGAATAACAAATAATAAAAAATTAAAACCAAGGATCCTAGTCGGACATAAGATTTGAAAATTGATTATAAATTATGAGTATTAGTTTATATAATAATAATTCAATTTAGAAACATATATGATCATCAGCTCACAAAAAAAAGCAGCAAGATTCATGCTTCCATTAGTTCCATATGATTTCTTGAGTGAAAGAATGATTTGCAATTGCATTATCAAATTTCAAATATAAAAGAAATATATAAATATAATTTCCTTCATATATAAGTATCTCAAGAAGACTTGTTCTAATAATTATAATAAAAATAAAAAATAAAAAAGTCCCGACTTTTTCCGCGACGAATCCAGCCTGCTAAAAAACTGTGCAAAAAGTCAGTAAGAAGATGACTATAAATACAAGTCCAATCGCTTCGCATCTCACAAGTCACAACACATCGAACATCACCCAAACACAAAGCCAACGAAAATGATTGTCAAAACTTATTTGCTTGCTGCATCATGCTTGGTGTTGGCGCTCGCAGTGTCGGGTCACGAGGGTCATGACCACGCTATGTCGCCGATGAACATGAACATGAGCCCGCCGATGACGATGAGTCCACCGAACTCCGGCTCTCTAGCTTTCCCTTCGCTCGTGCTTGGGCTAGTAGCTTTCCTTGTTAACTTGGCTTTCCATGGCCACACAATTTGATCAGCTCACTCTCCTGAATATTTGTTGTGTACATTTCTTGAAAGTTGCTGTTTCATTTCAGTTGTTCATATGCCATTGTGTGTATGTTAATTATCTGCTGATTGTTTACGTTTTCCTCCATTGCTCATTGGAACTTTTGTATTCCCTGAGAAGTTTATAAAATAACGAACTAAATTCCCATGTCAAATCTCTTATACTTCTCTGTCTTCTATTTTTCCTCTTCATAAATCATTCTCAAATCATTCTCTAGAAAAAATTCTTTATAAAATTTATCTCTTTTTGTGTTGTCGTTCTTATATTAAAACCTAAGATGTCAAATCAATCACATATTCATATCTTAATACCTCGTACACATATCTTAATACTAATATTTATATTGATTTATAATACATTAATATCTAGATATGTATATAAATAGGGCCTTAAATAACAATAAACAAATAAATGTAAGCTAGTTTGATGCGTCGGGAGAGATCCTTGGCCGCGTCGGGAGAGATCCTTGGCCTAGACGCAAATTTAACTTGCCTACTAGTCAAATTAAATAATGGTCTTCTCCATCTCAATGTTACTTACCAATCTCAAGCTTGAATCTTCTCTATCCCACCGTCATTTACCAATCTGGATTTGTGGAAGCTTTTTTTTATCGAAGATGACTGCAAACTTTTTAACGACGATAATTCATTCTCATCTCAAAGCCTCAGCAGCAACTTCCAACCTCCATTTTCAACGAGACCCGCACAAAAGGAGATAGACAGATTTGAACAATTTCCAAGCTCTAACTCATTACATCCTCCATTCTCATCCCATAGTCTCGCAATAATTTACATGCTCCATTTCAGTTGAGTTAGTGCAAGCTCTCTTGAACGAGGATGGATGTTGAAATGAATCAAAGTATTCAATAAACGATGGTAGGGAGTATTCGGCTTCATTGTTAATTATCAAGTTCGAATCTCACCTGCCACATAATTGAAAATATACCCCAACTGGTTTCCGGATGCCTAGAGACATGTATACGAGAGCCGACGTTCTGACCTACCTTCTCAATACTACATCAGGGAGGAGCTGGACGAGCAGAGCACACATCTATGCCTTCTCTGCGACGGTGTACTACTTATGGCATTCTAGGAATGCTCTGGTGTTTGACCGGAACAGGATCCCTATTGATGTCCTGGTCCCGACGATTAGAGGCCACACATACACACTTCTATATGAGGCTTTTCCTTCCAGGATTGGGGAAAGATTTGAGATATAGCGTTCTCTTGTTTTATATACTAGAGTTGTATTATGCTCTTGGCTTGCTTTGCTTTACATGGACACTTTGTACCGGACTAGGGACTCATTTGCTAATGGCTTTGCCGAAGGTGAATGATACCTTGATCCGATGGCTAGGCACACATCTGGTTTATGAGTGTCCCTTTTTGTTGATGGCTTTGCCGAAGGTGGAAGGGCCTTATGAACAGTGCCATGAGGTTATTTTTTCCCCAGTATGACGTAGATTGTATGTTCAGGAGGCTTGTATGCTTATCTGGAGTACTTGGACGCTTCCTAGCTCTGTTTACTTATTGATGATGTACTCTTGTGTTATGCAGGCTTATCTATGATTTTTATAGTCCTAGTTAAGTCCTTTTTTCCTACTTTAATGAATTTACCTTTTACTAAAACAAAAAAGAAAATATACCCCAACCTACACATCTCAGGTTCGAACCCTATAAGCAACAAAACTGGACATTTAATCCTCAAACACCAGGTCACTAGTTCTTGAGTTCAAAACTCCCGGACATCATGAACTACTTGGCCTATAATTTCATGTGAAACATTCAACAAAACCAAGAGAAGGATAAGTTCACGGCCTGGACGAGGAGAGGTTGGGCCTGGTTTCACATGGCCAGAGGAAGAAGAAGTGGGCCAGAAAGAAAGGGAGGCCAAACTAGGAAAATTGGGCCGGAAGGATATGAACATGAAGAGGAGAAAGAAAAAGCCCAACAACTATGGCCTGGTTTTGTTAGATTCCAACGAAACTCGGTAACTCGATTCATCCTCCGAAATTTTAAAAAAAATTCGGGTCTTACAATAAACACACTTATAAGAAACACAATATAGTATACAATAATTATTGTAATCCATGTTAGATACAATAATCCACCCACAAAAAGGTTAATTTATCAAATTGCATACAAAAATAAGTGAATAAAATAACGGTAATGTTCATCTATATGTTAGATGAACCCTATATATTTTATTTATAAAATTATCAAATTTCGCAGTTGGAGTGAGCAATCAAGTCATATAAAAATATAAAAATTAAAACAAAATTTTAGTTTCGGATCCCATATGCGGTATTAGTTAAAATCATTTTCACACTTTCGGGCCCCAAGTAATGAATTATTTAAAATCAATTTGTATTTTGGGTTTCAAATGCGGAATAAATTAAAATCAATTAAAATTTCGGGTCTCAAGTGTGGAATTAAATAAACTTACATTCGCTTTTGTAACTTAAGTGTGGAATTAATTAAACATAATTTTACTTTGGGGTCCCAAGTGCGAAATTAATTAAAACACAATTTCATTTACGCACCCGAGCGTGGAATTAGGAAGATGATTAGAGTATATATATGGGTTCTTTTAACATCGACGTAAATTAATTCCGGTAAGACTCAACTACAAAAGATAGTTAAGTTCCTCGTGTATGCATCAAGATACAAGAATTGTGGAAAAAAAAAAGTTTTAAAATTATTTATACAAGATAATGTTATATTACTTGCACATATGTAATTTATGAGTGTTAAAATCTTTACTACAAGAAAAAATATTTTTAAATTACTTGTATACGAGACTAGGGTAGTGTTAAAGAAAATTGTTTCAAATTACTTTTACATAATACATATCATAATGAACATATATCCTTACTATTATAAAAGTGACCGGTATCCCTATGAACAGTGCTCTCCCTTAAGTACTCATATCCCTCCCTATTTATTACATTTGTACCATTCACACTGTTTATCTTTTAATTCTAATTACTTTGTTTTACTTTCTCTATCCTACGTGGACCTGCGTTGGAATTCACCGTACCTCCCTTACATCTTCCTATCTTCCTATTTATTACAACCGCAGTCTTTTCTTTTCAATTTTAGTTAATTTCCCTTGCCTTCAATCCTACATGGACCGAACTTGGAAGCCCAAAGGCTATGATGGGCTCAACGTCATAGGCCCAACCCTATTTTCATTCGCTTTCATTTCTTTCTTTCCGTTGGCAGGGCAGCGGCTGTCGTCCCCTACTACCCGCCGCCTTCGCTCATCCACGTCTTCTTCCCTTCCTTCCAGCGTGGTCGCCGTCATAGGGACTGCTATTGTTCCCCATCTAGACGCGTGTCTTCTTCGTTGTCGATATGCGGGTTTCTACTACTCTCGTCCACCCACGTGTCCTCATTTGTGGCCTTGTCTCCTCTCGCCAACAGGGATCACGATCTTTGAGATTTCTGCTCTACTTTTACACCGGCTTCATACACGCATGGTTGGTGTTCGATCGTCATAAAAAAAATTCCTTCTTGCCCAATACGCCTACCTTCCACCTTCGCTTTGTCGTACCTTACTATATGCATATTTTCTGCCGTTGTTATTCTGACGTCTTCTCCTCTCTTGTCTTCCAGTGTACGTGTTCATACCACCCCAGCTTCGCTATTCCTTCACTGTAAGTGCTCTCACGGACCTTATTATCGCTGCCATTTATCTACCTTTGAAATTCCGGCCTTTGAAATTTACAATTTTACAGTCATTATGGCACTTACGTGCATCCTCATCATTTTACGTGCTTCTATTTTAAATGGCCTTTGTTTGAATGCTTTCATTGTTATTTCTGATGTGGAAGGTGTGCTATTCTATATCTTCTTTGATTGTCATTCATGTGGTAGTGATTTGTTACGCTTGTGTGCTCCTTATGAATTCTCCCAAAAAATAGAAACTGAATACTCAACTGGATTTACCTACATGCTTCAACAATTATATTTATGGTATCTGAATATATATGTCCAACTTTGGTTTTCAACTTCCTACCATTTGACAATATGTAATAAATTATTTCAGCAATGTTACATATAATAGCTACTTCCAACTCTTCCATTCAATTTTCCAACTTACAACATCGTTCATATAGACTACAAGAAGATGGAACGTCCAAAGGTATTCCTTGATCAACTTACTGGACAAGCAAGAAATCAGACTGTGCATGTCAAAGTCGTTGACCAACAGCCGCGTCAAGATAGCTCCAATAAAGTCAATTACCAAAGGATGCTTCTTGTGGACGAAAAGGTAGCACTACTTCCTCATTTTAGCCACGATTTAGTTGTTTGGTTCACATCATCGCGTAAAACTCTATCGTTATATTAACTTTACATTGTCTTGCAGGGCAACCGAGTGACAACTACCTTGTTTGGTATCGACATTGATATGTATGAGAAGCTAATCAGGCGGGGAAAAAGCTATGACATAACCAACCCAGTTATTAAGGATGTCCCACAGCGGTATGCCATGTTCGAAGGTGAAAAACAGATGTACTTTACTAATTCGACATATGTACAATGCATTGACCCCAGTGCAAGTTCTAGCGAGGTTGTCATTCCTTACGTTATTGTTGCTAAAGTTCCTACTGATGCGTCAAAGGATGAAAGATTTGGTACGCATATTTCTATTCACCTTGTCCATTGTTACACTCTTGCATACCCTATCTGCATACTCATGTTGAACTTGTCTGCATGACTACAGATATGATTGTGGTGGTGCTTTGGGTGTATACTGAAAAAATGATTTCCAAGGGGGATTCTTCAATGCTGCCTGTTCGAGAGATAACAATCACATACGACAGGTGGGATTATTTCTTCCCGGTTTCTGATGTGAAATGTTATTAGTATCTCAGTTTCACTTACCTTAGTTGCACTATTTGTTTGACTATTTGTATCTTTTCTCCCACCAAAAAACAGTGGTGATCGGGTGCTGTTGGTTTCTTCTTGGAATAAACATACCATGACTCAATTTGATGAAATAGAGCGCACAATGGAAGAGGATCTCGTGGTGGAATTCATAGCATTGAAGCCAAGTCGTTTTACTGGTATTGGTGATATTTCATCTTTGCTCTCCTATGTTACAATAATTATCTCTTGTTCATGGCATCAATTGTTGCCAGAGCTACAACTTACCATGGTTACCTCTTACTTCAGATTGCATGTACTTTGACAACATTGTTTGTGTTTCTTTATAACATTTTTGTTTGCCGTTCCATTATTTTATACTCAGGTTTCTCGCTAGCCACGTCAATGTCAACGCAGATTGTCTTCCACCCTAAAAGTGAGTGTGCTGAACTCCTGCGGGCATGGTAAGTGTGTAAACACTTCTCTTCTTTTGTTGGGTCAATCATTTTCCCTCTGAATAACTGGAATGATTTTGTAGGTACAAGCAGAACACCTCGCTGATTGATGAACGCACACTAAGGGCAGTTAATAATGACTGCACTGGTTATCCAACTGAGATTACATCTGTTGCTGATGCATTGGCAAAAAAGGTTACTTCCTTTATTTCCCATTGGTCATGTGAATGCTGTTACGCTTTCTCCTTTTATTCATTCTTCCACTCAAATTTTTATATAGAAAATTTGCAAACCTTCTATTTTTTGCTTCTCAGCTATGCTTAGTTTATGTTAACTGCCCTTAGTGTGCAGAATCCGGCCTTTTTTGCCAATGCATCAGCAACCACTCAAATTTTTATATAGAAAAAGGTTACTTCTTTTTTTGCCAATGCATCCTGCTTTATATACACCACAACTACGTGATTCTGATTGCATTTTTTGTTCTTGTTTTATATGCCAGCCAGAGGATGTTATTGAAGGCCTGATTCTGCAATTGAAAGTTTGCATACCTGACTTCAATTACGAGCACTTGAGGATATCACTAGGTTGTTCTGATTGTGGAAAAAATTGTGGTGATGACGCAAAGGAAGTCCACCGGCCCTTTGATTGTGTCTCTTGTGCTAAGAAGACAACATCAGAAACAAAGTTTGGGCTGCTCTTCATATACTTATTTCTTCTCTTGCTTGTAATTTCCAATTCATATGAGTGATTACTCTACTTTCTTTCTATGACAGGCTTTACCTCAGCTTCAAGTGCACCGACGGTACTGCAACGATGACCCTTGATGCCTATACCAAGAACGCTGAAAAAATGCTCCAATTAAAAGGACCTGAGTTGTACCCCAAGTCAACAGAAGTGATCATATAACAATTCTATTTTTTGCTTATAATTATTGTAATAATGGCTTCAAATATGATATGATATGTATATATACTCTAATAGGCGTCCTCTTGTCAACTCAGAATTGAAAACTGGAAAAATGAGTTTACAAAGGTCATGTATTTTCGTCCTCTAAAAAACTTGGAACTTTAATATGAAACAGACAAAAAAATTCCAGTTTTGAGTTAACAGTTTATAAGCTGACCTGACTTGAAATCGGAAGCTGACAATGATACTAAACAAGTTTTATTTGGTACTTTCTATGAATATCGCTTTTGCTCTTCCCATCCAAAATTTTATCCTTTTAGTTAATGTTCTAGCTGTGATGGTTGTCATTTGTGAATGAAAGTTACTAATAGTTTACTGATGGCTTATATTCTTTTTACCTTTTTAGTTAATGTTCTATCATATTGTGATGTTTGTGATTTGTGAACCAAACGTGATTAATAATTTAGTTGTACCGCCTCACATTTTTTTGGGGCTAACCATTTCCCTGCAGTAATCTTCAATGTGATAATGAAGTTTAATTTAAAAAAAAGTGATCCTCCCTATTGTTTGGGCATTATTTAAAAAAGTACTTGTTTTTTGTATCATTCATTTCTCTGCCTACATTACATTTTAGCTTCTTGTTACTTTACCCGTGGTTTTCTTTCACTTTTGACTATTAATAATAATATCCTATTATGTCTCTATTAAATTAATGTGGGAGAGTTAAGTTAACTAATAATTACTACAGTGATACATATTCACCCTTGTTCTTCCAACTGATTGTCATTTCTTTTCATTTAATATGTTTGGTAATATGCCTTGTCATTTACAAACTCTTTCAAATCCGATCATAGGTGCGGAGGGTTGTGCTTGATTATGTGGGAACTAGGTTCCGCTCAACTCCGTTGAACCTCATCATTACCCCTGTTCCGACCCTGCTTAAGAACAGAATAGTGAAGTGGATCTTGAACGACGTTATAGCCTGATGGTGTAAAGGCTGTGTTTTTGGTTTTGTGGCGCCCGTTTAACTCGAAAGTTACGTGTGTATGGAATGTGCTAGGAAAAGAAGCAGGAGCCGGTTTTGATGGAATATATATGTAGCTCCCTTTGAGTTTCTTTCTCACACTTTCCCTTTTTTGACTGCCTGAGGGTCTGCCAAGCTAAACAACTACTGACTTTTGTATAGTTTCTTAATGTTTGGATGTACCACTAAAATTTCTGACTGTATCAAGTCAGAATTAACAACTTGTATGAGTTCATGATCAACATCTTATCTTCAATATCAAACAATATGAGGTCATTATTATGAACACCAAAATAGCAAAATGAGACTGCATTTCACCATCTTACTATTTTATGATTTAGTAGAGAAACATTTATAACGGAAAAAACTTATTGTTATATCATTCACGTATATTTACTCTCTTGCAGAGAAAAAAATTGTTATATCATTTGCCATAAAATTACATATTTAGAGAACATAACACATTTGCTTATTATATGCCGCTATATGTGCATGTTTGCTACAGTCACGACATCGTTTAGTTATTACACTTTCCTATGTGTGCCTTCTTACTTCACATTATGTTGTTTGTCACGGTTGTAAAGATAGGACTCTCATTCTCGAACTAACAAATATAACATAAATATACATTCTTAATATGCTCCACTTTTTCTCAACAGTTATTATCCAACCCTACATTTTCACATTCTTTAATCCCTACCTTAATTGTTTTATCGTTTGTAGGTCAAGGACAACCCATCTCTATCAAAGCCCATGTCCGCTTCCTCTGATCTTCCAAAGACCTCGCAAAAAAAGAGCCCACGATCAAGAATTCTTCCAGCAAAGGTGTATCCAGCATTAGGAATGGAACATCTCCCGACAAACCAACATGTGCTCCCTCGAGAAACAACTTGTACCAAGTGTGGGGCACTTAAGTTTGCCCTTGAACCACCTACTTTTTGTTGTCAGAATGGAGAAATACAGCTACATAACAACTCCATTCCACCGTAATTACTTGCTCTTTTTACCGAGAATACAGATGTTGGATTGCATTTCAGACAATATGCACGCTTATATAATAACTTCTTTGCATTTAGTTCTTTACGCTATGACAATATCGAGTCTAACACTGAAAAAGGAATATATGTATTTAGACTACAGGGGCAATTACACCATTTCCTTCCAAGTATATACCAAAAAACGAAAACCGAAAGTATCTACAATTATATTTCTACGATGGCCTCCAAGAAAAAGAACAAAGAATTCGTACATTCGACGAATTAGATCCAGGAATTATATCCATGATAATGAATATAATGTCTCATAATCCTTATGCGCATTTCTTTCGATCCTTATCAGAAAGCAATGTGACTGAAGATACAAAAATATTAATTTCCAAAAACCCTGTGCTTGACCAACGAGCTTATAATGCACCTTCATCTGATGAAGTAGTTGCGATATTAGTAGATAATAACAACGCAGACCAAATACACAGCCCTCATATAATTATATTTGGTACTGAAGATTCAACTCACAGAGTTATGCATTACTATGATTGCTACGATCCTTTACAATATCCTCTACTCTTTGCAAAAGGTGAATCTGGTTGGCATCAAGGGTTAAAAAGAAACAAGAAAACTACAAGGCAATTACAAAACAAAATGTGCTTCCCATTATCTTCAAACACCGAGCAAACTGCGGTTGACTTAATCATGCAGGAACAATCAGGTAACTTTTTCTTCCGAAACTCATACGTTGTTTCTTGCTACACTAGTCAAACTACTTCATTTTATAATTATTTATTACATTACCGTATAGTTGCAGGAGCAAGACCACCAAAAGAAGGAAAAGAAATTTCATGTAGAGAATATTACAACTATAAATTCCAAATACGACCAGATAACCACATTATTAAAGCCGGGAGGATTTATCAACAATATATAGTTGACATGTATGTTAAAATCGAAAATACGAGATTAGATTTTTTACGCAAAAATCAAAGTACAATAAGAAGCGAATTATATCAAGGCGTGGTTGACAGTGTAAATGACGGCTGTAAAAGAGGAACAAACATTGGTCGTCGTGTAATTTTGCCGGCCTCATTTATTGGTGGCCCGAGAGATATGAAATGCCGATATTTAAATGCAATGACACTTGTCCAGAATTACGGAAAACCAGATCTATTTATAACAATGACTTGTAACCCTAATTGGCCAGAAATCAAAGCTCAATTATTGCCAGGAGAAAAAACAGTGAACCGCCCTGATCGTGTAACAAGAATATTCCGTGCAAAATTATTAACATTAAAAAATCAAATAATCGATAAAAAAGTTTTCGGAGATGTTGCTGCCAGAATAGACGTTATTGAGTTCCAAAAGCGCGGTTTACCGCATGCACACTTACTGATAATACTTTCTAAACAACATAAAATTGTTAATCCCGAAGAGTTCGACAAATATGTTTCCACTGAAATACCATCGACCCAACATCCCCGTTTGCGAAAACTTGTAATTCAACATATGATGCACGGACCATGCGGAGATAAAAATCCAAATTGTGCGTGCATGAAAAAAAAGAATTTAAGTTAAAATGTAAATTCAAATACCCAAAAAAATTTTGCGAGTATACAACTAGCTCCGAAGACTCATACCCCATATATAGACGTAGAAACAACGGAGATAAAATATTAATAAGAGGTGCATCACTAGATAACAGATGGGTTATTCCATTCAACCCTTACCTTTTAGCAACATTTGATTGCCATATAAATGTCGAAGTTTGTTCAACGGTTAGCGCAGTAAAATACATTTACAAATACGTTTACAAGGGACATGATAAAATAAATTTTACAGTTACACAAAACACATCAGCGGCTGAAGATGAGATAAAAGATTACCAAAACGGAAGATGGATATCCCCACCAGAGGCAGCATGGAGAATATTCGCATTCAATTTACATGACATAAATCCGCATGTTATTCCACTTCAAATACATTTACCATACATGCATCCTATTACCTTCTCTCAACATGAAACACTACAAAACGTTATTTCAGACGAACAAACGGCAAAAAACTATGTTACTAGCTTTTTTTGACGCAAACAAACATCCGGACAGCATCGGGAAATACTTATATGCCAATTTCCCTAAGCATTACGTGTGGAATCCAACAAGCAAAATTTGAAAAAAAAGACAACAAAGACCCTCAATAGGCCGACTAACATACGTGAACCCTTGTGAAGGAAAGCGATATTACTTACGCCTATTACTCACCCATATAAAAGGTCCGACATCATTTGAAGATTTGTTAACGATAAATGGATACAAATGCGCCAGTTTTGAAGAAGCAGCACTGAAAAATGAATTGATAGAAGCAAACGGCTACACAGACTTATGCATGCAAGAAGCGGTTGCAGTACAAATGCCCCGAACGTTACGCAGACTTTTTGCAACATTGCTCGTATTTTGCCCACCGACAAGCCCTCAAACATTATGGGACAAATATTATTTCTTCCTTTCTGAAGACTATAACATACAATGTCCCAACGACACAAATCGTGTACATAAATTAACGTGGACAGAAATAGATAAATATCTAGAAGGAATGAACAAATCTTTAATGTACTATCAAATAAAAAACACAACGTCGTCCGAAGATAATGAACTATCATCAACAAGAGACATAAGTGACGCATTAAATTCCCCTATACCAGAACAATACATTGGCGCATCAAAAAAATTAAATGCTGAACAAAAAATAGCGTACAAAGCCATCATGCACCATGTCAAACAAAATAAACAAGGAGCATTTTTTGTTGATGGCCCTGGCGGAACAGGGAAAACATTTTTGTACTGTGCCCTATATGCAAAAGTTAGATCTATGAATAAAATTTTACTTCCAACAGCTACGTCTGGAATAACAGCATCAAACCTACCCACTGGCCGGACGGCACATTCTAGATTCAAAATTCCAATAGACGATAATAATTCTCAAACATGTAACGTATCAAAACAAAGCAGTTTGGCAAAATTGTTACGACAAACAACATTAATTATATGGGATGAAGCATCGATGGCCAAAAAACAAAATATTGAGGCACTTAATCTTCTCCTACAAGACATATGTGAGTCAGATCAGTTATTTGGTGGTAAAATTATTGTATTCGGAGGTGAGTTTAGACAAGTTTTACCTGTCATACCACAACAAGGGCAACGAGAAGCTATTGAAGCAAGCTTAGTAAGCTCGAGTTTATGGCCATATTTGACAAAATTTCAACTTACTACAAACATCCGCGCAAGAAGATAATGAATTCGCCGAGTTTCTATTAAAGTTAGGTAATGGCGAGCTACAAAGAGAAGAGCAAGCTTATATATATCTACCTGCTTACATAATTTCTTGTCATCAAATCAATGAAAATTCTAATAACCTAATAATCGATACAATTTTTCCAGAACTACGAACCACGGAAATAGACAACAATATATTCACCAGTCGTGCCATATTAACACCAAAAAATGAAGACGTTGACTTTATAAATGATACTTTACTCGCAGAATTCTCAGGTGCATTAAGAACATATACAAGCTTCGACTCCGTAATCGACGACAGTGGTAACATATATCCAACAGAATTCTTAAACACATTAAACCCATCTGCAATGAGCCCTCACAACCTGAACTTAAACCAAATTGTCCAATAATCTTGTTACGAAATTTAGATCCACCAAATGGATTATGTAACGGTACAAGATTAATTTGCAAAGCTTTTTACAAAAACCTCATTCATTGCGAGATTACAACAGGCTACTACAAAGGCAAATAAGTATTTATTCCGAGAATCACATTACGTCCTTCAAGTAACAAATATCCCTTCTCCTTCCAACGCAAACAATTTCCAGTTAAACTATGCTTTGCAATGACAATAAATAAAGCACAAGGACAAACATTAGAGAGAGTCACGCTATATCTACGACAACCATGCTTTGCACATGGACAGACATACATTGCTCTTTCGCGGGCCAAAAAAAGAACGAATCTACAAGTATTTACCAATAATGACAACAACCAGAATTCAGACTATCACTCCATAAAAAACACAGTTTCATTTGAAATTTTAGAAAAAGCCAGTATACATACCAACGACCAATAAACAATTCGAGCGGCCTACACCCCTCAGGTATGAACAAAATCTACACATAACATGCATAAAATATTATATTCCGTATACGAACAAAACATATGACGTTACAATCTCTGCACACAGGATTAATCGACGGAAAAGATATTCCGTATACAAGCCCGGCCGACAGAACTAATATAGTGCCGATTACCCGCTGGAGATGGAGCAAGATAAACGTAAGACTAACTACTTCGCCATAAACGCACAACCCTACCGCATACAAAGTAGACGTTGTACAACATATTTCGATTAAATTTTCGTTGTAATATACGTATCTACCCCTTCATAATTCATTTTCTCGATCACAAAATTAATAAATAACTGAAAAATAATTAGTTTACGCTAAACTCCACCAATCGAGCCAACGGCGCGCGGCCTTACTAGTTTCTACAAAATACGTACTTTTTTTCCCATCAAAAATGTTAAAATAAGTTAAAACCATTTATGTAAAATAAATTTGTGAATTTTGAATTTTTACATGAAATATTATAAAACCTTGAATGAAAAAACAATATCATAAATACATAATATCCCATCAAAAAAATATATATTATTTTTATTTAAATAATTAATATTTGCTTAACATTTATACAAAAGGTTATATGAGTAATTTTTTTATGGTAAACAAATATAATGTTAACAAAAAGAGTGAAAGGGTTTAAACGCTCTGATGGAAAACCCACCTCCCCCTCCACCCGCTACTCAACAGCCCCAGGCCCAATATGCTGTGATTCCCTCATTGAATTGATAAACAAATATAATTTTAGAAAGGGTTTAAACGCCATGACCCCTCGGACGAAGCGGCAACCGACTCCCGCTCTTATGTTGAGGCCGCTGGTGCTAGGAAACAGAATGCCGCACCATTATGCTGTGATTCCCTCATTGAATCCAAAAGGATGAGGATATTCTTCCCTGAAGGAGTTAGAGGGTTTGCCGTTGCTGAAATTGACAAGGATGTTGTTGATGCGTTGTTTGAAAAGTGGAAGAAGGTTGTTATCATTAAGGTTCTCAGGAGCTCGGTGGCCTATAGACTCCTGGAACGTAGAGTGTATCAATTATGGCGGCCGGCGGGAATCATGACGATTCTTGACCTTCCTAATGGCTACTATGATGTCCGCTTTGAAGATGAAGACGATTTTCTTCGCGTCCTGACTGAGGGTCCTTGGGAAATCTTCGGCCATTATATCACTGTTCGTCCCTGGTCGAGCCATTTCGATCCTTATAACGATTCCCTCCGTTCAATATTTGCTTGGGCAAGACTTTCGGATCTACCCATGCAACTTTATGATGAAGCAGTGCTCTACGGTCTGGCCTCTACTTTGGGCACTCCTTTGAAAGTTGACCTCAACACACTATATGCTACGAGGGGAAAGTTTGCAAGAGTCTATGTCGAGATTGAATTAGATAAGCCTTTGATTGGTACTATAATGATAGGTGATTCCAGAATTCACGTGGAGTATGAAGGCCTGAATCTTATCTGTCATCAATGTGGTTTGTATGGTCACAACACCGCGCGATGTCCTCATGGACATGGTAGCAACGAGGCACCCAACGTCCAAGCTGATGAGGGTAACAATTCCATTTCAGCAGAAGGCACAAAGGTACAAACTACACAAGACGAGGAAATGGTCACTGAAAAAGCTACTGAAGACTCTTGCCTTGGACCTTGGATGACGGTAGTGAGGAAACTGAGACGCAAGCATGACTCATCTATGCATAAAGCAGTCGGTAATCAGTATAATGTGAACAGATTCCAGGTGTTAAGCCCGCCGGTGTCAGCACCATCTGAGATTTCAGCAGGAGTTCCTAGTCCGACAACCGTTACGAAAAGCACAATTAATCGGGGAGTTAATGATGCCATTGAGACAGTAATGGCGCCCAATGAGAATGTAACGGTTACGGAAAGCACAGTTACCTCGGTGAATACCAAGTCAATTAATCCTAAGAATCCTAAAAGAGCCAAATTAGTGGGCTCCCCAACCCAGTTACCCACCTTGCAAAATTCCCAGGCTCAACATCATTTGAAGCCCATTGAAACCGAAACTATGCCTTCTCTCCCTACTAGGGTTGCAACTCCTCTTCAGTCTAATATTCAAATTCAAAGCAACGATATGGTTAACTCTGCAGAAATTGCATCTTCGCCAGTCCCTAATGTCTCGGCCATGGATTTGGATGCTACTATTCAGGTCCCAGAACCCCATTCCGTGCCGCCTATTAGTGATGATACCTTCACTCACCCGCCATCTAGAGCCATTACTGGACTCGAGTCACCTGGATCCGTCTCTCACGACGTTTCCCAATGAGTGCTTTATTTTGGAATTGCAGGGGTGCGGGTAATAGGCGGTTCTGCAAATCCCTGAGTTATATGTTAAACCGTCACAAGGTTGATTTCCTTGTTCTTGTGGAGACCAAAATTTCTGGTGCGTTGGCTAATGATGTTTGTATGAAGCTGAAATTCTCTGATGTTGAACGAGTTGATGCCATCGGTTTCGAGGGAGGGATCTGGCTCTGTTGGAATAGTCTTTCATTTAATGTTACGGTGTTACAGAAAGAAATAAATTTTATCCACGCTGTGTTTGAGTTGGACAGAGTGCAACTGAATCTCTTTGCCGTCTATAACCCACCCACAACTGCGAGACGCCGTGATTGCTGGCGTTTGCTTCTGGAAGCAGTGCAAAAATGCAATAGTCCGGTGGTGGTTTGTGGAGACTTTAATTGTGTACTTGATCTTTCTGATTGCGGTGGAGTTTCGAGAAATCTTTCACGTGATACGAGTGCATTTCTGAGCTGGGTTGACACGTCCGGTCTTATTGATATGGGATTCAGTGGTCCCTCATTCACTTGGAACAGAGGTCGGGATGTGCTTCATCATCAATCCAGAAAACTGGATCGTGGCTTTATGTGTAGTGAGGTCAGGATTCATTGGCCTGAAGCCTCTATCAGACATCTCCCTGCGCTCAGTTCTGACCATAATCCCCTGCTTATGCTCTTTCATCCAGTCCGAATTTGGGATAAATCTCGCAGGCCCTTCAGATTTGAGGCCGTCTGGCTCCGTCATCCTAAGCTTGTCACGGAGGTAAGGGAGGTTTGGTCTGAGAATGATGGCATTGGCATTTTTCAGACTCTGTCCTTGCTTAAAGCTCGCCTTTTAGAGTGAAACAAACGCAATTTCGGTAATATTGGTTTAAGAATTTCAGAACTGCTGAAGAGAATGAATTTTGTGCAATTAGAGCTCGAGAACCGACTATCGCAAGGTCTGATTGATCTTCAAATTCAACTTCAAAGCGACTTTGAAGTTGTTCTTTTGCAAGAAGAATTATTATGGGCCCAAAAATCAAGAGAAAAGTTTTTGATTGAAGGTGATAAGAATACTGCGTTCTTTCATGCGAGTACAATCATCAGGAGAAGATATAACAGAGTCGACTGCATTATGAATATGAAGAGGGCGTTTGGATTTCGGACTCGAATCTCCTTAAATTAAACGCTCGTGCATATTATCTTAAACTCTTCTCGAAAGAGGAAGGGTTGTCCTCTCCCGTGGGTATGTACGTTTCTAACTTCCCACCCATTTTGCAAACTGACATCCTTGCGCTTTGTTCTCCCTTCACTTATCAGGATATTCGGGATATTCGTCGTTGTGTCTTTCTCATGGCACCGTTGAAAGCCCCTGGGTTGGATGGATTTTGTGTTGCTTTCTTCCAACATTGTTGGGATTCGGTGGGTCCAAAAGTTATCTCCACTGTGAGGAATTTCTTGTCTACTTCTTCAATGCCAGATGGTTTAAACGAAACTCTTCTTTCCCTTATTCCGAAGAAGGCCAGCCCTGAGCATATGTCCAATTTCCATCATATTGGTCTTTGTAATGTTATTTACAAAGTCATCTCGAAGTTACTCGTTGAAAGACTTCAACCCATTATGAAGAAGGTGGTTGGACCATTACAAAGCAGTTTTATTCCAGGAAGAATGATTGAAGACAATGTGGTGCTCGTTCAGGAATTGATTCATTCGATGGGAAGGAAGAAATCTGGCAAGAAATGGTTGGCTATGAAGATTGATCTTGAGAAAGCCTATGATAGGCTTTCATGGGACTTTGTGGATGAGACTTGTGGTCTATTGGGTCTCCCTCCTTCTTGGAGAAACTATGAGAGTCCTTTGGAATGGTGAGATGTCTGATGTTTTTTCACCCAACCGTGAAGTTGGACAGAGGGACCCATTGTCTCCGTATCTTTTTGTTCTCTGTCTTGAAAGACTCAATCATGCGATCCAGAGATGTGTCGACAATGGTGAATGGAAGCCCATTAGAATCAAGAGGGATTGCCCTGCGATCTCACATGTCTTCTTTGCAGACGATATTGTTTTGTTCAGATTGATTAAAAGATGTCTTGATGAATTTTGTCAACATTCTGGGCTGAAGGTTAGTTTAAGCAAGTCTCATTTGTTCGTCTCACCAAATGTCTCAGGTACGTTTAAGGATGCCATTCTCGCAATTGCAGAATGTCCAATTGCTTCCAATTTTGGGAGGTACCTGGGGTTCCCTGTTTCTCATTCCAGGCTTTCCAAAGGTGATTTTGGCTTCCTCATTGAGAAAATTAAAAGTAGATTGGCTTCCTGGAAAGGCAGACTCTTTAGTTTTGCTGGAAGACTTACCTTGGTGAAATCTGTTCTTACCACTATTCCGTCATATGTGATGCGTACGATTAAGTTGCTTGCGTCTATATGTAAGGAGATTGACAGAATTTGTCGTACTTTTTTTGTGGACTGGTACAGATTCAAAGAAAGGCTTTCATTTGCTTGCTTGGTCGGATATTTGTAAACCGTTGGATCGGGGCGGTTTGAATGTTAAGTCAACTTATAACAACAATCTTGTTTGACTTGGCAAACTGGCTTGGAGGTTCTTGTCCGATCGCTCAAGCCCGTGGGCGTTGACCATCGCTGGGAAGTGTAATCTTCGAACTGCATCCGATTTCCTGGATTGCTCCATGAGTAGACCAGGCTCCCATATTCTTCGAGGTATGTTATGGGCAAGAAAGGAGTTGTTAGTTCTGGGTATTAGATGGGCTGTTTATGATGGTTCCAAAACTCGTTTTTGGCTTGATTGGTGGTGCCTTGATACGCCTCTGGTGGATGTGATCTCGGATAACCTGGAGGGCTTGAACTTATCTGCTTTGGTTTCCCAATTTTGGTGTGCTCGTTCGGGTTGGCGTTGGGAGCTGTTCAATTCTCGTCTTCCTCCTCATGCTTTGTTAAACATTTCAGCCGTTATTCTGAATGAATTCCCTGGGACCACTGATCGTGTGGCTTTTGGTCACTTGAAAACAATGGGCGATTCTCATCTTCATCGGCTCATCGTTTGCTCATCCCGCCATCAATACTGGATTCAACTCAGGTTAGGTTATTTTCAATTATTTGAAAATTGAGAGTTTGTGAAAGGATTAAAACATTCCTTTGGTTTGCGGTTAAGGGTATATTAATGACTAATGTGGAGCGTAAAAGACGTCATCTTCATGACTCGGATATCTGTCCTTGTTGTGGCCTGCAATCTGAATCTATCATGCATTTATTAAGAGACTGTTCCCTGCTCTCGAATTTCTGGGGCAGTTTGGTTAGTGATGTCTCGGCGGGGCCGTTTTTTGCTTTGAACGGTCTTGAGTGATTCTTGTTTAATCTGTCGAATGCTGAGATCCTTGCTGATGATCTGACTTGGTGTAACTGGTTTGCGGTGTCGGTTTGGTGGGTGTGGAAATGGAGAAACAATTTCGTTTTTTGTCACAAAGTCCCTCCTACTTCTAAATGTATTTTTTATTGCTTCCCAAATGAGACAGTTAAGCAAAACTATCAAGAACTTCCACAAATGCCCACCTTCTAGACTTACTTCCTGGACTAATATCATGTGGAAGTTTCCGGCCTCGGGGTGGAGTAAGTTGAATACCGATGGTTCGTTTAATAATGGTTCGGGATGCGCTGCTGCGGGTGGTCTGATTAGGAATGACTCTGGACATTATGTGGTCGGTTGAATATTGGTGCGGGCTCGGTTCTACTTGCTGAATTATGGGGTCTCTGTATGGGACTATATCTTGCTTGGAACAAGGGTATCCGATGCCTTGAGGTCGAGGTGGACTCGCTTACGGATTTCTATCTGGTGAATCATGAGATCTCGTCGTCCGCTCATCCTTTCTTTAGCTTGGTTTCTCGTTGCCAAGGCTTCCTTCGTAGGAATTGGGATATCCGATTCCGTCATGTCTTTAGAGAAGCAAACGCGGCTGCGGACCATCTTGCGTCTCTTTCTTTTAATTTTCCTATTGATTATCATGTGCTCATTTGTCCACCTGTTAGTTTATTTTCTTTCTTGAAGAACGATGTCCAGGGAGTGGTGATCCCTCGACTTGTCACTGTTTAGCTCTGTTTTTGTTCGTTTTTTAATTTCAATCGAGTGAAAATCCGTTCTCCTCGTCTTTATGACCAAAAAAAAACAAAAACAAATATAATGTTATAATTCATAATTAGGCAATTAGTTATCAGACTAATATAATTTGTCCGATTTTCTTAAAAGATGCGAAGTGCAAAGCAACATGCCATGCCACACAGACACCAAATACCAAATACGTAGCCGACGTGCGAATAACTACTCAACGATGACCAATACCACAATCAGGAGCTAGCCGGCCAACATTCGACGCACGTCGATCAAAATTACTTATATAAACATATATGGCCTGCGCTCGATCTTCAAACAAGATTTTTAATCACCAAGTGTTTTCAAAATGGAGATGCAAATTAAAGCTGCAATCTTTGCTGCAATTTTCTGTGTGATGAGCTTATCTGCTGAAGCTCAAGGCTACGACTATGGCTCATCTTCTTCCTCTCCCTCAACTGGACACGGGGTTTCTTTTTATCCAACAATGGTGCTAACTTTCATGGCCTTTGTCGCATATCTCTTCATGTAAAAGCCTGTAACTCAATCTTTCTTTTATTTATTTTTTGTGTGGAATATTTGTTTTCATCTGTAAAGCTAGCTCATGTGTAGCTTTATTTCTTGTTGACTTATATATGTATTTGAGTGATTGCCTGACTCCAATCCAGACAATCTCATTTCGATCTTTCAATTGATGTTGATGATAGACTAACTCACCTAACTACCTAACTGCCTAATTACATAGTTAAGAAGCCTGACTCGGTGATGATTTACTAGGTCCCGTGAGATAACTAAAATTAAGACTTCTAAATAATTATATATTATAGCAATCATATTTTATACTACCGATAATAAATTGTGATAATTCAAGTAAAATAAGTTTTTTTAAAAAAACATTGGGTTAGGGTTTAAAAAACTCGGAAGATATATTCTAGGTCCAAAACAAGAATTTTAAAAAAAATATATTTTGGTCCGGTAAAGAATAGAAATATGGGTCTCACACATCAGTTAAACATTAATTCACAGTGAATTTTCATTCCTATTTATGAGTCAATTTGTTCTGTCAGTGTTCGAATTTCACCTATCGGGTGTCATAACTCTTCGGATTTGTGGTTGTTAAAAGTTGATTGAAAGCAGCGTGGATTTGTGATCGACTCTTGAAGGCTCGCAACGAATCCCAATACGAATTGTCAACAATTATTCCCCACGTGTACGCTTGTGTTATTTCTCCCGTAACTTTGTTCCCCAATTGCAATCCTAAAGCTATGGCTACCCTCCTTTATATATGTGGTTCTAGTGCTTGCTTGTCTCGGGTTCGTTTTGGTCTTATGTTTCCGGTGATCATTTCTATCCTCATCTTAGTATGCGACGGTAAGTCCGTCTGTCGCTTGGCACGGCCACTCGAGCCATTAATCTCTCTAGTGCCTCAAAACCCTTTCTTTATACAAAATAAAATAAAATAATTCACAGTGAAGAATCTTATACCCTGAAGTAAATCTAATTCTATGGTTTTTGAAGTAAATCTCATTTTATGGGTCCTAGTTTTTTAGAGGCTTTGTGCAAAAGAACTTCCTACGCGATGTATGTTGGCCCGTTAACAAGGTTAATCACCTAACTACAACACATGCATAGTGACCGGTTCTCTAATTTCTATCATTAGAGTTGTTCATCGACTCGAATCTAATTCAGACCAAACCAAAACCTAAACTTCAAAAATTGTGGACCAAAAACCGATCTTGGTTTTTAGCATTAGATTTGGTTTAGTATAAGTCCAAAACCAAAAGTGATCGGTTTCCACTTCAAAACTATAAAACCTAATTGTGTTTTTTTCCCCCTTAACTAGTCAGTACCGCATGCGATGCATGCGACACCTATACATATGTACAATTATATTGAAAATTTCGTATAGAAGTTTAAGTACGGTCAATCTCTATAATTTATGTTTATTCTCTACCGATACTGATACAATACAAATAAAATACAATTTAGTCTATAAAATTGAGAAATTGTTGGAAACATGACATCGTGATTATATAGAGAAAAAAGTGTGTTTCTCCATATATTAAAGACGATTACTTAGCTTGTTAAAAGATAAATTTGGTTATTTTTGAATGGTGTTGTCGATAACCAAGTGCAACAATACTATCCATTTATCCAACACAAGGACAAGGAAAACACGATCGATATCAAACTGAAATGTGACTTCATGACTTCACTTGACGAACAAAATTGAAATATATGTAAAGTTGTAACACTTTCAAATGAAGTAAAATTCAAGCGGTAGGTAATTGAGCATATATTATAGATTTGGTTAATTACATTCCTTTATGGTAAGAAGTTAAAGAGAAGTGACACAATTATAGGGCAAAATTTGTACATGGTTCTAGTTATAAAAGTTATTAGATATTTAATGTATGAAAAATTAAGAATAATATATATACACAAGGTCAGGTTCCGTATACTACGGTAAGAAAAAGAACACCTATAAAGCGTTAGATCAAAGAATGAAAGGCTACGACCTATCGTGATATTATGGAAGGTTTTCTATGAAATTAAATATCCATTCGTGCAGAAAGATAACTAAACTATCTGGTATCTGCAAATGAAAAGTGTATGGTTCAACTCTAATTATGGTGCACGTTTATTATTTCATATTTCCCATCGGTTTAACTTCATTGTTTCTTTCATGTCCGCCATCCTCACTCGTGCGTCCACAAGTGACAATTTTGAAATTGCTTTGTCATAGTCTTCACTTGTGCATCAACAAGATCGACGTCTTCACTCGTGCTTCCACAAGAAACAATGAAACTGTTTGACCGCCGTCTTCAATCGTGCTTCCGAAATAAACACGTCTATTTAAACGTCTTTACTATGGATTTCACTACCCTATACATAATTAAGTCGTATATATTATCCCATGCACGTGTACATGCACGAGAGTAGTCTTATGCACTTCTTCTTGCATGTTCAAATGCACGTATGTTTCCCTATTCTATTTCATATGAGTTTAAACGAGGAGAGGTTGCAAGAATATTTCTTCTTCAGACGCCGGTATGGATGTTGCACGAGAGTATCTTCTTCAAACGTGGTAATTGAATTCACACACAATGAAATAACATTTATAAGTTGTATATATTAACCCATGCACGTGTACATGCACGAGATTAGTCTTATGCAATTCTTCTTGCATGTTCAAATGCGCGTACGCTGATCTTATTCTATTTCATAATGAGTTTAAACTCGGAGAGGTTGCACGAATATTTCTTCTTGAGACGCAGGTATGGATGTTGCACGAGAGTATCTTCTTCAAACGCAGTAATTGAATTCCACACATTGGAAGAACATTGATAACTATCTTTTAATTTTGGAAAGAGTATTATTACGTACTTGTATGATTAGAGAGTTTAAAACTTCTGGTTTAACAATTTAGGATTAATTTAATATTGATTGTTCAATTATCTTAATCAAGTGATCTATATTGGTTTTTATTTGTATTTTACCATAAGGGGTGTTCTCACCCAAATTATGCATTTTATGAAACCTGCAAGATGAACATAGAACAAGGAATGTACCTTTAGGCCCTAATCCCATGGACTCTAACATCTCTACATGTGCAAGTCCAGATTCAGCCCTCATTTGTGAAACTAATGCATCATGCTCCGATTTAGAAAGAGAAGCACCATGTTTATTCCTTAATTGCTTTTGCAACTTCAATATGCAATTTCTTTTTGCTGAGTTTTGTCTGCATTTATAATGAAAATCTTATTACAGTAGAGTACCGTAACAACC
This sequence comes from Fagopyrum tataricum, assembly GCA_002319775.1. Classification (NCBI taxonomy): domain Eukaryota; kingdom Viridiplantae; phylum Streptophyta; class Magnoliopsida; order Caryophyllales; family Polygonaceae; genus Fagopyrum; species Fagopyrum tataricum. The sequence continues at coordinate 54,030,718 of CM008282.1, read as the reverse complement.
CATAATGTAACCTAATGATTCATTTCATTTTAATCACCTTTTCCTTTGCATCATGCAATTTATCATTTGTTCCTTTTTTCACTCCATATATCAAAATTACAATCACTACTCACTATTTATCTCATACTATAATATCAGTTGACTATGCATATGTTTATATTTTTAACATTTCAGTTGTCCAATGTAAAGCATCCTAAAGCATATTATTAACATTCATAAGAATAAGACAAAATTTTCTCACAAAAAACCTTTACTCAAAAATGTCTGAAGTAAGCTCTTGCAGGCGCCCCTCTTCCCCTCCCAAAACCAAAGCGAAACCCAGAAAAAAAAATCACCTAATTCTAATGTCAAATCCGATCTGGAAAATAAAATCTCTTCCAAATCCAAAGTAAAATATTTCATATCTAGAAGCTTTCGTCTTGTTTTCAATATGTATCAAAAGATCTCAAGCCATGTAAGCTTGTGTCGAACCCGACACATTTCTCATAAAATCCATTTAGTTAAGTCATGAATATCCAAACCTTGAAATCTCTCCTTATTCTTTTTCCGAATATTTTCCATGAGAAAATATATAATTTACCCCTTTTATAAATTTCAAAAACTCCTACAAAATAAAGGCCCCTTCGCTTAATAATCCACTTACACAAATTGGCTTCCATATGCTAATTATGGTAATAATTCACAATCCTAAAAATGCGGGTCATTTCCTAAAAATATAAATTTGGGCTACTTTAAGTAATTATCCAATTTTAGGAATTTTTCACAACATTAGAAAGTATGGGCACTAAGCGCCGCCTTACCCACGACAAAAGGTCATCGCCTAAACTAACCAGTGAGGAAACCCCTGTCACATCAATACAAGCATACTTTCCACTCATCCATCCAAACACTAAGACGTCCGTCGGTCTCAACGTAGATCTTCCCTCACGTGGATCAGTCAAGAAGGTCACACGCGCCTCCTTCTTAACCGAAACTCCCGCTCTCCTAAACACGTCGCATAAAACATCACGGACAAGATCATGTCTATATTTGAAGTCAGGAAGCTCTTTACAATGAACAACATGATCCCCAAAAATATCTAAATGCTTACTACATTTGGGAATAGGACAAGTCTCATTAACTAGAGAAAGTTGAATCATCAGACGATAGTTAAGGACCAAACGATACTCAACCGGGGACATACACTACCCAAGCCCATCAATGCGTATGACAACCTCAGAGTTTCCTTTTCATATCGGTTGACATACAATAAAAGAAAGGCATCGGCTAGGTCTCCGGTGACTGTTGATTCTCCCACTCTTAAGTATCATCATCTCCGACGACGGCGGGTGCTTCTTTACCCAGGTTCGTACTTCCACTTCTCAGTTTTTCTTTTCCTCGGTTTGGAGTACTTTCGGGTTTGTGTAGCTCCGTCGGGTTTCCTTCTACAACCGAGGCTCACCGTCGGGGATCTCTCCTACTTGCAAATTTCTCATCTTTCTTTATCGAATTTCATGTCAAAGTACCGTCGTAATTGTCTTTCTTTGTCTAATTTCAGGCTGGAGTACCATTGAGACCCTGTAGCGTTGGGTTTATTTCTAATTTAGTGCTCACTTGTTTGGCTCGTTCTTTTTCGTGGTATGGGCTCTATCTCCATGAGCTTGCACCATACAAAATTATTTGATAGCATGTAAATCGAAAATCATGTATACAACAAGTCCCTGCACATATAAATAACTTTTTCAATTTCAACAATCAAATATATCAATATGGATATATCAATAATACATACAGATTAATTAAATATTTAAAATTGTTAATAATTTAGATTAATGGTATTTGTTTTTTTTTACTGAAAATACTACCACATAATTACATAAGTATAATAGTTTTATCTATAGCATTGTTTAAGGCATAATAAGTTTGCTAGACCATGTTAATTGGAATGAATTCTTTGGCTGTTGGATTAAAAAAAAAATTATGATTGGAATGCATTGTTTTTACAAGGATGACTAAACCAAAGTTTTTCATTTGCTAGAAAGTTGCAAAGAATCATATTTGTCTATAATTTTGATTGGAAAGGATTATAGTGATATTTAATTCAAAACTTCATGCACTCATGCTCTTAAGTAAACACTAAAATATTAATTATGAACTGGGACGGTTTTTGTGGCTAAATTCAGGAGGGTACTACTAGCATTATTAATGGACTAGATACATATGGGCTAAATACATAGAGGCTTTTTTTTTAAAGATTGATACGCATAAGATATAAAATATTATGTGGAATAAAATCTGACTGTCAAATATAGATAATGGAAAACCGAACCAAAACAAAATTTGACTGTTACAATAATTATTTTTTAGTCTACTTTAATTAAGTAATTTAAAAAAATAAACCGCGAGATTAGTTCTAAAAAACATCACGTTACTTTAAATATAGTCTATTTATATACTGTAATAAAATTTACGTGTCTCGTCCAAGTTCGTTTCGTCTATGTTTATCATTGAAATAAAATAAAATAATTTATACTTCAATTCGATACAAATTTTATAATTAGATTACTTTTGTTTAAGAAATATCTTACTTTTATTTTGATCACTACTCCTATTTAATTTATATGATATAATTCCCATTAAAAAAAAGATTTAAACAACTTCTATCAAATAAGATTAAAATTTAATTTCGTTGTAACTTCAAATTTTATTTAAATAATATATTACATCTACATTTTTATATATGTTCGTCAAAATACATAAACATTAATTTCAAATTTATTGAAAAATAAAATAAAATATTTATATTAGATATATACGGACGGGATTAAAATACTTTATTATATAATACACGTATATTATATTATATAATACACGTATATTATATTATATAATACACGTATATTATCTCCTATAAATAGAAGGACAACTATATTGCCACCTAAGTTGTATGCCTTTACAAGAATAAATTTTAAAATACTTTTTATAATTAAAAATATTTCCCAAACCATCTCCACCTTGTCCAATCAAGGATTAAGCATGGTAAACGTCTGAATTAGTCCAATAAATTTCAAATAAAAAAACGTTGATTTTGAATTATATGATAAACTCTATGTAATACAGCAATAATAGTAATTAGTCAAACATTATATCATATATATTCCATTCTTAAACACCCCGGCTATGACCATTACTAGATTTGTTGGATGCAAATTTGATTATTTTTAAATGTTTGAATATCTCCTTGAACTAGACCTTGGATTTGTCAACCTTCAAATAACTAAACAAATACAAAACCACTTAAAACAGTGTGCTATCTTGTTTTAAGATTATTCCACTATTTATATAGATATTTTGACATGATCATAATTTAAGTTTATAAGTATATTTGATAATTTCTCTAAATTAAAAAATTAATCAAACTCTATAAAACTATTGAATAAATATATTACTTAAAGGGTCAACTTATTTGGGTGAAATAGGAGAGTGGAGTTTTTTTTTTTTTTAAAAAAAAAAGCATCAAGGGGGCCCATCTATTAAGGGACAAACTATGTTCCTTTTATTTACCTATAAAGATAAAATAGAAAGACATATTGGTAATTTAAAGGTAAACTCGACCTAAAAGAAAACCCTAAACCCAACCAAAGTTTGGTAACCAAACTCAAACCCTGAGCCGAACTGGAACCCGAGCCGACCCTGAACTGAACCGGAACCCGAGCCGACCCTGAACCGAACCGGAACCCGAGCCAAACCGAAACTTTGAACCGGAACCCGAGCCGAACCGGAACTCTGAACCGGAATCCGAACCGGAACCGTGAACCCCGAACCCGAACCTAGATAAATCCTATTTATAGGATTTTATTTTAACTTCTTTCTAAAATTTTCTTTATACCCTTGATTTTAAAATTAAAAATAAATGTGAAAAGACTAAAGATCTAGTTGGTATCAACAATAAAAAAAAGCCTAATTAACTCATTATTCTCAACTTATTTTAGTTAGGAATTAACTTTAAGGGTAAATGAATCTTGATCGTGTGACACACCTTTTAGTATGATCAAACGCTCGAATTCGATTATAGGCGGTAGCACTTATGTCATATATGACTATTTCGGGTTGGTATCAAAATGGGCTATCACAATATTTTAATTAAATTAGTATTGACTATTGTGTTATACTTGGCTAAATGCATGCCAGTTTCAAACATACGAGAAAATAATTGTTTGTTTTTTTTGGTAATTTACGAGAAAATAATTGTTAATTAGTATGTTTCTGTCACTCAATATCCACCAAGATACGTTTTCCATAAATTTTGGTACCACACATTAAATAAATACGTTTACTTATTGCTTTGGCTGCAAAAACGTTATTCTATACTTCTCAAGGGAAATTATCAATTCTATTTTTATTTGGAATTTGGTTGATACCACGATTCATCATTGGGTTCATTTTAAGTTAGGTTTTTTGGACGAAAATTTTGGATGTACACAGACTGTTCGACACAAATATCATGTGTTAGGGTCGATAAGGATTTGAAAATTTCGGGTTAGGGTTGGTTCGAGTCGTGATACTTTTGTATTAGTCTTTTGTAAATTGAATTATAAACTTTTGTTCACAAGTATGAGAAGTTAGAATTTCGATTTTGTCATTTCGATTATATATATATTTTGTACTTAAAATTTTCATGATCAAAGTATATATTTACGAAGAAAAACGTGATACAATTAGGTTTAATAGGTTCCGGATCAAACCTGAAATGACCGTAACCCTACAAATAAGGTTCAATCTTCGCTTCAACATATCTGAATGTTTAGATTTCAACCAATCCAAATCGTATTGAGTTTATGTAACACCCCAAATTCTGGGAACTCCGGGTGTCACGGGTTAAGACCTCATAGTGGGTCCTGACCTTAGATTGACGACAATATCACTAGATCTTTCACAAGGCACAACATAGTAAAACCGAGTAAAATCCGAAAACATGCAAGAGATCATAAAGTGCGGAAAGGAAAGTCAGCCATCACTACATGAACGTACTAGAATCCAAAAGAAAGAACGAGTCTAGTTTCATTTAAATAAAGAAAAACCCAGCGCCCAGACTATCTCGTACGGGAACCTGACTGACCACCAACTCCGGATCACTCAACAACTGTCCTAACTTGTTGTGCATTTAACATAAGACGGCATAAACCGTTAGCTAACTATTCAAAGCATTAAGAAGTATACAAAAGCACAAACACATATAATAGCGGAAAGTAAACACATCAGCATGTTGCACTCAAACCGTTTTATGATCTTCGATTAAGGTGATTCAATTCTATTAGTTCAACTTATTTTGTAGCACGAGAATCTCCCGAAACTCGCCTCGGTCTCCGTATACCAACCGGAATGGATTAGATGCACCTCACCTTATACCGGTATGCTCTGGCCGCTGAGAACCTCCCAATCTCTAGGCAGTGATGCTACGACCCGTTAATCATATACTTGAGTCTAATAAAATGTAACGTCGTTCTAGTCAAGTTATAATTATTAAACACTCAACAAACACCACTTTAGCAATACATGCTAACAAATATAATAGTTGGCTAAGTAAGCCGCCCAGTGTGCTTCTTTCACGACATGCTCTGGTCATATTTACTTACTTATTGAATTTTAATATATATATATATATATATATATATATATATATATATATATATATATATATATATATATATATATATATATATATATAAAGACTATGGTACTTCTATTAATCTAATCGAATATCATATGGCTCCCAATCTAATAGTAGTTTATTGGACTTTAATATTGTAAATGTTATGATTCAAGCTCACATTTGTAATAAGTTGTAGCATTGTAAAGTGTTTTGACTCATGTAACAACCCTAGGTATAGGATGTTAGATGATATGTTCATGATGTATTATAGGTTGTACTTGAATCGTATCTAGATGAGTGATCATCTAATACCGATAGGAATGAGTCAAGTGATGATATAATGTGTCTTTGAGGAAGATCATCTAACACTTATCATTAGTTGGTTCTTTTAATTCATGTGGTCCGTGTATACATTTAGAGGCCAAATCATGTTAGTGGCCGTATGATCCATTACCAGGTGAACCAGGTTATATCAACTCGGATATTATAACTCCCTAAAGCTAGTTCATTCACTTAAGTAAAACGACGAGCTTCAACTCATCCTCTTAGGTATATATACAAACATGAAGAGGCAACTTAAAACCCTAAGACGCTCAACACGCTCATCCTTGGACCTAAGCTTCTCCGGCAAGAGTCTTTGCTACGAAGACCACAACGATTAGACCAAAGCGTTGTCTATCCTCCCGAGGGCTATTTCGCTATCAATCTCTATCAGCTTATACTCTTGTGCTTGTACTCCATAGATTAGGGTTGATTATTGAGTTGTCTTGCATGCTAAACTCAAGCTACGCTTTTTGTAACCTGTCTTGAATGTCTAGTGAAATCTGGAACCGGATCTCCGCTCTTGAGGTTCCGCAAACTTAGGGTTTTAACACCCGAACTGCGTAAAAGTCTTGTATCGATTTTGCTTTATTATATTTCATGTTAACAAACGTATTAAGAATTACAAAGTGGTATACTAACAATATGTTGTTTGTGAATCTTGTTTTTGTAATACATGTTAAAATCTTTTGTTGTTGTACATGAAGTTAGATCTAAGTCTTGTTTTTGTCCCATGGTCTCATATGTGTTTTTAGGTTACATTGAATGCCCTTTTTAACTGCCTATACTTCATATACTAATAATCTTGTGTTTTTGATATGGCAGAAGCATCATAAGGATGAAGCCCCTTGATGGGTCCGGTGACTTCACTATGTGGCAAATGAAGATGAGAGTCGTCGTGACAAAGGAAAAATGTCTCAAGGCCATCACTGAAAAATACCAAGTCGGGTTATCACTCTAGGGCTGACCAGACCGATTAGCCCGGCCTGCTGGTCCGGACAAAAATGTATATGTTTAAAATATTAAGTATAATTATAGAATATTTAGCATAATTATCATAAATTTAATGTATATTACATATACTATCTTAAATATCTTTTATTTCTAAATAAAATTTATATTTAAAATAGTTGTTTAATTAATTTTTAAAAAAATAAATAAAACGGATCCCCGGATGCCCGTCCGGCCGGATACGGCTAAAACTGACAAAGAAACAATGTCCAAGCTCTCCTAGTGAGATAAATAAGTTGTCTAATATTTCATATGATGTTGTTGTTGGATATGTTATGCATGCAATGCTATGTACTAGATCTGACCTGACCTTTGCTATAAGTGTGTTAAGTAAGTTCTTGTCCAATCTTAGACTTGAGCACTGGACTGCGATGAAATAATGCCTGAGTTACGTTTCTAGAACTAAAAAACTATGTCTTGTATTTGTTGAACATTTTGTAAATCATATTGTTTTTGGAATGTTCCATAACCTCTTACCATTGAGCTGATGACGGACAAGAGAGCTTCTCAATTTTTCTATTGGTGATCAAAACAGGATCAAGTACATGAATCGGGAGGGCATTTGTATATGTTATGGTTCATGTTCACTTTTGTAATAAGTTGCAACACTGTAAAGTGTTTGAATCATGTATTAACCCTATGTATATGATGTTAGATATGCTGATGACATATTATAGGAGGCACTTGAATCATATGTTGCTAACTAGATGAGTGATCATCTAATTCCGGTAGCAATGAGTCAAGTGATGCTATAATGTGTCTTTGAGGAAGATCATATGATACTTATCATTTGTTGATTCCTTTGTTTCATGTGAGTCGTGTATATATTTAGAGGTCAGGTCATGTTAGTGGGCGTATGATCCATTACGAAGTCTGATCTGTTACCAAGTGAACCGGGTTTTGTCAACTCGGTTATTATAACTCCCTAAAGCTAACCAATTCACTTCAAAGAAACGACGACCTTAAGCTCATCCTCTGAGGTATATATACAATCATGAAGAGGCAGTCTAAAACTCTAAGACGCTCAACTTCACACTCAATTTGGTAGGGTTTCCAAAGAGAGAAAGAGAAGAAGAGGAGGTGGCTACTACGGTGGTTCCAAGACGCTCATCCTTGGACCTAGGCTTCTCTGGTGAGAGTCTTTGCTACGAAGATCACAACGCTTAGACCGAAGCGTTGTCCAAGGGTTATTTTGCTATTAGTCTCTATCTGCTTATACTCTTGTGCTTGTACTCCTAGATTAGGCTCGATTACTGAGTTGTCTTGCATGCTAAACTCAAGCTACACTTATTATAACCCGTCTTGAAAGCATAGTGTAATCTGAGATCGGATCTCCCCTCCTGAAGTTTCGTAGACGTAGGGTTTTAACACCCGAATTGTGTAAACAAGTCTTGTGTCGATCTTGCTTTACTATCTTTACCGTATTAAGAATTACATATATATTTTATAAGTGTTTTTATTAATCTATTATGTCTTATTGAATAAATTTAATATTTCTTTATTTTGAATTCAAATAAATTTGTATATAAATAAATCTATACATTTAACTTTATTATAATTGTAAATGGAGAATTTGGTTAGAAACCTCTACGGAAAATACGATAGAAAAATTAAATGTATAAGAGGATTTATCCGACAATCCGACAGGGTGAGAATTCTTATGAACTTTAAATTTTGACGATAATAAGTACAAGGATGAGAAAATTTTTGTTAAATGAGAATGGGCACAGAAATGGCGGGTAGAACACCACTCACACTACGGAAGTAAATTGTAATTACATAAAAAAAAATATTAATAAACAAATGAAGTTGCTAATCATTGAAAAAAAATCTACATGTTGATTCATAGTTTATGGATCCTCAAAAAATTCCTCCAAGATCCCAATCTATATATACTATTACTAAGAAGCAAGTTACCCACCTCTTTAAAGAGCATAAAAAGGAAAAACAAAAAGAACATAATTTAGAGGATTAGAGTCCACTTCTTGAATCAAAGCCAAGTCCCAACCTAAGATCCAAGTCAGACTTACAACTCTTCTTTACAGGCAAAGGAGAAGATGAAGAACAAGAGCTACGAAACACGTACTGAAACTTGTCTTGATCTTGAGGAAAATCAAGAGAGCTACCAAAGCTAATATGAGGAGAATCCTCATAGAATCCAAACTCGGAATCCGTGAAAGATTCTGAATAATAGCTCAAGCTTGCATTCCTAGCTTGAAGCTGAAGTCTCTTCTTCTTCATCGTCCTTTCATTCTTGTGCGCGTTTTGATGTCCTCCTAATGCTTGTGAGCTCCCGAACTCCTTCAAACAAAACTCACACTCGTACTTCTTTTGTCCAAACACGCTTGAGGAATCTATACATGAGGAGGTGACACTTTCTATCTCACCTTCTCTGCAAACCTCAAACTCAACTCCAAATAACTTGATCTTCTTGTTCTGATCAAAAGAAGATATGCATGAAGTTGTATTGGTTTCGTAGCTCGAAGGAGAAATGAGACTCATTGAAGCTTCTTTTTCCATGACAAATTATGAGATATTTTTTTTCTCTTCTTCTTGGAATGTATGATAGAATGATGGTTGAGTTCTAAGCTGGAGTTTGCATTGTATATATATAGGAATATTTTTTTTGAATGGTTTCTATTTTACTTTGGTTATAGATATCATGAGAAGCATGAATGTGGATTTTGCAAATAAAGAAATAATTAAAGAGGAAAATGAAAAAAAAAGTCAGATAAGGGGGGCTAGCTTATGCAAGCATTATTGTCTTTTAAAAGCCTTTTTATTTTTATATAAGATTGCTTTCAACATCAAATAGGATTCAGTGTGTTTGATGAGTAATTAAGTTAGTATTTAACTGTATAATAAATAGGTACTATTGACGTATTTTAAAACTAACTTTCCATGTTTGATGTAAGGATGTCATATTATGTTAATCATAATAACAAAGTCAATGAAACGTTTGCACTGATAAGTTCCAAAGAGGCAAATAACTTTGAGGTTTTGTATGTAAAAAGTAGGGACGTGCAGATTCAGACCGGATCGAACCGATTTTTTTACCACCCGATCCGGCCTACAGTCCAGGTATAAAGTGATATTTGGTCCCGGTCCAAATCGAAAAAACCGATGGTCCGTTCAGACAAAAAAGTTAATTAAAAGCTGATAATTGGCGCTAGACTCCTTTAAGTGTTGGCTTGGAGATTCGAGTTCAAATCCTCCCGACAGCATGTATGGAAAATGCTGATAATTTGAAGGGTCTTCCCAAAATGGGCCACGACCGTACCCAGTCCGGATGTAGAGCGGCTTAAGCCGATCGAACCGAACGTAAAACCAAAAAAAAAAATTTAAAATTAAAAACTAAGAAAAGAGGTTAGTCGGACTTGGATCGAATCGAAATTTCAATCCCATCCAAGTTTCCTAAATATTCCGGTTCCCAATCCAAAATTTAATCTTATATAAGTTTTACAATCGGAGTATTGATTCTTTATTTATATGTCTCTTTATATATATATATTAACACGATTAAACGATCAATTCAATTAAACAAGACGCATATAATAATCATAAAGGTTTTTTTTTAAAAAAAATCCTCAAAAACCATAGGTAAAATAAATTAAAGTTCGCGAATGTTAAACATGTGCAGATATTGGAGGTTTCTACCGTAAGAGAATGGTTCTTGGAATAGAATATCTGAAAATAGGAAGAAAAAAGAGTAATTAATTGATAATTTAATGATCGCAATTAAAGAGTTAAGGCCAATATCAAAGGACTTTTATATTATTAAAATCAATTATTATTATTAAATGTAGTGTAGATGTTGCCTAATTCCATGCCATTTTCGAAAGAAAAAGTTTTCCAGCAGGAGAAACGTTTCCCTTACAAAACGAATCTGTAAGAAAATAATTATTAAATTGTATGTTTCTGTCATTAGATATCCACCAAGATACGATTTCCTCAAATTTCGGTACCACATATATTAAATAAAGAGAAATAAGTACATTTACTATTACTTTGGTGCAAAAACATTTTTGTAATCATCAATTTTTTTTTTATATTAGTGGTTGAATTCGTGTACGGGTTTTATTTAGAAAGTATAGTTTTAAAAAAGAATTTGTTGATTTAATATTTACGTGTTTTATAAAAAAAAGGCTTGTTTTTTATTTATTTAATATTTTTATGATTTATTTAATATTTTTATGATTTAATAATTTATATTATTACAAATATAAGTAACTTCCAAAAATTTGCATCTATTCGATCTAACAATTAATGATGCACTAACAAATTTCATGTCACGTAAAATAAGTTTTTAGTAGATATAATTTACGGAAAGATATAGAAGATAAAAAGTTAATTGATGATACGAGTTCAACAATCTATGAATTTAAATGGGTTTTTCGTCTTGGTGTCCTAGAGGCTTAGACTTTTCCTCTTAATATCCACTAATTTTTAAAATTTCTCTTGATACCCTCGTGATTTCATTTATTTCCTCTTTATGTTCATTCTTAATATATTATACTAAAAATTCATTATAAAATAATAACAAATTCGGTGTTGAAAGTCCATTATTTCCAAAATGTTGATTTTTTTTGTCTACTCCTGTCCGAGGCAATCCCAGCTATGCATGGAGAGGAATATAGAAAACAATGGACTCCAAAGCTTGTTCAGACTTGTTAGACTAGAAACCTACTACCTTAGAATTACGTGAAACTTGTTCATTTTGTTTCTAGAATAAGACCTTCTATTCGTCATGTGAGGAGTTCGATGAAATTCTCCTTGATCATGTAACTAAACTTGCTTTGGCTGAAATTAGTTAATTCATTGGTTTGTTTGTCTTTTGAAAACAAATAAGAATGTTGTGCACCATTGGCTTCTTGTGAGCTAGGTATTTTAGTGTTGTTATCATTAGGTTTATCAGAACCTTCAATGATGCAATCTCCTATGTTATATTCCACTTTTGTATACTTGAGGAGTAGCATGAGTGTAGAGGAGTGCAATCACTTCATTTGGTGTACCTTCTTGCTCACGTGTAGATTTCAGTCTATTTTTAAAATAAAAATCATTTTCTGAATGCAATATTTTTAGAAGTAAGGACTTTGTACCCTCTAGGTTGGAAAAGGAGTAACTTATACCCATTAATATTTTCAAGATACCCAACATGACCCCTTTTATGAACATTGGTTGTAGCTTGATTTGCACAACATGTGTATAGGTAGTGCACCCAAAGGGTCTAAGGTATGTCAAATTTGAATTGCTATTGGTCTACATCTCTTGTGAAGTCTTGAAGTTTATGACAGGATGGTGATCTATTGACGAGGTGAGTTGTAGCGGCCACTACTTCACCCCCAAAGGTTGGTTTTAATCCAATAATGACTAGTAAGCACTTGTTTTTCTTCTAGTAGGGTTTTTTCCATTCTCTCTACATTGTCATTTTGTTGTGGTATATACCATGAACGGTGAGATATCTCTGATGCCAACCACTCGACAAAATTCATTGAAATCTTTGCTACAAAATTAAGGTCATTGTCTGTTCTAAGATATTTAACCTTGTTATTTGTTTGATATTTAACAAATAATTTTCACTTCTTGAAAATATTAAAGGACTCGTCCTTTGTTTTTAAGAGATAAATCCAAACTTTTCTAAAATATGATCTATAAAAGAGATGAAATATTTCTTCCCTTTTTCCAAAAATGCCCGTGAGATTCCGTTTTTTGATAGCATCATAAAGCATACAATATCATCTTATACAGGACCTCACATGTCAAAGTGAATGTACACTAAGGACTGACTAGCTTTGTCTAGCTTTGTAAATAGAGACAGTGAAATTGTATTTTAGTCTTCTTTCATAAACACATGTTCAACATAATTCTAAGGTAGTAGGTTTCTAGTCTAACAAGTATGAACAAGCTTTGGAAGCCTTTGTTTTCTATATGGCCTAGCCTATTGTGTAGGAGTTTGGCTTGTTCTAGGATCACAGGGTTAGAAGGTTAGGCAAAGTTGATCCCATATGAGGATATGCATGATATAACCCCTTCTCTTAACACACTTAACCAAAACTATTCCATCTTACATTTTGTAAGATACTAACTCTACCATCGTATATACATAAGCAAATGAACATTATATGTGCCTTTGATAGATAAGGAGGTATCATCTCCTTTAACTCAAGACTTAGAGAGATGCATCGATAAGATTTTGTGAGGAGTAAGCATGCATAGTATATCCTGAACTATTATCTAAGAATTAGGATCATTTATAGGCATGGAGTTACACATAAGCGATTCAACATGATAGGCATGATGATTATAATAGGTAGAGCAATACATGTTATTTGTATTCATGATCTCGTAAGAACACATAATAAGTTCATAGGGATAATCAAATTCACACACAAAAGCAGTATGAGCAGGCTTGGTATTAGAAGCTTCATCATTCTTTTTATGTCTACATTCATCAACAAAGTGACCAAGTTTATTACAATAGAAACACTTCTTGTTTGATTATCCTCATTATTAGCATATTTATCTTTGGTATTAGCATGCCTTTTTTTTTCTTTTACCTTTTTAGACTTAAGCCCGTTTGGTTGTTACTGTGGAAACGAAAATGGAATGAAAATGAGTCTAGTTCATATGTGTACTATGTTCATGAAATTTTTTGGAATCATTCCTTGTGTTTTCATGCAAAATGCATTTGCCCCCCACCCCCATATTTTGTTTTCCTATAGGGTATAAAAACTAATCAAATTCTACTCCAATTATTTCAAACCACAAGGAATTATTCCAAAGAATGTAATAAACTTGGTTACTTTGTTGATGAATGTAGACATAAAAAGAAAGATGAAGCTTCTAATACCAAGCCTGCTCATACCGCTTTTGTGTGTGTTTTTGATTATCCCTATGAACTTATTATGTGTTCTCACGAGATCATGAATACAAATAACATGTATTGCTCTACTTATTATAATCATCATGCCTATCATGTTGAATCGCTTATGTGTAATTCCATGCCTAGAAGTGATCCTAATTCCTAGATAGTAGTTCAGGATATACTATGCATGAATAATCCTCACAAAAATCTTATTGATGCATCTCTCAGTCTTGAGTTAGAGGAGATGATACCTCCTTCATGAAATCATTCCTTCGTGAATTTTTTTTAGAAGTGATCCTAATTCCTAGATAGTAGTTCAAACCACAAGAAATGATTCCAAAGAATTTAATAAACAAGGGTATACGTATTCAGTTTTCGTTTTCGGAGTTAAATCAAACGGACCCTTAGTATTTTTATTGCCTTTAAACATGAGAGTCTCACTTTGAGTTTTAGTTTTAGTGCCAAGTTTGTTTTTAAACACTTTCATTCTTTCACTTTTTGTTTTGTTTAATGGATTCAAATATTTTGTCTTTAGAAATTTCATCTTAACTATACTGAATTACATTTTTAATATTATTAAACTGATTAGGTAAATAATTCAATAAAAGTATAGCAACATGATCATCAAAAATCTTATGATTGCATATCTCTAAATCTTGAGTTAATTTCAGAAAGATACTAAGGTTACCTTGTAAGGTAACATGAATATACATTCTAAAGGTAAACAATCTACACGACAATGAGAAAGAAAGATTAAGGGTTTCGTAAAACTTAAAAGGAAGCAAACGTGAAACATGATCTTCAAATTTTAATGACAAAATATAGGGTAGTGGAAGCGTGAACCGGTATATTTGCTAATAACTAAGAGAAAACAAGATATAAGGTTTCATGAAGTTTATAAAGACGCAAACATTTGAATCTCTGGTCAATGGACTCGCGGTTAACGCCGCCTTATGTTCACATAGAAAACAATGTTTTCAATTAGAATGCTTCATAGATCTAGAGATTTTGTTTCAAACAACAAGAAAGATCATAACACAAAAGAAATGTTGATGTAATTCGGGAAAAACCTACACAACGGAATTTCAGAAGGAGAAATCCAATCCAATCCACTAGGTAGATAGATCGTAGGTATACATGTTACAAAACACAAGAAAGAAAAACTTCCGAAAAACAAAAACAAAAAGAATGCTATAAAAGCTAAGTAAATGAAGGAAGATGATTTAAAAGATACAAGAATATAGCTAGCTTCCAACGAAGCAAGTGTTTGTATTTTGTCTTCCAAAAGGATCACACAAGATCTCGTTATTCTTTTCCTCTTGATCTCTCTCTTCTTTCACCAAACTCTCTTTTCTTTGCTTGAGGATGAGTGAACAATGATGACTGTGTTGCATCTTTCTCCTCTGATGCTAACAAAATCTCAGAATAGATCACCTGCACGGATCAAGGCATCAGGCACAAAGAGCCCAAATGACTCAATTACATTCAATATAACATATTATCAAAACATAACCTTCAAATATGATAATATCATATAAAGACCCCAAAGTATAGGAACTTAACAAACAACACACATATTAGCTAGTGATCACAACTATATATTAGAACATCATAGGTTACGTCGAACTCACATTAAGAAGTACATGCACTTCGGCATTGTAAGTGCCCTTTAATCTTATCCAACAAGTCCAATGTGTAAATGTATTCATAGGTAAATATGATCATGATTAAGGTTTAATGCCTTTGGTTTATAACAAGCGTAAAAGCAACCTATATTATACAGTCCATAGATTAAAGATACATAACAAAATTCATGGGAATCCCGTTTGAAAATCCAAATGGGAGCATGGACAAATAACATTTTTTCTAGTTGTTATATTTAAGATTAATATTTCTTTATTTTTAATTTCAATATGTTTTAATATATAAATAATTCTATATACTTAACTTAAATGCAATTGTACATAGAGAAACTCAATAGACATTATGACAAGAAATATAATGAGAAAAATTAGACGGAGATGAGAATTATCCGACGTGGACGAAAATAGATATTGTTAGAGATAAATTTAGGGTTAGATTTAAGTTATATGTATTTTACCTCTTTATCCCTATATTAATGTTATATAAACAATATCAAGTCAATAAAGAAAATAAATTTCACTATTCCTAAATTTCAATATAAATTTTAATTTTTGACACGAAGGAAAAAGATTTTGCTAAATATATATGGAGTGGATGGGGCAACCGAACACCTCCAACACACACAACAATACAATGCAAGTAAATTGTAATGGATAGAACACATATAAACAAAGAAGTTGTTAAAAAAAGCTTATAAAAATTTCGAGTTATTGATCATTCACAATAAATTGCACTCGATCCCCTAATCATATGGAAAAATCCATGTTGTTCTCATAATAATCTATGAATCTTTGATGATCCCAACCTATATACTTATAACAAAGGAGCTAGTTATCCTCCTCATGAAACCACAAAACCAAAAACAAAAAACTTTAGAATCCACTTCTTGAATCAAGGTCAATTCCCAACCTAAGATCCAAGTCAGACTTACAACTCTTCTTTACAGGCAAAGAAGAAAATGAAGAACAAGAGTTGCCAAACACATACTGAAACTTGTCTTCATCTTGAGAAAAATCAAGAGAGCTACCAAAGCTAATATGAGGAGAATCTTCATAGAATCCAAACTCGGAATTCGTGAAAGATTCCGAATAGTAGCTCAAGCTTGCATGTCTAGCTTGAAGTTGAAGTCTCCTTTTCTTCATCGTCCTTTCCTTCTTGTGCGCGTTTTGATGTCCTCCTAATGCTTGTGAGTTCCCGAATTCCTTCAAACAGAACTCACACTCGTATTTCTTTTGCTCAAGCATGCTTGAAGAATTAATACTTGAGGACGTGACGCTTTCTGCCTCACCTTCTCTGCAAACCTCAAACTCAACTCCGAATAGCTTGAGCTTCTTATTTTGATCCGAAGAGGATCTACATGAGTATGTGTTGGTTTCGTAGCTTGAAGGAGCTGTAGAAGCTTCTTTCTCCATGACTAACACTAAAGAGAGAAATTTGTTTTCTTCTTCTTCTTATTACAAAGTAATAATAGAATGATGGTTGAATTGAAGCTATCGGTTGAGTTTGTCTTATATATAGGGAAATTTTTAAATAGTTTCTATTTTGAGAGGTACTGCAGCTATTACAGTGACTTGGTTATACATATCATGAGAAGCATGAATGTGGAATTTGTGATATAAAAGAATAATTAAGGGAGAAAATGGGGAAAAAAGTCAGATAAGGGGAGCTAGCTCATGCAACCATTGATGTCTTTTTATTTTTATATAAGATATAAGATAGCTTTCCACATCAAATAGGATTCAGTGTGTTTAATAAGTAATTAAGTGACGCCATTTATGATCTAAAGCACTTATTAGTATATAGTAGTATTGAGGTATTTTAAACTAATTTTTTCATGTTTAAAGATGTAAGAATGTCGTATTATATTATTCATATTGACAAAAGTCAATGAAACAGTTACATGAGGCATGTATTCACACAATTAGGTCCGGTTTTCACATACGATTTATGTACGTAAAGTTGTAAAGGTGGGTCTTCGTCCGTTGTATGCGTAGACCACAAATGGTTTACAGCCGACAAACCCAATAAGGTAAGATCTGACGGAGAAAACTCTGAAACCATGACGAATTTCAATGGATCAAATAACGTGGAGTTTTACACGTTCATATAAGTCGAGTCATGAGTAAGAATCCAAGCTCATACGACCTAGATGTTTTATTTGAAAACCAATCGACAACGTAAGAAAAGTAGAATACCAACTTATATAGTATATTGAGGGAGAATATTCCCTCCTTGACATGCATTGGTGTTATAATACACAATATTTAAAATAGACCCTTGGTCTCAACTAAAAGTTAACTCCATAAGCATTCAATAAAAATGTGATTATTGAATTCATAAAATGAAACTTGTACAAAGATGAGAATAAAAATGCTTATGAAAAGTATGCATAAGTTGAAATAATAATATAGTTATGTATATATTTATAGATGGTGACCATGTTTAAGAGAATGTTTAAGTGGACAATGATGCAACCTTATAAAGTAATCATAAAAAGTCCACATTAAGATCTTGCGGATCTTCAATAAGAAAGACTAATCAAAATATTACAATGAAAACTTAAAATAATAAAAAGCATATCTACAAGTTGATTCATCAACTAAGTATCAACAAAATGTTTTTAAGCAATGTATTTTGGTTGGCCAATTCTTATATAGTCGGACCCATTTTTATTTTCTCTATAGACATGAGAAACACAATTAAGAATATATTCTTCTTCTTTTTTTTTAACTTTTCTCCACCAATTTATTTACATTCAAATGGCTTTTCATTTCCTTCTAGAGATCATGTTAACATAAAATTATCCCATATGGATTATAAAAGATTCTCTTTTTATTATTCGACAATCCTTCACTCTTATTATTTATCTAAAAAATTTCATGGAAAAAATTTCATGTAAAATCTAATTTAAATTAAAGTTTTTTAATAATCTAATTATTTTGTTTGAGTTAATAAATTTGTAATCACTAAAAGTAAATTATAATTTAAATAGAAGTTGTGTTGAGTTAAAAAAGTTATAATTATATTATGAATAAATTCAATAGAAAATTAGTTTTTTAAGTTTATTTCATATGTATTTTAACATTAAATCTATTTAAAAATGATATAATTTTTTGGAAGTAAATTTATGTATTTTTATTTATAAATATCTGAACATATAGAGATGCATAAATAAATATTAGTTCTCATTAATATTGTGATCAGAATGTAAAATTTAACAATTAATGAATTTGTAATTACAATGGAAGTAGAACAGTTGGAAGTTGTAGTTGCAATGGAAGTTAATTTAAATAGAATTTTTTTTTTTTTTTTTTTGTTTTAAAAAAAATTATGACAATAGTTCTCAACACGATATATTAATGCGAAACTCGTGCCTTGTAAGGGTTTATAAATATAAACAACTTTTTTCTTTTCAAAATTGAAGTTATGCATTTTGATTTACAAATGTCCGAACGTAAATTTAAATATATTTCTAATCACAATGGAAATAAAATTTTATTAAATATAATTTGATTTAAATTTATAACAAAATGATGGATCTTTATAGGAGTAAAATCTAATTTAAAAATAAAATATTAAATTGAAGTAAGATATAGCTTAAATTAAAGTTGTGTTATTTAAATACTCCATAGAAGTTATGATAACAATAAAAGTAAAATCTAATTTAAATAAAATTATTATATTTATAAAAAATAAATTCAGTGGTATTAATGAGGTGGTATTGGAAATTATTAATGAGTAGAAATATAGTGGTAATGAAAAAATATTAGGGTAATTTAGGTAAATAGCCTCTTATGTTGATTATGTTGAGATTGTCTGTGTATGTTCCTCTTTAACAATTTTATACAATATTTCCTCGTTCTATAATTAGTACAAAAAAATTGATTTTTAAAAAGTAAAAGATTTAAATAATATGTAATATACGGTCAAGAATAAGTAAATTCTTTTGTATGAATTTATAAGCAAGTTTGTATACAAGTAAGCGGGACAATTAGTTTTAAAGAAAAATAGAACAACATCTCTGATTTTCTCAAATTATTAATAAGCTTGTATTTCAAAAATTCGATAATATATATTAAATCTAAGATACATTAGAATAAAGTATATACATAATTTTTTTGGTGGATATTTTTTTGAAGTCGTTTAAGAGATGTAAAAGTTTATAGCTCGTGCTTTGTAAGGATATTTGTAAACAAATTATTTGAATTTTGTGTATGCTAATGATATAAATCAAAAAATACTGTTGATGTATAGAATTAGCTCGATATAAAGATATATGAATAACTATTTTATTATTTGCAATCATAGATATCAAAAAAATTTATATGACATAATGAATCGATAACACAAACTATTAATTTATCACTGATACTTGATTGTTGAACCCTTTATAGAACTGAATGATTATAAAAACACATTTAGGAGACACAAAAATGAAAAAACTAATTTCCAAGACGAAGCGATTGAATGTTTACTTGAAATAATGAAAATGATTTCTGCTTATAGGAACGTAAGAAATTGATGAATCCACCGTAATTAGGTGATCCATATATATATATAGTGGAAAGTAAAACGGGGTTACTATAGAGCTTCTCTCGCAAGTTTTACGTTTAAAAATAGCTGATCTGAAAATTTTTATTTTTATGATTATCTCACAAGTTTTACTAATTTTTTATATTAAAGTTTTAGGTTAAAATAAAACTTTCTCAGCAAGATTGTTATTGATCAAATCCTGACATTATGTTACAAGGAAAAACCGGCACAATAATTTTTAAAATCTAGTTTTAGTAATTAAAAAAAAAGTATTAGCTTAATTAGTAATTTTGTAAATATATTTATTTCGAAAAAAAAAATCATAAAACCGCCACGTAAGCATCAACGTTGTCTACCTTTAAGTTAAAATATATAGATTAATATTTGCATACACCCTCACGTTATTAATCCACCGTAATTTAAGAGAGCACAAATGTAGTTGAAGTGTCGTCACAATTTCATTAGGTAATACTTGTGGAATAATATCAATATAAGATACGATTATGGTGGCTGGTTAGGTGGTTTCCATTCATTTCATTGCACAAATTGTACAAGTGTGCCTCAATTGACCAACAATCTTAATTAAAACTTATTATTAACATCAATTTAGGCTGCTAATCTACTTTTCCATGCACGCTATTTTACCTTTGTGAAAGAAGAAGAAAACTTACCAGAGTACACAGCTGAGGAATTTTGAGTTTTCCACCGATTTGATTCAAACTTTTGTTAGAATGTCAGTAATTTTGACTTTTACCCATCTTGGACTTTGAATATAACCACTGAACATTCATATTTTATCGATGTTTGGTTAAAATTAAATCGTCCTAGTTTAATTTTTATGTATTAATGTTATATTTTAGATTTATTTTAAAAAATTGAAGATTTATTGACAATTAGTATTTTATCAATGTTTAGTTCATAACTATGTTATTTCTTACCAAAATAAATGATTTTACTTGAACATCTCCTATAAAAACTTTACAAACTTTACATTATGATTATTCAAAGACATCAAGTCTAATATTAAGGTTGGTGAGGAGAAAAGATCTTTCATTGCACGAACTAATGTGTTGGTCTTGTGCGCATGTACATTCATACTGCACGAGCGTGTTGGTCTTGAGAGGCATGTCATTCATACAGCACGAAATTTTAATGACATTATAGCACGAGTGATTGTGAACAAACATAAAATTTGGCCAAGTGTCAACTAGACTACCCCTAACCACACTTGCCAAATATGCAGAGATGTAGAATCTACGACCATTTACGGACCGAGCAAGCAAATCATTGACATGCTCAAACCTAGCTTGTTCATAAAGAGTCACGAACCACTTTTTTTTTTAATATTGGACTCATATTTGAAATATACATGATCCCAAATATTTCATCTTATACTGCGTCCCAAGAAAGATAATCATTCATGTGAGTACTATCATAGTATTCACACATGTAAGGTTTTGTCCACTAAATCCGTAGAGCAAATTTTACCTCATAAGCTCGAGTTTTTCACAAATTTCGTGTAGTGTCCAGTTTTTTATCAAATATTTTTTCACAAATTGCATTTATCAATACTAGTTGAAATATTAAATTCACAAATTTCATTCATCAATACCAATTAAAATATTAAAGTTGGAATTGTAATAGAATCTTTTGAAATATGACATTTGGACGGATCTAAAAAAATCAAAATTGAAGTTCACTACAATCTGCAAACGACGGCAAGTCACCATGAAACCAAAATTAGAACAAACATCAGCAGACCCTAATCTGAATTCAAATTCAACGAGAAGGAACTTCCACACAAATTTGGTCACTGAGAATGGAGTTCCAACTCAAAGGAGAATGAACAATCGATCCCTATGCTGTAAATAACTTGGATTCGATACCAAGCAGATTAATAGAGCCTGATAACATCTTTGAATCAACAGTCTTAACACATTTAAAAAATTGTACTATTGCACATTTACCCTTTGCATTTGCAGTGATGAAAACATGAAAACTGTCAAATGATAGGCCACACCTCAAGTATCCCTTTAGAATCGCCTCATTCGATTCAACAAGGCATGAAGAATCCTTTTCCTCGGTCCCTGAAGAAGAATGACAAGCATCGGATAAGCAAAAATAAAGCATGTCCACGTGTACTGTGCGTTCCAAAGATGCAAGCCATTAACCATTAAAAATAGATGCATCTTCCTGACAACAGTTATTCAGCAAGAAGAGCCTTTCTAAGAACATGCTAATTTAGCTTCGGAATTTAAAGAGCAATGCCAAGGGTTGCCATTTTGCCCAGCATCTCTGTGATATTGGTCAAGAGGTTGTAAGTTCTACTCCCATAGTGTGAATCATGTAAAGAAAAAACAATATGAGGGTGACAAATACAAACAGTACTGCTGAATGGACAAACTTACGTTTTTAAGAGAAGTTATAGTAAGCATAATATATACATCTTGAAAGTTATTACAAGCTTTTCGACTTTAATCTCATCAGCTACAAATTATCTAGGGTAAATTACACGTAACCAACCATCAATCATATGAGAATTTCCACAAAAAGCAACAATATGAAGAGAATTTACACTAAACCAGTGGACCTTTAACGTTCAAGAATCATTTAAAATTGTTAAATTACCACTTTGTGATTCAAAGTCATCCTTAGTAGATGAAAAATTAATCAAAGTAAAGTGGTAGTTTAACACGGTTTTTCAATGGAAAAAGGGTTTGTGGGTGGTTTTTTAAAATGAAACCCCAAAGTTAAATGATGTGGTTTTCTTTTATCAGGTGGTTTTGTGAACTATCTCCTAAAGTAAGGATGTTTTATGTGATTTAGACAAGTACCCAAGTTCAAAGCTCCTACACCCACCCAAAACTATGAAAATTGTGTGTTTCTATGTATTATGCCGTAGTGCAAATTTGAATATGCTAGTAAAGAAATAAATGTCAAATAAAGTGCAAAAGAAGATAGTGAAGGAAAACAGTTGCATAATCCATACCATGGGTATGCCCAGTTCTTGCAGTTCAATTTCACTCATTCCCGTTAGTGCATGGTAATCCAACTGGAAAGGAGGAAAAGAAGCAATATCATTCATCAAAATTATCAATTGAACAGCCACCTTTTGAAAACTTGAGCCAATAAGAGTTAATAGTATTCGTACTCAGAAAATCTGTGGTTCGTCATCCCCCACTAGAGAAGTTAGTAAATCATTTTGCAGAAGACATAACCTCAATCAGTTAATATTGGATGTAATAATGTTTCCAGATAGCTATGTGAGATCGTAATTGCATACCTCCTCATCCTTGAAACGTATGGAATACTCTTCCAAGTCCAATGATTCCAAAAAGCCGTCAATTGTAGGTTGTTCACTCTACATTAGCACCCCAAAAAAGAGAGTATACAAAATCAGAAAAGCATCACAGAAGAATGAACAAATAACCAACTGCTTCAAAAAATATATATTTAAATTTTAAAAGATACACAAGTACAACAAAACATAGAAAGAAGGCAGTATTTCAGCTTGATCCAGGTGTCATCTATCGTTTACCTATCAAGAGCATCTAATATTAACCTCCAACCTGATACACATCAGGAAACTGAACAAACCATGGAGTTGATACTATTTTGCATGAAAGAAGGTTTCAACAGGTCCTATAGAGTTTGGTTACAACAATCACAGAAGCAAGTCTAATTATTAAGTGATATGGAGCATGAACCACTTTCTTACTAAGTGTTCTCAGTTATTAATTTAGTATAGGGGAAATTAATTTGAGTAGGATACTAGGATCGTGGTAAAAACTACTTATTTTCAGCTTCTACTGGGGCAATGGGTTTACTGCTTGCATGGGAACAATTGTTAATTGTTCTCTACTATCTAATATATGTCCTCATTCTGCTATCCAACTCATATCATCACTACCTTCCATCAACAAGAAGACAGTACAAAGACCTAAAATTACCTGAAGATCTTTTCTTTTGATAAAAGATATACCTGAACATCTATATAGACGTAGTCATGACCAAACATAGGATCATATTTCATATACCATATAAGGGGAGCAATAAGAAAGTCAAATACCATAAGAAGTAGTCAAAGGGCAAGCCCATCAGACTAGAATTAAAACGCCCAAGTGCATCAAGGACAAGAACAGATTGGCAATACATACATGATTTGGAATTCTCCGTACAACTGCACTTGATTGAGGATATTGGGCAGTAACTGGGGCAGAATTTCCGGGTATATGAGGCACAGCATTTGAACCAGGTTGTTTTATAAGGGTTGCGGATTTAGCTGTCCTCTGTGGACTTGAAGCATCATTCCTTCTATAAAGATTTGATGTGCCATCATCATCGTCATAGGTTCTGGTTGGTGTTTTTTGCTTCCATTCTTCCGAACTTTCTGGGGACATAGAAGATGCATATTCACTAACTGGAGATTTTTCCCTTACATTATCATATGTTCTGGTTAGTGGCTTTCTCTGCGGTTCTTCAGAACTTTCTGGGGACACAGAAGAGCCAGAATCCGTAACTGGAGATCTTCGCCTTAAATTATCTGAAGCATATGGGGTTCGAGCAGGACCAACTGCAGGTATATCACTTCCCATTTTTGAACTTGGCCCTGCACTGCTCATTCTTCTATTATTATTATATCTATCCCTAGGCTTTGGCAGGCTACATCTTTCAATGTAAGTTTCCCTAGGCTCTTGAATGCTTCGCCTTCCACAACTATAATTGTCTCTACCCTCTGGCACTCTTTGAGCGTCAACATCGTAACCGCCCCTAGGTTCTCGAATGTGTCGTCTTTCAATACTATAAGTGTCCCGAGGCTCTCGCATGCTTCGCCTTCCAACATTATAACTGTCCCTGCGATCTCGCATAGTTCGCCTTTCGAAATTATAAGGGTCTACAGGCTCTCGCACATTTCTCCTTTCAATGTTATAACTGTCTCTAGGCCCTTGCATGCTTCGACTTTCAACATTATAATTGTCTCTAGGCTCTCGTAAGCTTTGCCTTTCAGCAATATGATTGTCCCTAGCCTCTCGCATGCTTCGCCTTTCATCATTATGACTGCCTCTGGGCTCTCTTATGCTTCGCCTTTCAACATTATTACTGTCCCTGGGTTCTCGCATGCTTCGCCTTTCAGCACTATAATTGTCCCTAGGCATTCCCATAGCTTGCCTTTCAACAGTATAAGTTCCCCTTGGCACTCCCATACTTTGCCTTTCAATACTATAAGTGCCCCTAGGCTCTCGCATATTTTGCCTTTCATCGCTGTAAATGCGCCTTGGGTCCCGCATACTTTGCCTTTCACCACTGTAAGTCCCTCTAAGCTCTGGCGTACTTCGCCTTTCAGCAGTATAAGAGCCTCTAGGATCTCGCCTGTTTTGTGTTTCACTGTCATACGGTCTGCGTTCTACCATATTATGCAGCCTACCATTGTCAATGTCCTCCCTAGTTTCGAACATGTTCTTCCTTTTACCAAGAGTGGCTTTAGGGAAACAACTCCCATCTGTAAGGGGTAGGTTGGCCTTTTGTGATAGCTTAACTCGCAGGTCCGTATCGGGTGGCAGATCATTGTTCTGGAACTGCCTTGACACGTTTTTTTGCATGAGTTTGAGTCGGAGGTCACCATTTCCAAAAGATGTATCTACAGGTTTTAGCATATTAAGGTCAAAGTGCAATTCTCGAAATAAATCAGGATAAGGCATGTAGCCCATATAGTTTAGCACATTACCAATTGAGCCATTCCTTATCTGGAATTCATGATTTTGCTCTACACGTTGCCTGCAACATGAAAAACTTGAAAATTTTGCATTGTATCCAAACATATGAAAACCTGCTAACTCATCATATATCCCTGACAATCACTTCTTCCATATAAGGTAGGTAAAAAGGGCCAAACTGCATAAACATACCCTGCTAAAAGACTAAAAGTAAAAGACTGTCACATTATCTATCATTTTTTTTGCAGCCATACTCCCTGTTTCTAAATCTCAAATTCATCTGGCCATTGCACTCTTTGGGGCCTCAGTTATTTCACAAGCAATGAATCATAAATTAGGTAGCAAAAACATTAGCTTTAGTAACAGGAAAGAATGACTGATGTCACTAAAAAGACTACAAACGTTACATTTCATATCCATAAATCCCATAATAATATGTCACTCGATCAAAACTGACCAATCAATGTTCAGAACCAAAGAAGCATGAGATTTTAGAGCAAAAGAGGAGTACAGAAAATGCACCGTTTGAACCCGTGATGGCTCCCATCCTCTACGGAATCATCTACAATAGTCCCTAGGCGGTCTTTAACCGATCGTTTACTTCCATATGCTGACCTAGAACCAGAAACTCCATCACCCGGCCCTCTTCCTGATTTCTTCACCACCTACATTAATCCAAACACCAATTTAAACGAGAAGCATCATTAACACTTCAAATGTGAGAACGAAAGAGTGAAAAAAGTAGGTCGAGAGCAGGTTCAGCAAAATAGAAAAGGATAGAGTAATCGTTTTATGTTTCTTTCTTAAGAGTACTGACTATCAGGGAGTATTAAAAGCAAAAGTCATGAGAACTAAGACAAACAAACAAAAAATTACACAAGGGACAACTAATTACCCGACCGCTATGACCAAAAGTGATGGTGAAATGAGATTCGGCATTCTCTGACATTGATAAATCAGTGGAAGAATCAGCGCCCGCTCAAATCTTGCAGGAGTAGCATTTCAATGATCTAATGCTGAAAGTGAAAATGAAATCGATAAGCGCTTCGATAATCTGACACCAACATTCTTCTAAACCCTAGCTATAAAGAAATGATAGAAAATGGATTGAGACTGAGGTTCACTGATACCCGGATTCATACAGAGAAGGCTACCAAGTTGGGAAATTTTAGGGCTTCTTTGTGGAACTTCGATTCTTCGATGTGTGAAAAGTGGCAGGGAGGTGACTGATGAGGGGGAAGGAAGGGAGAGAGAGTTTGGTTGGGGCTGTAAAACATGAGGGTAGGATTATAGCAGAAAGAACGCATAGACTGCAGAGCATCAGCGATTTGAAGTAATACGACAACGTTTTGAATTGCCTAGTTTAGAGGTTCTGATTTGTATTACGGATGTATCCGGTCGGGTAAAGTAAGGCCCAACAAGTAAGAGCACATACACCGGTGTGTGAATAAATTTTCTTAGAGAATTTATTTTTTTTGGCTAAAAAGTCTCTCATTAGTAAAAACTAGTGTATTTCTCGTGTTTGTATGATAAAATAATTTTTTATATAACTTAATATTAGTTATTCATTACAAATTTAACTATTTTTTATGATACATATAATACGGTAACAAATTCAAGTTATATTTATAACTATAACATAGTAAATTATATATATTGTGGTTCTAAACATATAAATCATTTAGTTTAGACCAACGATCTTGTTTGTTTTCAAAATAAAATTTTTAAAATTAATATTATAAAATGACTAACTACTTGTTTCTTATAATTTGTTGGGATATGAAAGTTTATTTAAAACGGCAATTTTGCTCATGTGTGCAATTTATAATTCTGATTTGAATATTTTTGAGTTGGGAATAAATCCGGATTTTAGATTTGATATAGAAAAAAAATTACCCTAAATTATTTTTATTTAACCATATAGGTTGAAGGAAAAAAAATTACCCTAATTTATTTGAGGATATTCTTGTTACAATAAAATTAACCTAAATTACTTTTATTAAAAATCAATTTAAGATTTTCTTTTTATAATTTTGATCATGTGTGCAATTTATAATTCTGATTTGAATATTTTTGAGTTGGGAATAAATCCGGATTTTAGATTTGATATAGAAAAAAAATTTACCCTAAATCATTTTTATTTAACCATATAGGTTGCAGAAAAAAAAAAATTACCCTAATTTATTTGGGATATTCTTGTTACAATAAAATTAACCTAAATTATTTTTATTAAAAATCAATTTAAGATTTACTTTTTATAATTTTTTTGGAAGCTTCGATAAACCTGGGTGCGACACGTGGCAAGGAAGGACTCTCCTTTAATACTTATAAGATAAGATTCTCATTAAAAACCTTAGTTGAAATGAAAAAAAATTATCCAATAAAATTTTATCTCATCTTGCTTTTTGATGTATTTGGGCTCACATTTAGTAAGAGAAAAACATAGAATTGTGAAATATAGGAGAGATAATGTGATAGGATAGGTTAAAAAAAGAAGTAAGAGAGAGAGGGTTGTTAGAAATTTTTTATAATTTGTTGTTGGTGGAATGGAAAAAAAAAATGTGAAAAAAGATGATTTGGAGGGGAGATAATTGAAGAGAGAGAGTGAGGAGAGATATTTTTTTTCTCTATTGATAGTGCTCTAAATACCTTAGGTCGGTCAAAAGACTCCAATCCAATGCCATATCCCGGTTCAAAAATCCGTCGATAAGATATCCGTTTTTATCCGATTTGAGAGGTTTTTATGGATCAATGGATCATTGAATCGGATGCATATTGGGATTTTAGGTAAATTCAAATATCCATTATTCACGGATATTCGGATTTATGAGGGGATCTAGATATCAGAGGGATCCGAATATCCAAGGGTATCACTAGTTGGGTATTTGATGGAACTTGTATATCTGTAAGTATCCAAATATCCGATGAGATCCGGATATCAAATAGGAATATCCGGTTATTTTTAATATATATATATATATATATATATATATATAAAGTAATTTTTAAGGATTGAATTTTTAAAATAGAGTTGTTATTTCGGTTAGTCAAATTATTTACAAAACGAGCAATGAAATCGACAGTCGACGTGGGGCGCAAGTGGACCAAGAGAGTTAGGTGTGGGCGGAATGTAATTGTGGGTCGCATGCGCACCGCAAGTGCACACGGGTTGAACCCTACAAATGCGCCTCGCATTTTGCCGTCATCTCATAACACATAAATATCTCGGGAGAACCAAAACCCCACATGATCAAAAAAAATCTTCCTTAAAAAAATTTGAAAAAATATTCAGAATTTGTTAGAAATAAGAAGCGTCGTATGTAGCTCATGCTCCACCACGCCTATTTATTTATTTTAAAAAATACTCAGATATTTGCTAGAAATGTTAGAAATAAAAAGTGGTGAGAGTAGACAGGTGACACCATCCGCTCATCGAGGTTCTCTATATTGGTTGGTAGTCGATGTGTATGCACCTCCTTCGGCGTCCATTCGGGTAGTTGTCGAGGAGCATACACCTCCTCCTCTCATTCAAGTAGATGGTCCCATTCTCGCATAGCCTTCAGCTCATCGATATCACCTTTTATCGAGGAGTATGATAAGGAGTTGGAGAGTGATCCATATCTAGATGACATTAGAGATGTTGTTGATGAGATGAAGTAAGTACATGTCGAGATTGTAGAGGAGTCTCATCCGGAGCATGTTGATCACGAGCCTTATCATGACGAGGCAATTATATTCCAATGTAGATAAGCCCAACGCATGTATACTCAAGCCTCATCACTGATGTGTGTCAAATGCAACCCTTTATAAGTCCTTAGAATCATGCATTTCATACCTCTTTTACTCTCTCTATAGACCTCTTTTGCTCTCTCATACAACACTATTGTGCCAGAATTGCATCCTCTCTAAAGTCATAGATGAAGAGAAGACCTTAGATGGTTGAGGAACTACAACATGAACTCCCTTGAATATTCCTTAAAGTGAAGATCTACGACTTGTAGCCACAAA
The DNA here is from genome assembly GCA_002319775.1 of Fagopyrum tataricum. NCBI lineage: Eukaryota > Viridiplantae > Streptophyta > Magnoliopsida > Caryophyllales > Polygonaceae > Fagopyrum > Fagopyrum tataricum. Next base: position 54,000,990 of record CM008282.1, on the reverse strand, counting down.
GAAGCCAAATAGCTAAGAAAAACGGCCTTAAAGACCGTACGAGGGTCGCTTCGATGACATCGTTGTTGTAGAAGATCGACTCTATCGAAGCCCATTTTAAAGTCCAACCCAAACTGTTCATTACAACCTAATGAAACGGCTTGCCTACGGCCTTGTTGGCCGTTGGTATGCCGTTTGGAGGCCGTTCGGTAACCATTTAGACTACCGCAAAAGAGGAAATCAAATATTTCAATTTTAACTTTGGAATGGATATATTTTTTGTAACCCAAGACTCCGAGTTTAACCCCTATATATTCATACGTCAACCGTATGGTTAGATACGTTGATTCATCCAAAATATGGCATTACTCAAATTTCTCCTTACCCTAGTCGTCAAATAGTTGTTAGATTTGAAGGTTTGCCCTACTAGAACCAAACAATTGTAAATTTAAGTCTTTCTTGATATATAAGTCTTTGCTTTGTATAATTCATCATGTCTGGCTAATCTCACTCTTGATCTATATATATGTGTGTGTACGTGCGTGCGCATGCGCGTGTGCGTGCATGAGAATTGAGATTGTGATATTTCTTATTTTCAAAGTGCCTCCTACCTTTTATTTACCTTTGAAATAAGTGGTGTTTATAACTAGTTTAGATAAAACAACTGAAGAGCCACAAACAAAGGGCGTTTTATTTGGATTTATTGAAAAAAACTTGATTTTGAGAGTACTAGTTCATCAAAACTTCGAGGATTTCAAATTATCATAGAAAGTTTTGTCGAACCGTTGGATTAAGAGCTACACGAGTTCCAAAGAACGACATTTGTTTGTCTATGTCAAATGCTATTTTAGATGGTTACCTTTAAATATTCATATTTCAATGTTCATGAGTCATATATATACAATAATATCTTAATTTATTATAATGGGGCTTCCGTTTTTTTTATATCGCTTCCATCATATATTTGCAATCATTATTGTTTTCGCCCGTTACCATTGCTACCTTATTGCTTTATTTTCACTTAAAATAATTAATTAACAGTGTCATATGAAATCAGACACGGTCCTAGAGAATTTTATGCCCAAATATGCTACATTCGATCCCGTGATACTTCGGGAGAGGTTGTTGTTACCATTCGGTAAATCTTTCACGATCAATCACGACCCTTCTAGAGTCTCTCATATCCCTAACATGGGTGCTCCAAATATCCCGGAATTGCTGACATGTTACGCATAGGAGAAAGCTAGTGTGATATGAATCAACAACGTATTATTTTGGTTTTTGTTCAAAAGTTTGATATTGATATTTTTTCCTTTTTTTTTTTTTAAGATGATGTGATATGAGTCAAAAATATATTATTTCGGGTTTTGTGTACTTTATATGGGCACATTTACAAAATATGTTTCACCTTCGGAAACACTATGTTCAAGGTGAAGATACAACCCAACTCTCGATCGGTGAAAATCACCTCCGGTATTTAGGGGTGTATTACGAGCCGAGCATTGACATGTTAAAGTTCGGCTCGTTTATAAACAAGCCAAGCCTAAATTTTATACGAGATTTCAAGTGTGTTCATATTCAACTCGTTTAGAAAGTGAACGAACTCGAGTCGAGCTTTTGATGAGTCAAGCTCGAGTAGCTTACTAAAATAAAGCACCTATAGTGTTATTCTAGTCGAACGAGCCAAATTTTACCCGAATGAGCCGAACATCAACATGCTCAAGATCGGCTTGTTTATAAACGAGTTGAGCCCGAGGCAGACATGAATTTTATATTACACTTGCATATGTATAACCAATAAATGCAGCATTTAATATATTTGCTTAAAAAACATTTGTCCATGACGTGAGCTATAAACTAGACAATCAAATATAAATCTTGTATTTGTTTTTTTGTTTATTAGGCTTTTTAAAAAAAAATATTTTTATTAGACTAAATGTATTACTTTAACCCTCTCAAGAGTATATTGGATTTTTTTTTGTAAATGTAAGGAGTCGGGTTATTCCGATTGATTATTAGCTATCCCATTATTAATAAAAACGTGTTCAAATGCGACACCGATTCTCGTTCCCACCGAAATTTTATTAAGTAAAAGTAAAGTTCTGTCTTGAGGCAGAAAAGGCCTAAGTAAATGAATTGGGCCGCATGAGGTGACAATTAGGCCCAAAATTAATTATGATTCTCCATGTTCATCATTGAATGGGGCCTTACGTCTCTCTGTTAAGTGTTGGCTCTCATTTAATAGTAGAAGATGTCGATTGAGTGGGAAGATTGGATGAGACACCGACTCATCAATGGAAAAATCTTCAAACTTTGATACCTCCAAAACCACATATTTGTGAAAAGTGTATTATCTAATGACTCTATTTTCATTATTATCCTTTTTTGGGATGAGATAGCTTTTTCATGAGAAAACAACCCCAGTAATATCTAATGACTCAACTTTCAGTTTCCTTTCGGATTCGTTTTGTCTAATCTAATCATCCAACTCTCATCACAAACTAAGGGTCTGTTCGACGTAACTTTTTCGTTAAATTTTGATGAAGCTTTGCGTTTTTAGAAAACTACATGGTGTTTTGTAAGGGAGCTTATTCATTAGCTTTATTTTTTTTTGAAAACTTTTTGAGTAGGTTTTTAATAAGCTACAAAACATAGCTTTTTGTAGAGCTTTTTAAAAAATTAGACAATTTTAACCTTGTTTAAATTAGAAAGTATTTATTATATTTATAAAACGTGTCCTTTTTGGTAATTTCACCACAAAAATCTACCCATAAATTTCAATGTACCAAACACTTTTTAGCTTTTTTCGTTAGATTTTCATATTTTACAAATCTACTCAATATTCTATCCAAAAATATACCGAAAAAGCTTAAACTACCTAAAAAGCTTAAACTACCGAAAAATCTCGATTCACCGAACAAACCCTAAATTTGTTTTACTCGAATTAGACTGGAAAGTTGTTAGACACGTACGTAGCATATCACTATACATCGAGTGCATACGGACTATTGTTATGAATCCAACAACTAGTCCTTGACTCTTTTCAGTGGTAAAAATCATGTACGTACAAAAGAATAAAATGCTACAATCAATTTGGGTTTTGACCAGTATTCCGACGTGTCCATCTTATTTCTTCAACGATGGAAACCAATTCTGAATTGATTCCTCAACGATAGAAACCAAAGAAGAAAAAAGTAAACAACTTTATAGCCAATTCGATCGATGTCAAAGGGTCATAAGTTTAAATTCCTCTTTGGCGACTCGGCTTAGCTTCGATACTATACACGAATTAAACTATAATTGAATATGACATAATCTTAGTATAAGATAAAGCATTTTTGAGAACGATAATTAACGGCATGACTCGTGAGTCTAAGTATATATTGTTTTTTTGATTATTTATTTTATTATTGTCAATTGGATTTATGTGTTATGTGTTGAACTCGACTCAAAGTACATGTGACGGCACAACTTAGGCGAAGCCTTGGGATGTGACTGCACAACTTGTGTTAGCTCCCGGGAGCTCGACATAGCTCGTCGTAGCTCGGCTTAGCTCGCCGTAGCTCATGCCTAGTGCGATTACGGTTGTAATTTATGAACGGCGAAACGAGAATTTCTTAATCTCGGTTCTTAAAGTTCAAGCTTCCAATGAGCTTAAAAGCAGTTCAAGTATACTTTGTTAAAGTTTAAGTAGAATCCAAGCACAAAGGACACGACTTCTTCTAAGGCTAGAAGACAATTTTCATTAAGCTGCAAGAAAGTAGCAAGTGAGCTACTTGATGAGTTAAGCTAGTTTGAGTTGAGTTCATGAGTATTTGCGGATCTTGGAACTTCACCTCGCTATAATGAGTTAATTAAAGCTCATTGGTAAATAAAAAGTCAAGCCAAAAAAGCTAGCTTCTTTTTGGGCTTTTTGATGGCCAAATTGAGATGGGCTTGGGTTTTTGGCTTGAGCCAAAAAGCGGTTAACAAACCCTAACTTATCTCAACTGCCACAACCACTCTCAACCGCTTTGGTGGCAGTTATTCTCCACAAAAATTGTGGCCCCCCTTGTCTGTAAAAGGGAGAGCCATTTGCACTTGTTCTTTAACCCATTTCCAAGTCATTGTGCTTATAGTTCCATTGTATTGACATTTGATAGGATTAAAGGTTGAGTCTTGTGAACATGAAAGAACTTAGAAGTTCTCTTGTATTGACGAGAGAATAGGTAACTTCCCTTAAAGTCTTGTTTGATCAAGATTCTTCTCAAAAGACTTTCATCCTTACGTAAGGAAGTAAATTATATACTTGTCTTCCTTTGTAACGTCATTGTCTTATCCTATTAAGATGTTCGTGGTAATCCTATACATGACGAACATACTTAGAAGGAAAATTCCATTGTGAACGATTCAATCGATAATCCAAGTCATGTTGAAACATTAAATGTACGCCTCCGTCTGTTATTTGGTTGTTGCAATTGAACTTGTTTAAGGCTGTGTTTGGCATGGCTTTTGGCTGAGTGCTTATGAGTGTTTGAGAATTTAACGAGTGTTTGCGCGCTACAAAATACTAGTGATTAGTGTTTATGGGTGGGTTTAATTTCAGAAACTCTCATTCAGAGAAAGGTTTGGGGTGGGTTTTGAGTGTTTCAGAGTAGAAAATTACTCTGTTGCCCGTGTCCTTTTACACTATTTACGCTAAATACCTGTTATATAATTTACAAAGTCTCACCTTATACTTGCTCCATCTATAAACGAGAGAAGATTGCTCGTTCAAGAAGACGAAGACAAAGATGAAGCCTTCATCGCCTCACTCTCGAGCTGCACGTCGAAGAAGAAGACGAAGAGAAAACAAGTAAAAACCCTATCCTTCATGCCAGTAACTCTCGATGATAGATTCAGATCGAGTGCGAGGCTCTTATTCAGGCCACCAAAATTCCATCCACCGTCGGTCGGTGCTGGTGGGTTGTCTTCAGGGGAGATGAGGATTCGGGTCCGGATCGAGTTGCGAGGCTCTCAAAATACATTGTTAATTGTTAATTGATTTTTTACCAAACCCTGTCCCAACCTTTCTATTAGGCCACGTGGCCTAATAGGAAGGTTGGGACAAGATTAAGGTCAAATGATTTACATTGGTATATTTTATCATGAATTTTTTTTACCAAACCTAAAATATCCTTTTCAAATGTGAATGTTGTGATTCAATCATCAAATATTTTAATGACATAAATAAGGTGAGAAAAAAACCCCAACAAATTCATTGGTCACTAAATTAAATTTGTCTTTTTTAATAAAAGGTTCGGAACAGACCAAACCAAACCGTTTAGGGACTGAAGACAAGACCTGTTGGTTTCAGTCCGATCCGATCTAAAGACCGAACCGAACAAGAAACTGGGCAGCCCTAGACACAGGAGAGAACTGGTTTGTCAAGTATTTACGTAACAATAGGGATAAAGTTGGTGAGATTCCATGAAATATTGTTTTTGCAATAACCATAGGGTGGTTATGGAAGAGGTATAATCGCGTTTTCGAAGGGATAATGCATCCACCAGATAGAAGGCCTTTCATTACGAGAAAGATTGTTGAAATTGCGAGATACATGAAAAAGCAAGTTTATTGGAAGGTAGAGTGGGCAGTAGAGAAGTTTGAAAAATGGCAATTCCTGGCTAGGGGATTGATCAAGTGGAATTCAAATGGTTCGGTTAATCGAGGCCTAGGCATGACAACTGTAGGAGGAGTAGCTCGGGATATTGATGGAAGGTGGGTCAAAGGTAGTGTTCATCATATCGGTATATGCTCATTACCAAGTGCGGAACTTTGGGGTTTGATTTTGGGCCTCCATTTCTGTTGGGATTTGGGGTACATGAAGGTTGAGTTTGAAACGAATTCGGAGCTTGTAGTTGGGTTGTTGTAGAAAGGAGTCACTAGTACGCATCCACTCGCTAGTCTGCTTAATATATGTCAATGTCATGGCTTATAACGAAGAAGTTGAGAAGTCCAGTTACAACATATCTACCGGTAAGCAAATTTCGTTGCAGATTTCTTAGCGTCACGATGCCTTTAGCTTTCCAATTATAACTCATATTATAGATGTCCTCCTAGTGAGGTTGTTAGTTTGATTGCAAATGATCTCAGGGTGTCATTTTGCCTCGTACTGTTGTTATGAGTCGTGAGAGATACTAGGAACATGTTCCTCTCTCTCTCTCTATATATATGATCTCAGGGGTGTCATTTTTCCTCGTACTGTTGTTATGAGTCGTGAGAGATACTAGGAACATGTTCATCTCTCTCTCTATATAGGGCTATGATCCGGTGGAAACCTGTATTACGGTAAGAAATAAGAACATATAGAGCGTTAGATCAATAAACGGATGACTAAGATTTATCATTCGAATAAGAAAATTTTCAATTGGTATTTATACACACTTGTGCATATGATAACGAAGTTATATGCGTATATGTAATTATAGAAATAAACTATTTTAATATTGTTATCTATGGTGCACATTTATTTTTTATGTTGTTCATTGCACGAATATGTTATATTTTGTATGTCATGATTATATTTATCACTCGTAATTGTTGATGGATTATGTTAGAGCATGCATGTAAATCAAGAGTAAACTTGCAATGCAAAAAAATGGGACCAAATGCATGAATGGTGATATATGCAAATCAAGATTATACGTGTAATGCACAAATGATAATGCAACACAAGTACCCCAAAATGGGGCCAAATGCACGAATGGTGCCAAAATTTGGTGCAACACGAGTTGTTGGAGAAATTCGTGCACGACTAATATCTTCACTTTCATCTATTGCGAGTACACGAGTAAAATAAAAATAATAGGTTAAACGTGTAAATTTATTAAAAGATTACCATATTAAAGTTGAAAAAAGTTCATGTACGACTATGTACATTTACCTTCATCTATGGCGGCTTGAAATTCAGAGGATGAAATGTACAAATACAGGACCATGTTGGATTTATTAACAAACTTCTTATACATCAATATGTACGTATTTATTCAATTTGCATGACTGATCCTTGTATTGAAAACGTGCATTCAAAATCTTCACCGGCGAGTCGCGAGTCACAATTTAATTAGTAATAATTGTATTTAGAGATAAATTAGGAAAACATATATAACGTAACCTATATGAAAACGTGAAATATATCATTAATCATTGTCTTAATTTATATCAAATTGTATCCGTCGAATGTTTTAAATCGTGTGATCTATATTTGTTCTCATTTCTCTTCGTAAAACATGTCCTTACTTGATCATAATTCTGTATATAGATATATATAGATAATTGTTGGTCGAGTATGTAACTTGACGTGTTAGAAACTACATAAATATATCACAACCTTGTGGTGATATTAGTTAAGCTATGACAAAGGGTTGTAGGGGTTTATTCTCCGATCAATTAAATGATCTAACGTGTCTACCTAACCTATCAATTCAATAAGTCCAAATTATAATGTAATTAATAAGATCAAATAATAGTCTTCTCGACAAGTACTAACCCATAATAATCACCACATAAGTTAGTGATATCTTAAAATAGCTTGTTAACAATTAAGTCATAGCCCAACCAACCCTAAAGTGTAGGGGACATAATACATCAAACAATTTTCCTGCCCTATGAGATGTTAATTTTCTAACTCATGTATATGCTGAGGACACGTAAGAACATAAGAATTTCAATTAGCAATGGAATTATATATAAGAGTTTTTAATGAAAAATTTAGAAAATAAAACATCTTATAAAATATGGGATGTATTATTTGAATGAAAATTTGTGATTGGTTTAATGATGGGTTGTTATTCATTTTAACTAAATTTTTTATTTTCTAGTGGTAAAGTAGAGACAAATAACTCTGGAGTTAAGCGTGTTCATGCGCGATCAATTTCATGATAGGTGACATACTTATCCATTTCAATTAAATGTGTTGAGTTTTATTAATTAGATTGGGCTTCTGAAAATTTAAATTACTAATTAGTCTTTTCAATTAATTTTTTTAAATAAATAAAAAGGGTCTCCTTTATCAGTTTAATTAGAAATCTTAATTGTACACAAGTTTATAAAAAATCCTACTTACCCATTTCATTCATGTTTAATTTGTTAAATAACTCAATACAATTGCAAGGGACCTACTTACCCATTTCATAGATGTTTAAAAGGGACTCACTTTGTCAGTTTAATTATTAATCTATATTCGCTAAATCATAGTTTTTCATTTTCTTTAAGAGAATGGAAAAATCTCATAAATAATAGATATATCTAAATTTACATAATGATCGTATATATAAATTAATCGTGTATGAGATAAAAACTTATTACCTACATATAAAAAGCTATGGCCTATTAAAGAACGAGAAATTTTTTTCACATTCTTATTTTTTAAAATGTGCATGTTAATGAGATAAATGGGGTAAACAAGTTTTTTATTTATTTTTAATATACGAACTAAACTTTGATTTAATTTGTGATAATTTTTAATTAAGAAAAAATCTAATGAGGGGAAATGAAAGAGGGATTCCTAATTTATACTAAGGGAATTTGTGATAAATTTTACATTAATCTTCCTCTCTCTCTTACATTCATTACTCTATCAAATTTATTCATTCTTCTCTAGTTAAGGGGATTGGGTGATCAAACAAGTTTATTGTCTTCGGTAATTCGACTTTGGTATTTGAATGTTGGTTATTAAGATGGAGTAACACTAGTTTGGGTCCTTAGAAATTAATTATAACTTTAAATAAAACAATAACATGATGGTGAGTTTCAGTTAGTTTAGTTGTAATTGGGATCTTCTGTATCAGTGATACATGTATCCTTATCATGTGATTGGTTGATGCTAAATAAATAAGGATTAAAGTTTTACTGTTTTACGAGAAAAAATAATAAACAATATAAATTCCACCAATCACGTGATGGAATACAAGGATACATATCATAAGAGATACAAAAGATCTTGACCGAGTTAGTTGATAATAAGTATAGAGGGTGGGCCCTTTAGCTAGGGTTCGAAGGACCTATTTTGTTTCTTTTTTTTTTTGGTAAATTGTAATTCGTAGACCACCCGGTTCGATCGGCTTAGCCGCTCTACGTCCGGATCGGGTAGAAAGTCGTGGCCATTGCTGGGAGATACCCTCCCAATATCAATTTTTCCATACATGCCGCCAGGAGGATTCGAACTCAAATCTCCAAGCTAAACACTTAAGGAGTCTAGCACCACATCCCACTAGACCAACTGAGTATTGGTCCTATTTTGTTTCTTATAAAACAAAGGGCCTACTTGATACTCATATCAAGTAGGCAACAAGAACACACTTACTCAACTCACCCCGTATTAAACAATATATTTAAACTCAATCGGCCTAGAGTGCGGGTATTAAAAACTAGTATATACTAAACTACTAAACCTGAAATTATTTATTTATTTGTCGAGACGAGGGTAATTTAAGTCTACATGTCAAAAGAAAATCAGTTATTAGTTCTACCATATCTCTTTTCAAAGTCATATTAATTCAAATTAAATATCAATAGTTCGCTCAATTACTAATTTTACAAAATCTCCTTTTAAAAATAAAATCATATTAGTACATCGATTAATACAATTAATTATTTGATTGATAAGTTTATAAATTCAAGCAAGAGCGATATTATTAATCAAAATTTTAACGTAGATTATTTAATATGATATTAAATTTAATTATTTAAATAAAAATTATTATATTTATTATATTTTATTATTTAGGAAATGATGACAAGATAAACCAAATAACGATCATTATTTCCGGGGGAAGGGAATTTTCTATATTGTGTCCAGTTTCAAGGAATTCCATTTGTTCTCAACTATGTAATTGTTAACAGTTTCTTCTTCATCAAAACATGTATTTTTTAAATAATAAATTTTAATAAATGGGCTCCCAACTAAGAAAAATCTTGAGAAATAAAAAGTTCCGGTTCCCATGCAATGTACTTTATGCAACCATCCATACGAGTCAACAACACATGTATTTTTTAAATGTAACTTCTTGATGAACAATATAACCGATGGAAAAATAAAAAACAATCTCCAACTTCTAAGCAACACAAACCAGAACATTTTTGATATGTTTACTCTTTTAAGAGATAAACTAGATGATAAATCACTAGTACTGCTCGCCATGACTTGGTGGAATATTTGGGTCACTAGAAAGCAAAATATTTTTAATAATAAGAAACTACGAAACACTGATGTAGTTATTCAATCACAAATAAACGATCGGCAAGAAGCGAACAAAAGGAAGATTCAAAGTAAAGCAAACACACCTAAGAACAATAGGAAAACCCGGAATATCCAATGGATTAAACCCGAAAATGAATTCACGAAACTAAATTTTGATGGCTCTAAACTTGGAACTGGATAATTTGCCTTTGGATTTATCCTCAGAGACCAACATGCTTCGACCATTACCCTTGGTTATGGGCAATGTGGAAACATATCAGTCCTCCATGCTGAAGCATGTGCGCTATGGAAATGTCAGATCAAACCATGTGATTTGAAAATTAACAAAATTGAAATTGAAGGGGATAACTTTACAATTATCAATTCTATTAAACAAATTTGAAAACCCCCATGGAAACTTGACCTTATTATCTCGGATATTTCTAACATTATGGCTAGTTTCCGTCAGGTCAAGATCCAACACGTTTTCAGGGAAGTCAACTGTGTTGCCGATAAGCTTGCTGATTTGGGACATGGCTTCCCGCATGTTTCATCATCGACCCCTCTGGTGGAAGAACTCATCCGAAAAGATGTTCTAGGTTGGAGAGTCTTGAGTAGATGATCTAGTCTAATTTCTTATCTTATAGTATCAAAAAAAAACCCCAAATAACGAACTTTACTTTTTAGGAGACGGTGATGATATAAGTTTAAGCCAAACGACTCTAAATGAGTGTGTGTACGAGAACCTTTTTCGAAATAATTTGTTTTAAAGCCTTCTCAAAACTACTCACAAATCTCAAAATTCTCAAAATTTTTATTCCATCCACCATATAGTTATTTAGTTCAATGTCCATTCCAAACCTCTTTTAGAATCTCTACATATGGGGGATAGCCCGACCCCTTACATCATCAGATAAAAGGTCCACTATACCCTCAGGAGGGTCATACAATACACTTAGTCCAAGGGAAAGATCAAAAGTAGTACTAGCAAGATAATCCGCACACTTATTCGCCTCGCGGTAGGCATGACGGAGCTGGATATTGCAGTTCCTACGTCTTGACATTTATCTACCAGACTGGAGAGAGGATGGCGATGAGAAAGGGTACGAGAACCTTTTTCAAAATACTCTAATTTGTTTTAAAACCTTCTCAAAACTACTCACAAATCTCAAAATTCTCAAAAATTTTATTCCATCCACCATATAGTTATTAGTTATTTAGTTCAAAGTCCATTCCAAACCTCTTTCAGAATCTCTACATATAAACATTAATCATGTAGGGAATAATTTGATGACATTTCACAATTTTTTCGAATGAATAATGATTAGTATTGGGTAATCAATTGATGAGTAGATAGATTAATCTTAAACTCAACCATTTCCGTGAGTAATCAAACATTCACACACGTTCACACTGCCCCATGGCCATTTCATCTTAACTTAATGCCTGATAACGACGCCCAAAATATCCAATTAAACACTACCACCATCCACCAATTTCTTATAGAAACTATAACAGCAATCTCTTCGATACACTGTAATGGTATTTATACATTTTCATTCAATTTTATTTATTCTTTTAGCAATTAATTGTATTTGAAAATCTTCGAGTAGGAGCCTCTATCATAGGGGGGTTCGGCCAGACAAGTTTGGGATGGGAGTATCTTAACATGTTTTTGATTTCGTTTAACGATATTTGATCTGTCATAGGACTTATTTCCGTTTTGTATTAGTATTCTCTTAAATTTAAACTTTTCTTCTCTTGATTAAGTCTCTAAATTAATAGATGATTTGTGCTCATGATCATTCCGTCATTCTAAGTTAACGTGACTTATAACATATAAAAAACTATTTAATAATTTAGCATTATTTATATTTACTTTTTAATCAAAAAAATAGGATAAAAAGAAAATAGAATTTAAGTTAATAAATATTGCGATTGAATGTTTGATGTCAATCGTTACAAATTAGGATTTAAGAGATCAATCGTTACAAATTTAATTGTTATTCGATGATTAAGCTTTTATAGAAATTTATAAATTTCTTGTAAGTTTATAACAATTAACATCGAATAACAATTTCTTTTTATCCTCTGATTTGTAATGATTAACATTAAATATTCGATCGCAATAGATTATTAACTTAAATCACAATTTCTTTTTATCCTCTTATGTTAGTCAATATAAATGTGGGTTTTTAAAATAAATAAATAATGTCAAATTATTTAATGATTTTTCACATGTCATTTGTCACGTCAATTTGGTGTGACAGAAGAGTCATGAGCGCAAAACATTTATTATTTATTGGCTTAGTAAGAGAAGTTTAAACTTTAAGGACTAGTAAAACTAATGTTTCAAAGTTTAGGGACTTAGTACGCGAAGTTTTAACTTTAACGACTAATAAGAAAAACGTTTCAAAGTTTAGGGACCAATGACTTAATTTACCTGTTTATATGCAACATAGGGTTTTTCAATGAGTTTTTTTAGGGTTGTTCAAAGTTAGGTCTGAACCGAAAATTTGGACCGATCCGGACGGTCCAACCCGACCCTAGTGTGTTAGAGTCGGTCTTAGGTCCAAATTTTTATAGTATGGGTTAGGGACGGAACGGTCTAAAACATGTCCAGACCAAACTATTTGAAAAAAAAAAAAATCGAAGTCAATGGATATCCCTCTAGATCCTAGAGTGCTTATAACTTTCTACCTTTTTAAATTTTTTTTATAGAGATCCTTATGCACCAACGATACTTCTCACTCTTCCACTCCTCGAGTATTCGTTTAAGTGCTCAACTCCACTTCTCGATTCGGTTCCGCTATTTTGCACGGTCCCTTGCTTGAGTTATGCACCGTTGTCTTCATTTAACTCTTCCACTTCTTAGTTTGGTTCCACTCTTTCTCATTTGACATCTTAATTTGTACAAATCTTAATTTCGAGTATTCCACTCTACCACATTTTGGCCCTTGCTTAAGTTCTCCACCCGACGACGTACTTTACTTGCCTAAGTTACAAGCCTCAATGAGTGTGTTGCCAACAATACTTGTCTAAGTTACCACCCTCAATACGTATGTGTCACCGGCGTTACTTGCCTTAATTCCCCATTTCTTATTGACATTGGACATGTATAATTTTGAAGATGGTGAATGGTCGATTTCAGGTAAGAAGTTGATTCAATACATCGTAGGAAATCAATGGGTACGAGTTTACCTTTTCCTCGATAATTATATAATATGAACTTCATGGGTTTTGATGTAGGGTAGCGGACAATGGTGATGTCTTAGAATTTGAAAGAAAGATTTATTATTATTAGTTGTTTGAATTTGGATTATGAACATTTATTTATCACTGAGTTTGAAACTTGAACGTTATTTTTTGGTATTTCTTTATAAAATTTAATTTTAGAGTTTTATAGAATTCTCAATAGTAAAGAGAATAAGTAAAAGTCATAAATTCTTAAGTTAGGTCTAATAGGATTGGGACCATACTCGAATCCCATGTGGACCTACCTGAAATATACACATTAGGGTCAAGCTTTGGTCCAAAGTTTTAGAGGTCCGGGTTTCTGTCCGATCCGGTGTTGTACAAATAAACAACTCTAAGTTTTATTGTTGGATTTTTCATCAATAAGTGTATATGAGTTTACTATTTACCGGAGATCCCTACGATAATTCTTGATAAAATCGAAAGTGGAACGGATACGGATAAACTGGCCCATACAAAATTCAAAGTAAGGGTAACATTAGCTTGGAAGCAATGAATTCTTAGTACAAAGACGACTTGAAAAATGATTGATATTGCTCTTGTTAAATTTAATAGTTTTTCTTACCTTATATACTTAACTTCAAAAAATTTGAAAATTTTCGGATAATGTTCTTATACTTGTGATCTTTTCGTAATATACCCAAAAAAATTCAGTTTTCGAATGTGTCCTCGAATTTTAAACTTTTTCCGAATTATACCCTATATCATTCATAAATTAACATTAATTAAAATTCAAGACTTACAAAATATAAATCATCCGTTATCCTTTTTTCAGTTGAAACAGAACTAATCTTCATAAAAATCATCTTGATACAGTTTACATAATTAACTTGAAAGACCAACAGAGAAGGAAGAACAATAATTGAAGATTCATTTAGATTGCGCCAGCTAATTGGCCGGACGATTTGCATATCGGCGTACAAATGACCACCGAACATCATCGAAATTCCTGCGTCTCAACTATAAAAGACCCAACATCGAACCCAACTTACCTTGAGGTGCCTCTATATTGCGTAGTTTAGAAACAACATTGAGAGAATATGACTCTAGAATGATCAATCTCCACCCCTTCTCATAACCCTAGATTGTAGCCCATGTCAATGCTTCCGCCTCCGTCTCTTCCACCGTTACCATCCCAAGAAGACACTTCGATTCAACGGTCACCACTACACCCATCTCATCTCTTGTAACATTCACCTTTACAAAACCAGCCGAGGCACATGTCCATTTATCCACCCTTTGATCCCTCAAGATAGGAGACACCACCTCCCTAGTCCCAGAATGAGTGAACTGAATGTGATCTTGAAACAATGATTGAGCAACATCAAAAGACTCGAAGCTAATATGCTTTTCTATTTAAAAATCCACTTATTTTTACCTCGCCACACATTCCACGCAATTTAAACCCAAACTTTAATAGCATGCATCGATTGAAAATTTTTCAAAAACAAACCAAATCGATCCCACACAACCACTTGATGTCCGAAGGAAAGTCACATTGGTAGTTAGCAAACAAACTAGATCTATCCCACACAACCACAACTCTGTGACACTATAAGAAAGCATGGAGGTCCGTCTCTTCCCGCCCATATTCAATGCACCAAGGGTCATCGACCGTTTTCTTCTTTATCAAATTGGAGTTTCATGGGATAATTCCCTTACACCTATGCCATATAAAGCTCTTAGTTGCAGGAGAGATGTCCAGTTTCCATAGCGTTTTCCAGAACCTAGACATTCCAGCCAGGTTCGAGGATCCCACGCTACCATTCTCCAATTCTTGAGGGTCCATGGCAAGATGATACACGGAGCGAACGGAGAAGAGGGGGAAAAGAAGCACCCTACATGAGATTAGTACACAAATCATTTACGCATCTGCCCACAATTTCCCAATTCCGTTGTTAAAAGATATATGATAAACCATCTTGACCCGGGGATTTCGTAGGGTGCATGTTGAACAGGACCTTCCTAGTTTCTTCCTCAGTACATGGGCTCAGAAGCATAATGTTATCCTTCATATCCACCCTAGACATCGGACCTAGTTGTTCCTCTCCCACTGAGGCCGCCCCGAAGTAAGAATATTCTGAAAATACTCCCTTGCAATACGAGACATGGCCCCTGCAGAACTCCAGCATTGCCTAGACTTATCAAAAAGCTTACAAATCTTATTCCTCCTTCGCCGCCTAGAACCCTTAGTATGGAAATATGCAATGTTATGGTCCTCCCATCGGAGCTCATTGGATTTATCCCTCTGCCACCAAATAATCCTCTTAACGAAAAGGTTTCGGTTTCGGGTCTAACCGGAATTGGATTGGTAGCAAACAACGGTTTAAGATGGTTTAAGGTGGTCGGAGGTTCGATTCTCGTGGCCAACACACACAAGCTTCCTCGACTGATTTTAAAGCCTTTTGGATGGAACACGATGATTGTGAGGAGATAATTCAATTCTCATGGTTCATTGCTTTTAAATTTCTAAAGAGAGGCACAAGTGTATTATAACGTGCCGTAGCCGTATGTCCGGGCCAAGGGTGCCGAAAGATTGCCCCGCGACCAGTCCAGTAGTGTATACGGGATGAGGCACTTACACCAGACCTATTGGTTAACGGGAAGGGGGGCAAGAGTCGGGAGATTCTTGTGCTACCTTGAAAAGTTGGAAAATAGAATGACCAAATCCACCAAAGAAAAGATAATAAACCGGGACCTTGAGTGTTGCATGCTGATTGATTTACCGTACCTTCTTATATATATGTGTGCTTTAGTGACCTTAGTATTAGAATTGTAGCTAACGGTTTTACCATGTTGTTAGGTTTTTGCAAGATAGATCTCTACCGAGAAATCGGGAGTGGAGTGGCCAACCGGGTTTCCGTACTAGGAGTTTGGGTGTTGGATTTATATAATTTTGTTTTATTTTATTACAGTAGCGTATTTATTTAACAGTTGGCTGATGTACGGGTCCAGAGTCTGTCAAGATTAAAAAGCTTCAACAATTATTATTTCAGTTCACGAGTTTTGTTCAATTCGTTCAAACCGTTTAATCTAATTGTTTAAATTTTTGTTCATATAGTTCAGACGATTTGTTCTTATTTTTTAATACTATTTCGTTCAAAATTTTATACGTTTTCGTTCAACCATTTTCTAAATAATAGTATACAAATTTTGAACTTTTTAATTCCATATTTTTTCCTTTTCTCTTAATTCATATTGTTTGTTCTAATAATACATATTTTTGTTCAAATTATTTGTACAAATTAGTCTTAACTTTTTTCATTTTTTTCGTTTTTTTTCGTTAAATTTTTTGTACAAACAATTGTATACAGTTTTTTTTTTGTTAGTTCATTTTTTTGAGAGTTCAACATTATGTTGAACTAATAAAACAAAATGTGTGATCTAATAAAAACTCTATTAATTTATTTCATTTTATTTTTTATGATGGAGACTTTTTTCATTCAAAATTTTTGTAAACTTCGTTCAAACTATATTGTACTAATGGTTCATATATATTTTGAAATAATAGTATAGAATTTTTGAATGAATTGACAGTGTATGCTTTATGAATGAATTGAACTAACTACTAGAAAATATGAGAACTAACTACAAAAAATAATATATGAACTAGTTACAAAAAATATGCGAACAGATAGTATATATTTTTGAACTGATTGGACTAAAACTATGAACTAAGATAATAACTGTTATAATTTTCACGAAAATTACAGAAAAGTCACTATGTCCCCCCTAAAAAACAGATTTTCAACAAGACAAATTTGCGCTCGTACCTTTTATAAGTTGCAAATTGTCATCGCACCTCTTATAAATCATTAAGTGACGTGGATTGATGTAAATCGTTGAATCAAGTGAATTAACGGTCCATATTACTTTGTAGCTCCTTACCGCAAGATCAAATTGTACCTTGACTATTCTCTTAACAATAACTATTTTTTTTTTCTCTTTCTACTAAAGATGTTAACTTGTAGATAATAAAAGGGTATGATTTGAAAAAATCTAAAAAATCAAGTACATCGTCCAAAATTAAAAAATATTTTCACATAATTTTAAAAAAGTAAAAATTACGCCAATTTTCCAAAACCATTTTTTATATAGAAATAATAGTACTACAGCACTACCTAGTTAAAATCATCATAACATTCAACAACACAAACAATCTAAAATTAATCACAAATATCAATCATTATCCCGCCAAAACCTATACATGTCTACTTACGTAGGGGTTGGCCAAATAATTATATTTTCCTCGACCTTTTTCAACTTATTAATATATTTTTTATGTCCAATTAATAAAGTTTATAAATACACACATTCACACCACTTACATATTCATACCAAATCCTTACCGAACATTATCTTAATACTCACTCAGTTCCTATATCCTCTCCTTTTTCCTCCCACCAACAACTTTTGCGTCAGGCAGCTGACAATTCAACAAAAATGGGATTCCTACCGTGTTCACGTCCGCCGTCACGTTACAAGCAGACGACCACCCAACGCCACCACTCCTTCTCCGATTACTCCAACTCTTCCTCACTCTCTTCCCAACCAAGTCTCCCTTCTGTCCCATCACTCCCCATGCCGCCTAATTCCGCTACCGTCAACCACCAGTGCGCCGCCACGGTCAAAGGCCACTCCTCCTATGTCTTTGCCCTTTCCCTCTCCGGAAAACACCTCTTTAGCGGCTCCCATGACGGCGAGATCCGCGTTTGGTATCGTGGAAATGAAATTAACTCTTACGCCGTCGCAACCGCTGACGGCGCCGTTAAGTCAATGGTAGTCTTGGGTGACAAGCTTTTCAGTGCACACCAGGATCATAAAATCCGTGTTTGGAAAATCGATGAGAGGCAAAACGACGTCGTTGAGGAGCAGAGGAATCTGCGTTGCATCGCTACACTTCCTACTTTAGAAGACCGTTTTTTAACGCTCTTCTCGGCCAAGAACTACGTTCGGGTTCGAAAGAACAAGACTGCCACGTGGGTGAAACACGTGGACACTGTATCTGCACTGACGCTCTCCCACGATGGGGCCCACCTCTACTCCGTCTCGTGGGATCGGACGGTTAAGATTTGGCGAACGTCAGATTTCAAATGCCTAGAGTCAATCCCGAACGCCCACGACGACGCGATTAACGCGGTTGTTGTTTCCTACGATGGACGCGTCTACACGGGATCCGCCGACAAGAAGATAAAAGTGTGGAGCAAGGAGAACAGTGATCAATATCAATTAACGGAGACGCTAGAGAAGCATAGGTCAGCGGTCAATGCTCTAGCGTTGACCCAAGACGGCGTCGTTTTGTACTCGGGCGCGTGTGATAGGTCCATAGTGGTGTGGGAAAGGGAGGCGCGTGGAGGGGAGATGGTGGTGGTGGGCGCGTTGAGGGGACATAGTAAGGCGATTCTCTGTCTAGCGGTGGTCGGGAATGAGTTGTTGTGTAGTGGATCAGCGGATCAGACGGTGAGGGTATGGCGGCGTGGAGCTGATCGGACTTACGCCTGCTTGGCAGTGCTTGACGGCCACGCGCGGCCTGTCAAGTGCTTGTCGGCCGCCGTGGATGGTGAGTCGTATTTGGTTTACAGTGGTGGTTTGGATTGTGATATTCGGGTCTGGCGAATCTGATCAGTTTCTTCTCTGTGACCCGTTTAACGTTTTTCGGATTTTTTGACCGGGTATCAGTCATGATAAATGATAATTTTGTGAAAAAATATATCGAATCAAATTTACGTGGATTTCGCAACAGAAGTGTAGAACCATCGATCTGTCGATCTAAATTGTAGGCATTAATTATGGATGGAACTGTACGTGAAGCTTCATTAAGATCATATCAAAATTTATACCTATTATCCACCACGAAAACTATATGCATGTAATGGTAGGGTTGCTCTTGATATTTTATGTAGGTTCATATAAAATCCATACTTTTCTTGAATTTTATAGTGGTTTTTGGAAAAAGGAAAATTTGTAATAAAAAGTAAATGAAACACGAGAATCACAAAGGAGAAAGAAATTAAAAATAATGATATAATTGTAATCTAAATTAAAAATGAATAGGCACTGCATCATATGTAAAATTTCTTAAACTTGTATCAGCAACAAAAATTAAGGAGTGCGAAGCTCTAGTAGGAGAGATAAGTTTGTAACGCTCGTTAATTTTTATTATATCCATATTGGGTCAAAGACGCGGAGTGCATATGTTCTGTGGGCGACACATTAACATACGGGGTTTTATCCATCTCGAGATTATCAATTACGTAGAGGACACACATTCAATAAGTCACACGCATAAGCATAAACAATTTCATCCTAAAAACAAATTGACAATAAGAGGAATAATCTATAATCTTACATATTAAGCTCATAACGTCTCGTATTATCTATTTATGTCACATATTTCTTCCTTTACATCTCAACATTAATATTATTAATTTCTTATTTATAGTAGAAAAGCATCCGCATGGATTGAGAAATACCTATTAATTATCTTGGTCGTTCTTCATCTTGATCTTAATACAAATTAGAAAATGTTAGATTTCCTAACCATTAATATTATTATTATTACGATCTTCATTGAAGTTTAGGATTTACAGTCATAGCATGATATATTTTATTTGAATTAGGTTGTTATCCATTGAAATTCGATACGTTGGTTTTGATTATGGTGATCTAGATTTTATAACTCTTCTATGATCCTTGATATTATAAACTTGATTATTTTTTTATTCTAGTCATTCTAGAACAAGCAATGAAAATACCTTATTTTTTCTCCCTTATTGCTACAATTTGTGTTATTGTTGTTCTCATGCTAATCAACCGATTAACCCTATCTGATTAGCCAATTTGTATGTTTTTCTCAGTTTATATTATTCACATAGTGATGCCCGATCTATGTGTTTTTGTTCCATTCGTTTTTTGTGACTTATTATTACCTTTTTACAATTAATTTGTCTAAATCACATGGATTTGGTGCTTGCAAGAGAAGGGTAGATCCATCGATCGGTAGATCTAGATCGTAGGCATTAATTGTGGATGGAGTTGTACGTGAAGCTTCATGAGATCATATCAAAATTTATACGTATTCATGTGCATATATTATCCACCACGAAAAGTATATATGCATGTAATGATAGGGTTGGTCTTGATATTTTAATGTAGATTTTTTTTATAAATGGAAAATTTGTAATAAAAGAAACGTGACACACGAGAATCATAAAGGAGTTTGGAGAAAGAAATTAAATAAACGATATGTTTTAATCTAAATTAGAAATGAATATGTAAAATTTCTCAAGCTTGTATTAGAAACAAAAATTAAGGAGACAAAAGTTCTAATATGAGAGATATTTGTAAAGTTTTTTCTTTGAAAAAGTAAATATAATTGACTAAATAATGTCAATCTTAAGATGTTTTGTTCATCGGTGATGAACCGGATTATGAGCTATATAGGTGGTGTTAACACCAAGTGTGAAGGCAATATATAGAGGCACGACTAACAGGGTAGTGCACCTCAATAAGGAGGTTTTGGATCTACGGACAATCAATCATTACCCGGCTTCGGTGCTAGAACTTGACTCTTCGACGAACAAGAGAAAAATGTATCATGAAGAAACGCACAATAGGAAGTGTAGACTTGCCAATGTCGAAACAGTCGGTCCAATGGACTTTTAACGAGGGTTGAAACCTGAGCCTCAAATCTCGAAAAATATTTACCAGATTCAATCATAGAATAAGGTCATGATCGAAAAAATGGAAATTATGTGGTGATTTTTGTGATTAGTTGTAAATCTTGTAATCAAATACACAAACTAGAAAACAAAAGATAGAGATCGGTCTTACAAAGAAAATGAATCGGTCTGATCGAAGAGTGAAAGTTATGAATCGAGAGAAGATAAAACGAAATCCTTAGCAATAGATCGAAAAAGAAAAACAGAAGTTGACCCGGCAATGCATACCTATCGGTCCAATTGGTAGTAGTAAGGGAGAGGAAAAAGGGGTTTGTATAAGATCATCTATTATTGGGCTAGTCGAGAGACCTCTTGGGCCAAGTATTGGGCTTGGTCCAAATTTTTTTCAAAACTTCTTTGCGTAAGTGGAAGGTCATTTCAAGGTCACGTGTAGAAAGAAGGAGGGAGAGGTTGAGCGACATGTATGGTGTTCGAGCAATTCTGCACGTTTCCTGATGTTCTTCACTTACTCTCGGACATCGGTCATTCTTGTCTTGATCTTGACTTCTTTGATGGTAGGGAGATTCTTAGTGTGTATGAGGTAATTCTGTTACATGTGGATCATTTGTACTCACAAATACCTAAAATGCACGTAATTACAAAAACCAACCAGTCGATCTCTAAAACACTAATAGGAAGAAAATAGATCGATAATATCGATATGTCATTTATCCCAAAAGAGGTAGGAAACGCTAATTAGAGTGTTATCAACATACTAACTAAAAAGGATTCTTTCCCAACTAAGGACTTCTAAAGGATGAAGATGTTCAAAGTACTTGTGCACGTACCAAAGGGAAATTCTAAAGAAGAGTTCATTCGCAGGATGATTTTTTTGTGAGAGTTTATCATTATTATTGTCTTTGGCAATTGTGATTATTCATTGTGCTCAATTAAATATATCTCGGATTTATTTATGCTTAAATTGATATGTGTTTGTCATCATAAAAAAAGGGAAAAATTGTTGGAAAGTCAAGAAGTTATCATTTCATGGTATCTAAGTACTCTTAGGATTTGAAGAAGACAAATCTCATGCGAACTTTCTAAACATGTGTTTGAGTTTATATTTTAGGAACGATGAAGTACCTATGAAGGTACGTACTTGTAATGGAGTAGTAAACACGGTTACTTCCATACTCAAACATATGGAATTATCTACCTAAGTGTCGGATGCAACTAGGATTTTCATTTATAAGACAGAGGAAGGTGGCCAAGCATATCAAGAGAAGATCATGTGGTGTGTCCATGAAGATCACCTATCCATGTTATTTTATTCATTTTTAGGATATTATGTATCTAGCAGATCTTGTTAGTATATTAGTCAAGTGCCTAATCTAAGGATAATATTCTAACTATTTTTTAGCTAGAATCTTATCTTATCAATCTTATCTTAGGGCTATATATATACACACTAGGGTTAATATTCTCATTAATGTTAACCCTTTACATACAGAGCTTAGTTGAAGAAAGAATAAAGCTTTTTAAGAGTTAGTGTAGGCAAGCTTATTGAGGTTGTATTGTGTTAGGTTATCTAGGTTCAAAGGAGTGTAGTTCGAGTGCTACCGTGTAACAAAAATAAGTAATCAATAAACTTCTTTATATTCTGATATATGATAACTAGAAAAGGAGTGATTTTGATCTTAGATTTTTGGCTGATAATATGAGGTTTTCACTATATATATAATTGTGTTATATACTTAAACCGTTTTTGTTATAAATACTTTTCACTTGTACGCTCCCAATATACTTATAATAAACTACGCGTTTCAAAGCTCATAAACTAAAAGTAACCCTCAAAGCAACATTGTCATGTATAAAAAAAAGTATAGGAATTTTTCGGATGATGCCCCTATGATTTGGGTTTATTTGATTTTGTCCAAGGGGCTTTTAAGTATGAATGATGTCCTTTTACACAATTTCAAATTTTGTCAAATTTTATTAAACTTGTCAAACTCTCCTTATCTTTTATTTATAAAATGGAAAAAAAACTGAAAAAAAGAGAATGAATTAAATAAAAATTAACAAATTAAATAAAAGAAAAATATATCATTCATATTCCTTCACCATGAACAACGAAGAGCGATATCAAAAATGAAGAAGGGGAAATATTTGGAAAACCTAAGAGACCGACGGCTGCAGGGAAGGCAACACTTCCTTGACCGGCGGTGGAGGCCAAAGTCTACAAAATGATTTGAGATACATTTTAGTATAATTGGTGTTGGACAACTGCACGATTGTGATCGTGATGCATCACATCCAAACAAACTTGTAATTGTGCAAGTTCTCTCTTGTCAAATTGGTGTTTTGATATTGTCTTTGATAAACTAGATATGAACAATTTTCGACAAAAAACTACAAATCTAGAGTGATCTTGCAAAACAATAACGATTCAAACCAACAAACAAAATTTGGTGACGCAGTTCGGGTTAAAACCCTACTCTGCGGGATTTCAAGAGGGGAAATCCGTCCCAATCCACTAGGTAGATAGAACGTATGATTACAAGTAACAACAACTTCAAATCAAGACCAATAAGACCCTAACCAAGAGAAAACTAAACAAGAACAACAAGATAACAGAAGTCAAATGATGCCAACGCAACTAGAAACAAGCTTCCAGTGAAGCTTGTGATCTAAATCTGATCTTCCCACGAAACACACAAGATCGCTTCTCACTTTCTTTCTTTTTCTTCTCTCTTTCTCTCTTTCGCTTCTTGGAGAAGAGGAACTCAGGAATCGGCCGAGTGTTTGTACAGTACCTCCACAGCTCTGGAACGAAGCTTTTATACCTATGGTTAAGAGGAGACGTCAATTAACACGTGAAGATGTCACGTGCTCTCATTAATCCAACAGCGAGACGGATCAAGACAAGCCCATCAACAAAAAAGGCTCAACTAGCAAGAATTACAACGGCTGCCCCCAAGTTTACACATATTTACACATAACAGCTGAAACTTATTAAGTTTCCCATAGTGACACAACATACAAGATCACCATACACATTATTGCATCTTAGGTTATGTTTGAATCATGTCAGGATATCACTTAACACCTTAAGTTCCCTTGTACATTATCAAACAAGTCCTAAACCACCAACTAATGTATAGACATTCAAGTATATGTGTAATAGGGATAAATGGTACAAGTATTTGAAGTTGTAGTAACTATAAGTATAACCTATTGATTATTAATATAACAATATGCCCTCCTAATCAACAGGTACTACAGTTCTATCTTCCAATAGTGGACTGGTGGCTCTCCTGTCCTTCATCAATCCATAGCTCCACATATCTCAGTGTACATCATAGATATGTAGAAAATTCCTACAGTAAGCAAATTTATCAACAGTGACAATCTTAGTACTAAAGTCAGAAGGATTTAGATCACCTTTAATCTTCTGTACAATTATATGCTTGTGTTTCACTTTCTTTCTAATATAATGAAACCTAACATCAATATGCTTAGTTCTTTCATGATACATGGATCCTTGTAGAGATAAAGAGCACTTTGACTATCAATATTGATAACAGGTATATATGATTTATTATCTATTTCCTCAAGTAAACCTTTTAACCAAGTAGCTTCTTTGGCAGCCTCAGTGGCAGCCATATATTCAGCTTCTGTTGAAGATAAGGCAACCACAGACTGTTGTTGAGATTTCCAGGAAATACAATTACCAACCCAAGTAAAAAAACAGAGCAGTAGTAGATTTCCTATTATCTTTATTACTAGCATAGTCAGAGTCAACATAGCCACACAACTCATCAACAAAACTGTGTTCTTTATAAACTAAACACTTATTTTTAGTTCCATTCAAGTATCTCAGCATATACTTCATAACATCCCAATGTAACAAGCCAGGATTAGACATAAACCTACTTAGAACACTAATACCAAAGGCTAAGTCTGGTCTAGTACAAAGCATAACATACATCAAAGAACCAACAACAATATCATAAGGTACATTTATCATTTTTGATTTACTTTCAGGAGAAGTAGGACAATCTCTCTTAGACAACTCTAAGTGTCCTCCTAAGGGAACAAGTGCAGGCTTAGCATTTTCCATGTGAAACTTAACTAACACCTTTTGAACATAATCAGTTTGGGATAACAACATGGTTTTATTAAGCCTATCTCTTATTATAGTGATGCCTAATATTTTCTTAGCATTACCTAGATCTTTCATATCAAAATTGTTTTTAAGGTCATGCTTGACACCAGTAATGAGAGCTTTAGAAGAAGAAATAATCAATATGTCATCAACATATAGTAAAATATACAAAGGAGCATGATTTTTGATGTTCTTAAAGTAAAGACAAGTATCATATTCACTTCTAATAAATCTCAGTTTGGTCATACAAGCATCAAACTTCAAGTTCCACTGTCGTGGAGACTGTTTCAGACCATAGATAGATTTCTTAAGAAAGCATGCATCATTAGGTCTATCTAAATCGATAAAGCCTTTTGGTTGAGACATATATATAGTTTCAACTAAGTCACCATGCAAGAAAGCAGTTTTAACATCCATCTGTTCTAATTCCCCATAGACAACAACCATAGCAAGTAAAAGTCTAAGAGTTTTATACTTAACCACAGGAGCAAAGATATCATTATAATCAAGACCTTCTTTTTGTGTAAAACCCTTGGCAACTAATCTAGCTTTAAATTTGGTTGGCTCATCTATATTTGTCCCTTCTTTTATTTTATAAATCCATCTACACTGTATGAGCTTAGATTTTTCAGGCTTATCACACAAAATCCAAGTACTATTAGCATTCATAGAAGCAATTTCATCATGCATAGCAATACCCATTTCTTAGCATCAGAACAACTAATAGCTTGTTCATAAGTCTCAGGAGTGTAAGGTTGTGACACAACATTAGCAGTCAAAAGAGCATATTCAACAACATTAGCAACATGATACTTTCTATTAGGTATAACAGTTCTAGGCAATCTATCCCTAGTCAGTTGATAATTTTTAGTTTTTTCAGAAACATCAGATATAGATGAAGATGAAGCATGCAAGTTTGACATATCATTTATATCATTCACATCAGAAGCATGATCATTAGACACTTTATTATCAGAAGAACTATTATGAGAAGAGAAAGGATCAGAATTACCCTCCCTTAATGGTTGCATATGCTCAGTCACTGTGTTATCATTCATTTCAGAGTGAGGATCCCCATTGTTTGCTTGTGAGCTGGTATTAGGCTCCAAGTTATTATTAGGCTCCTCTGAACCCTCAATAGAGTAATCTCCAATGTCAAACTCCACCTCAGAATTGTGTGGAGCTTCACTGGGAGTGTAGAAGTGTACAGGCACTTCTCCTTTATCACCTGTAGGCTCGGTATTGGTAGTTAGTTTTTCCTTAAAATAGAACTCAGTTTCATTAAAAGTGACATTCCTAGAAGTGATCACTTTGTAACCTCCAGGTTGAATTAAAAGAATTTTATACCCTTTATTATTCTCAAGATAACCAAGCATAACTCCCTTTATAGCCCTTGGTTGTAGCTTACCTTGCACTATGTGTGCATAAGCAGTGCATCCAAAGGGCCTAACGTATGCTAAGTTGGGTTTCCTGAAAGTCCACATTTCCTGAGGAGTTTTAAAATCAATGACAGAGGAGGGAGATCTATTAATAAGGTAAGCAGTTGTCGTGACAGCTTCACCCCATATGGTTGGTTTTAAGTCAGCACTAACTAACATACATCTAGCCTTTTCAAGCAAGGTTCTATTCATTCTTTCTGCATTACCATTCTGTTGTGGGGTACCTGGGACAGTCAAATGTCTCCTGATGCCAGCCACTTTACAAAATGAGTTAAACTCATTATTACAAAACTCAAGACCATTGTTTGTTCTAAGACATTTGAGTGTATGTGTTGTTTGATTTTCAACTAGGGCTTTTCAATTTTTAAAAGTTCCAAAAGACTCATCTTTAGTTTTTAAAAGATATATCCAAACTTTTCTGGAAAAGTGATCTAAGAAAGAGATAAAATATCTCTTTCCTCCTACAGTGTCAACCTGTGCAGGCCCCCATAGGTCAAAGTGAACATACTCTAAAGGGTGATCACCTTTGTAACTAGAGGTAGTGAAACTATGTTTGGATTTTTTACCCATTATACAACTCTCACAGAAGGTTATGACAGTAGGTTCTTGGTCTAGCAAGCCTTGTTTATAAAGGCTTTGTAAACCCCTATTTCCTATATGTCTTAGTCTATTATGTAATAGGACAGTTTTCTCTAAAGTCATAGGATTTTTATCTTTAATTAAGTTGATTTCAGGTGAAGTAACTACATGGTACAACCTACCCTTTTTGACACTCTTAACTAAGACAACTCCATGCCTACTGACTTGTCTAACCCCATTTTTAGTGTGTATAGTGCAACCTAGATCATCAAAGACAGATTCTGAGAGTAAGTTCCTTCTAAGCTTAGGCACCCATCTTACATTTTGTAAGATCCTAACTTTACCATCATGCATGATCATAGGAATATTTCCTATGCCTTTAACAGCTAAAGAGGAATTATCTCCTAGCATAACATCACCACCATCATATAAATGCAGATTTTTAAACAAATGCTTATTAGATGTAGCATGCATAGTACAACCTGCATCTAAAATCCAGGAGTTATTATCATGAGCATGGTTTATAAAGTCACACATAAGCAGGTTATTAGAACAGGAAATATCACAAGATAAATCGGAGCACATGCTTTTATTATTATCAACATATAAACTGGAACAAAGTAAAAGTTCACAGGGATAGTCATACTAAAAGACAGAAGCAGAGTGAACATTTTTATCTTTGTTTTCTAACTCATCCTTCTTTTTCTTTCTACATTCATCTATAAAATGTCCCAGTTTACTACAATAAAAGCATTTCTTATTAGATTTATCTTTATGATCTTTATTTTCAGATTTGTCCTTAAAGAAGTGTTTCTTCCTATCATTTTCCCTTTTAAAATTCTTTTTGCCTTTAAACATGAGAACTTTAGTTTGATTTTCATTTTTATTTCCAGTTTTAATTTTAAACACTTTCATGCTTTCATTTTTCTGGACAATTGACTCAAGAATCTTATCCTTAGATATTTCATCTTGATTGTATTGAATTACATCTTTAAAGTTATCAAACTGAGCAGGCAAAGAATTTAATAAAAGGATAGCAGCATGATCATCAGAGATTTTATAATTGCATCTTTCTAAATCCTGAGTTAATTTCAGAAATATATCCAAATTATCTTGTAAAGACATGTGAACATCCATTCTAAAGTTAAACAGTTTACATAGCAAAGATATTCTACTAGGCAAAGACAATCTAAGGTACAAATCCTCTAATTTTTTCCATAACAGTGAGGGATCAGTAATACTTACAACCTGTCGGGCTACATCATCAGATAGCCATATTCATATTTCAGAATGAGCTTGTTCCTCCAATTTCACATTTCTGTCGGGTGAAGTGTCAACTGGGAACTTTCCTTGGACAATGTTCCATCATTTTTCTCTAATGAGAATAGCCCTCAACTTCAGCTGCCATATGGCAAAGTCTGAAGTGCCATCAAAGGGCTTTATCCGGACTGTGTTCTCTGACATAGTCCCTTGTTCACAAGAACAAGATCCCAGATGTCAGATACTATTTTTATTTTGAATTTTTCAAAAAACAAAAAACAAAGCAAGATTGAGAACACTTAAGTTTCTCAATCTCAGAATTTTTGTTTGGTAGAAAAGGTTTTAAAAGGCACAAAAGACTAGTAAAACACTTTTTAACTCGAAGAGCAAGATCATCAGCGGAAGCAAAGACAGAATCAAAGTTTTCAGACTCAAAGAACACAAACTAGGGTTTCGAAGTTCTTTAAAAGACTATAAAAGCTCTGATACCAAATTGATAAACTAGATATGAACAATTTTCGACAAAAAACTACAGATCTAGAGTGATCTTGCAAAACAATAACGATTCAAACCAACAAACAAAGATTTGGTGACGCAGTTCGGGTTAAAACCCTACTATGCGGGATTTCAGGAGGGAAAACCCGTCCCAATCCACTAGGTAGATAGAACGTATGATTACAAGTAACAACAACTTCAAATCAAGACCAATAAAACCCTAACCAAGAGAAAACTAAACAAGAACAGCAAGATAACAGAAGCCAGATGATGCCAACGCAACTAGAAACAAGCTTCCTGTGAAGCTTGTGATCTAAATCTGATCTTCCCACGAAACACACAAGACCGCTTCTCACTTTCTTTCTTTTCTTCTCTCTTTCTCTCTTTCGCTTCTTGGAGAAGAGGAACTCAGGAATCGGCCGAGTGTTTGTACAGTACCTCCACAGCTCTGGAACGAAGCTTTTATACCTAGGGTTAAGAGAAGACGTCAATTAACACGTGAAGATGTCACGTGCTCTCATTAATCCAACAGCGAGACGGATCAAGACAAGCCCAACAACAAAAAAGGCCCAACTAGCAAGAATTACAACGGCTGCCCCCAAGTTTACACATATTTACACATAATAGCTGAAACTTATTAAGTTTCCCATAGTGACACAATATACAAGATCACCATACACATTATTTCATCTTAGGTTATGTTTGAATCATGTCAGGATATCGCTTAACACCTTAAGTGCCCTTGTACATTATCAAACAAGTCCTAAACCACCAACTAATCTATAGGCATTCAAGTATATGTGTAATAGGGATAAATGGTACAAGTATTTGAAGTTGTGGTAACTATATGTATAACCTATTGATTATTAACATAATAGTCTTTGCAGTGAAATCAAAAAAAAGAACAAGAAAACCAAGGATGAAAAGAGAGCAAAGAAAGTAGAGTTAGTTTTGAAGTAAAAAACGCAGACAAAGAGTGTACTATAGGGAGAAAGAGCTAAAGGACCAAAGCTTGGAGGTGACGGTGGAAAGCGCTAAATTTGTTGTCACTCTTTCTTACCTAACATTGAGTGTTATGAGTGATAAGAGTTTAGCCTAAATTTTGTTTTGAATGGATATCAAATCCTTTTGTAGACTTGCATTTCTCTAAATTATGTAGCACAATTTGCATCTTTTAGTGCTTGATAGTGGTCTGGATCGATCATTGGGGGGTTGAGTTAAGCCTTTGGATTGTCGGTTTGGGTTGTGCTTTGACCAGCCTTTGATTATTTTGCTCCTGCAATCTTCAATTGGGTAGATAGTTGTTTCAGCTATCAGTTAAAACAGTCATGTCGGTCGAATTTGTTCAGATTTCGGATCTATGATTGTTTTGGCGGACGCTTCCTTGACCGGCAATGGCCTTTCAGGTTTCGGAAATCTTTCCGCTTCTTTGTTTTTGAAATTGCTCTTCGTCGTTTAGTGTGAAGAAAATAAACAATAAATTTCTTTTATTTTATTTGTTTGCATTCAATTCTTTTTTTTGGGGTTATTTTCATTAGTTAAAGATAAAGAGTATTTTGACATATTTAATGAAATTGGATAAAATTTGGAATTATGTAAAGTTGAAGGAATCATTCAAACAAAAAAAATCTTAGACAAAATTCAAAAATATCAAACCAAATAACATCATCCGAAAAATCCCATAATTATATTAACTCCTTTTTTTTAATCATAATCTAAAATCCCAAAATTATATTAACCTCTAAATTGAAGCTCAAACGTACCAACTCCCTAGTTGTTGTTTCTTTTATTAAAACCAAACACACTTTTTTTTCAGCAAATAAGTTGTTGTTTTTTGACTCCCTAGTTGCTGTTTTTTTATTAACTATTGACTAATTTTAACCCGTCGTATTGATATTATACTGCAATAATCTAATATTTCTTGTTGTAAGATTTGGAAGAATACGATCTTTATATCTTTTTTAGTTAACAATTTTTTTTAAAAAAAGAAACTTATTTATATAACTCTAGTTTTATCCCCTTTTTTTTTTAGAAAAATATAAATTTTATCCTTTTTTCTGAAAATAATAAGTTTTTACATCGAAAATGAGATACATTTCGAGCCTAATATATAAGATCAATGATATACTTTTTCTATTGTCAATTGGTGTTATGATGGAAATCCGTTAAACTTATTTATTAGGCTTGAGTCTAACGTGCATGTGCGCTCGTGTACACACGGTCCTCGTTCTACGTCTATTTGTATCGGATTTTGACACATATTTATTACTTTCTACCTTTATATTTTAATCACGCAATGCACATTGTTAGTGTGCATGCTTCCTGCCTGCGAGGAAAGAAAGAAGTTAAGAGTGACAAGGTTCAGATTTGCAAGATCTGGACATAACTTGATATTGGTCATTGATAAAAAAAATGTTCAAAATTAACATCAACGGGAAGGGAAACACATACGTACTCTATCATAAGTTGTCTCTGGCACCGTGCGTTGTGTGCGAATACCTGCTCCCACTACGTTTTTTTGCAAGTTTAGTGAATAGTATTCACGTGGATGTTAACTAACGTTAGAGATTTTGAGAAGACGCACTTACAAGATATCACGAAGCGCAGTTAAGCCTATGAAGGCGAGTCATGTGACTCAACAACGCCGAGAAGGGTATATTTATCTCGCTGAAGGAAAAGGAAGCGTGGAATGAAGAATGAGCTAACGGAGTTTAAGGTAGAGTACCCCGAGAGGGTAGCTTTCATGAGAATGGTAACTTGGAAGCATAGAAGAATGGTAAGTCACTGACATAGGAGAATGTCAATTATCAACTAATTGGTGACAACTGAGAACGCGCGTGTGCGGGTGGTCTATGGATGAGTGTGGGGAGAGTAACCAGGCTGTGGAATCATAAAGGAACGGTAACAAGAGCTTAGATTATATCTTAAACTCTTCTTTTGAAGTTATTATGGAGAACACCAGTTTGCGGAAAGAGAGACGGTTATCTCCATTTGTACATCGACTACAATGAACCGAACAAGATTACAATGAAGAACAAGTACCCCCTTACCACGTATAGATGATCTACTCGACCGGTTGCAAGGGTCGGTGGTCTCTTCTAAAAACGAGTTAAGGTTTGATTGTCACCAATTGAGAAGTCGAGACTGGGGTAGTGCAAACATCGCATTCTGGACAAACCATGGTCACTCCGAGTTGTAGTGATTCCATATGGGATTACCAATGCCCGAATAGGACATTCTGGCCTACTCTCGAAGAAGAGTGAAGTCTAAGACTTCTTGAGAGTGAGTATGTATTGATATGCATATCTCTTGTGAGCAGGTTGTGGGTTCCTCCTTAAGGAAGCAAGAGTGTGGTGACTTGAGTGTGGTGACGAGGTAAGTCTCCGGACTTACTTAGCTCGTATTTTACGTATTAGCATTGATGTGTGTTTGGTGGTGTGTGTTTATGTTCTTGTTATAAACAATTAAACCGGTAATTAGGACCACCGACCTTATGTATTATTTTGGCCCAAGTGTATGAGAACGGGCGGTGACACTCTGCCTAGTTCTGCGTGGGTCTAGGAGGATCTCGGCGACTAGCCCGGCGGGTCAGATGGTCGGGTGCATCTGTACCATTCTTTTCCGGTAAGAAGGGACCGAGGCGAGACCACAGTGGTCTCATGTCACAAACTGAAGTTGAATTAGAACGGGATATGACTTAATAATATAAAGATAATAAACCGGACTTGTGTGTTCTATGTTATGTGCTATGTATGTGTTTTTGCCTTCACCGCTTTTCTAATGCTTCAAATATGAGCTAACGGTTTTAAACCGTGGTTGTAGATGACTTGCAGGTTAGGGACGCCGCCGAGTGAGGTGGAGGAGTGGACAGCCGGGGTCTCCGTACATTATAGGACGGGGACGTTTTTGGGATATGTCTTTGTTTTGTGGATTATGTAGTACGGTTTGGTTTTCTTATCGGAGTTGTGATGTTTTGAGGACTCGGCTGAGTTTCCACTTTGTAGTCTTTACATTTCGGTTTTCTCATACATTAAAACGTTTTGAGTTTTCGCCTTTATATGTGCCTTGTTGGAAAGGTCCGGTGAAATTGTTGTCAAGCTAAGGGTCGGGACCCATTGTGAGGTCTCGCCCGTAGCATCCCGAGTCCCGCGAATTTGGGGTGTTACAAAAGGCGTCTAAAGACAATTTCCTTTAAATACACGGCGTCAGAACTACCAATGTATAATTGACGCATATTGAGATTGTGTGTCGGGTTTAATGTATTGATGTGGATTGTTCTTTGCAAATTCATATTTTCTCCAAACAATTAAAATTATGACACTGACGCGCAGTGAGACTTGTCAACGCAATATGGACGCATTTGGGAAGGTTGAGAAGACGGGATTGTTATAGAGATTATTTGACCCTAAATTATTTTGGAACTATTTTAAAATAAATTTTAATCAAGTTGCACTTGGATTATCGATTATTTGAAGGATTATTGAGGATAATAATCTCTAAAATAATCTCTCGAAATTGCCCGATGACCCTATATTTTTTTTTGAAAAATTATAAGTATGATGCGCAGTGAGATTATGAGTCAGTTTTTGGTAACTTTAACGTTGTGTTTTTTAAAGACTCTTTTCATTAACACCACAAAGGCTAAAAATTTATGATTAGTAAATAATTAGGTTTGATCGATGCGGTAAATATATTTTTTTTTTGTAAATGGTAAATCGTAGATCACCCGGTTCGATCGGCTTAGCCGCTCTACGTCTGGATCGGGTAGAAAGTCGTGGCTCATTGCTGGGAGATACCCTCCCAATATCAATTTTTCCATACATGCCGTCAGGAGAATTCGAACTCGAATCTCCAAGCTAAACACTTAAGGAGTCTAGCACCACATCCCACTAGACGAACTGAATATTGGTTAAAAGAGGGGTGCAACACGAGGACTTCCCAGTAGGTCACCCATCTTAGTACTACTCTCGCCCAAGCACGCTTAACTTCGGAGTTCTGATGGGATCCGGTGTATTAGTGCTGATATGATCGCACCCGATGCGGTAAATATTAAATTTTATAGGTTGAAGTTAATAAAATTTCAAACACAATAAATGAAACCTAAAAAAATTAAAAAAATTAAAGTATGGAAATAAAACAGATTAAAAATCATTAATTTAGTAATAAATATTAAAAATTATGCTTAACTTTAAGGTAACTTCACCAAGGCAAATATCTTAACTAACTTGAGCATTAATTTATATATTTTGCAAACATAATGGTTAACAAGAATGAATTCCAATCAGTAGCACTCTGGCCAAGGGTTGGGCTGAGAGTAAATGAAAAGGAAACAAAGGCCCAACCAAAGTCTTTGGATCTCCTTTTCCATTTCTTTTATTCATAATCGATCCAAACTAAATACATTTAGTTTATAAATTAATAGAGTTTATTTAAATTCCCTCTTAAAACAGTATGTTTGAATTTGTATATGGAACCAAAGTATTTGAATCTCCTTTTCCGTGGAAAGTACGTAGAGCGGAGCTTTGATGTTAGATCTTAAGAACAATAATTAACAATGAAATTGAACCAGGTTATTGAGTCTACGTGATCAACTGTTATTATGAAAAATATCTAGTAGAAAAAAAGTATTAAAACAAATAAATATGAAGGTAGACAATACACATTAAATTCAAATAATAATCGTAGCCTCCACATTTGGAACGATTTCTTGAAAAATAAGAATTTATGTCAGAGTGAGTCCATCCAGGTTATTGAGCTAGGTGATGAAGCTACATTTGGGGGTGTTGAGACCACCATAAACGCAACGGTGTCAGTTGACAGTAGGTCCTTTTGGCTCTGAGAATGTTGTAAGGTTTTGAGGTGGAGAATTTGTTGTTAGCGTTGGTAAGGGATTCAATGGTGGTTTGGTGGTTGTTGTTGAAGATCAATTCATCACGAATCTTAATTAAAGATCTCCATAAGTAGCTAGAGGAAGGATTAGCTTGACAGTTCCAAATGTTATATCTCTTCAGGTAGTTGACGTTGATCCATGAGGTCCATAAGTTGTTAGAATGTATGTGAAACTCGTAGATGTATCTAGCAACACTTGCTTTGTTCCAAGAGAGGATTTACTTGAAGCCAAGTCCTCCCTCCATCTTTGAGAGGCAAACACAATTCCAAGTGACTAATTAAGGCGTGACTGCTGTAACCTTTCCCGCACTAGAGGTAAGAGTGGATAATACTCTCAATTTTGTTAGTAATCGTCGCCGGAAGGAAAAAGAGAGAGCTCCGGTACAAATGAATGGAGAAGAATGTTGATCTGATGAGTTGCATTCTTCCTGCATAGGAGAGCATTCTCGCATTCCATGATTGAATCCTTCTTGTGAGTCGGTTGATCAGAGGTTGGTAGTCAGAAATCACGAACCTTTTGGCACCCAAAGGGACACCAAGGTAGTTGAAAGGAATAGAGCGCCAATACTCATGCCAAGGCTGGTGACGATGGAGTTTTTGTCGGTCTCAAAAATACCTCCAAGAAAAACAAAAATAAAAGATAAGCCCAATTCAAGGCATATCAACAAATCTCTATCTTGACTTGAATCCTCATAGATATAACAGATGCATTAGTCAATGCCCAAACCAACTTCTCTCTCTATCCAGATGCGGCCCAACAACTTATGACATTTAGAAAATCCAAACAATGTTGGAACTTGATGCGAGGTATTCGCTTGGTGAACATATGAGCAGTATTATCAACAGTCCCTACTTTCTTCACCCTAATCATCTTCTCACTTCTCAAGAAATGATACTTGACGTCAATATGTTTAGTCCTCTCATTATGAACCTGATCCTTGACCAAACAAATTGCACTCAAACTTTCATAGTATACAATAGCATGATCATGGTGTATACCTAGATCACTAACGAATCCCTTTAACCGAATTCCCTCTTTAGTTGTATTTGTCAAATTCCATGAACTCTACCCCTATAGTAGACAAAGTAACCGTGGGTTGTAAGCTTGCCTTCCAACTCACAATAGAACTTCCAAGAGTTAAAACATAATCGGTCATAGATCTTCTAGTATATATCAACATCTCCTGCATTATCAGAATCAGAGTACCCTATGACCAAACAATGTGTATCATTCATAAAAACAAGCCCAATGTCAGATGTACCTCTAAGGTACCAAAATATCCTCTTCACAACTTGCCAATGTTCTTTTCTTGGTTGCCCCATTAACCCGCTGATGACACTAACAACTTGTGTCAAATTTGGTCTTGTTCAGACCTTATCATACATCAAACTCCCTACTGCGCTAGCATAAGGGACTCGTGACATACACTTCTTCTCCTCATCCGACTAAGGTGAAAACAAAGTGGTAAGATGGATGTTAGCATCACTAGGTGTATTAATTGGTTTGGCCGATAACATTTCGAACCTTGACAACACATTTTCAATGTAGCCATTTTGTGATAAGAAAAACTTCTTATGACCCCTATCTCTAAGAATCCTCATTCCTAGAATTTTCGAGTTGCTCTCAGATCCGCCACCACATCTCCATTGCTACAATCCACTGTGTAACTTCTAACCAAATACAACTTCTCTATAGGTGGATGGTTCGTGATTATCCACCTCTTCTATAACTTGTAGGACAAAACCAACCATATCCTCAAAATTGTACCTTTGTGGAGGTCTTACTCCAACTCTTCTTGAGCGTCCCTCAACTAAGCTTCGGTGATAAGCTTCTGATGGTTGATCTTCATTTGCCATAATTTGCATCCCCCTTTTACCCATATGACCAAGTCTTATATGTCATAAATTAGTCAAGTCATACTTGTGAACCTGTAAAGATGCAACATAAACAGACCCATAAAAAGTAAAACATTGTTGGAAATATAAAGTGTCCCTTTTGGCACTTTTTAAAATAACATCAGAACCCTTGCAAACACTTTGAATTCCACCTTCACCTTTGAAACAAAACCCATTACAATACATCATACTCAAGGATACCAAATTCTTAGTAATAAGTGGAACATACATGTCTGACCTCGTTCAATGTACAAGATAATCTACCTTCATATGTCTTGATTTAATCGAACCAATTCAAACCGCCTTGCATACATAATTGATGGCCATGGAAATACCGTCACTGTCTACCTACTTATAAGTTTCGAACCACTATTTGTCATAACATATGTGATAGGAAGCTCCAGAATCAACAACCCACACATCAACCTAATAAGTGTGTCAACCAATAACCAAAGATATATCATCTTTTACAACAATTGTAAAATCAAAATCATGCACTTCTTCTTCTTAGAACATTCGTTCTTCCAATGTCCTCTCTCCTTACAGTAGTTGCAGACATCCTTAGGCTTAGGACCTTATTAATTACACGACTTCTTGCCCTTATTCTTGCCCGATCTTTCTTGTCTCTTGCCTCCGCTTGTAAACATACCATATGTCTGATTGTCCTTACCTACACCATTTTCATTCACCTTGTGGTGTAGTTCCCTTGTAGGAAGGGCAGACATGACATCTTCTAGAGTAATAGTATCTTTTCCAACAACAAATTATTGAACAAAGTTTTCATATGATGACTGCAGTGGTACCAACAAAATCAACGCAACATCCTCGTCCTTAATCTTAACATCAATATTACGTAAGTCTAGAAAAATTGTGTTCAAGTGATCTAAGTGTTCACGAAGTTGCGTACCCCGTGAACTTGTCGATCTTCATTTTAAAAGAAGACATATTTCTCTCATATTACAGAAAATCAAAGAACTAAAATCTATGATATCAGTTTGTTGTGCGGAATTACTGAGAAATAACATAATTCAACAATCAAGAAAGACAACACACAAAATTATAATGGTTCACCCAATAATGACTACGACCACTTTTAAGAGTGATTTTATTGAGAAGTTTCATAGTACAGATAAACAGATGATAAATAGGTTATTCAGATTATACGGGTTATCAAAGTTATTATAGAGAAAGAGAAAAATCTATAATATATAGAGTAATGAAACCCTAGGTTTATACTTGAGAACCTCTTACACTAAGGAGTGAAAATATTTAAAATTCGTTGGATTAATGACGAACGATCCATATTAAAGGACTATCATAGACATTCATTGGAGAGAAGCATTTGATCAAATAAATAATATATTTACTAGTAATAAATAGATTAAGTAAATAAGACAACTGCATATCGATCTTAATTATGAAGGAATGAAAAGTCTATGAACAAAATCAACAATAAATTTTTTTATTAATGCTTATTATGTTACTTTCCTGGAACCTCAAAACATTTCGTCTTGGAATATATATAATTCTTACCGAGTCCAAACTAACACTAAAATTTCATATGAATTCTATTCCTCATGTATAACCAAACGAACACTAACTAGTCAATCAGTCGCTTTGTATCATGGGTTAATCTAGATATTATAGCTCACTGGAAAGCCCTACTACCTCTTTCGGACTCTTTAGGCTTTAGGAACATCTAAGAGACATATAATACTCCAAAACTTTATCCCTTAATTCAAAACCCAACTTTCAATTCTCTCTCACTGTGTTCGAGATCAAGAAAACATTCTGAAAGTGCAATCATCATGTCTGCTTCCTTCTTCTCCTCCCCTTCATCGTCGTCATCATTAAACCCTCATTTTCATGATCATCATCAACAGCTCCATATCTCCTTTTCCTCACCCACCATTCTTCCGCTTTCAAACGCTCCTTCTTTCCCCAGAAAGAGAAAGCGTTTGAAGCTCGTTTTCCTTCTTCATCATCTGCACTTCTCAGCATAACATTATCACAGCAAGAGGAAGAAGCTGTGAAACCCTAAAATCTAGGGTTTTCAGCTTTTCAAAGGAAAACTCGAATCATCGATCTCGGGTCATCTTCTTTTTCTCCGATCTGTGCTCAGGGAATCGAAGCATCAAGGTCCGACATATATCCTTTCAATAGTCAATCTCTATAGTTTCTAGCTATCTCCATGGATTTCCTTTGCTTAAGCTTTCTGCGATTTATCTGTTATAGATCTCGCGAGTACTGTTTTATCATCTTTTCCTGTTCTTGTTAGTGGTTCTTAATCAAGTTGAAAGATACATAAAATAATAAGAACTTTTATGTACGGTTCAAGCTTTGCAGAGAGATCTGGCATTTCTATATTTGTGATATCAACAGTTAATGCTTTCTTTCAATACTCATTTCTATATTTGTGATATCAACAGTTAATTTCACGTGTTTTGGGGATAAATGATTGAATGTTGTGCTTAGTTTATTGATCTTAAATGTATATTATGAGTAGATGAAGATAAAATTGGTATATGAAGACGATGCAGCTGGAAGAATATAGATATAAGACATAGAACATGTTATGATTCCAGCTTTATTTAGGTAGTCTGATATATTCTTCTGTCTATTCCTTCTGCAACCATATGCATTGGACCCATCGTTCATGTTTTCAAATTACCAATCATGGTATCGTTCATCAATTTTGATACCCATTTAGTGGCATAGCTATAGGTCGAGTATTATGACCATCAATTATGATTCCGAGTTCAATTCTCACAATAAAATTTTCATTCGACTCTTGAGTAGCTTTCAAAATTCTATAACCTTATGTTCTCTTTGTAATTTATTTATAGTAGTTTAGATTTTTCAATTAGCTTTTTACGTAGGATTTGGTGCATTTGTAAAAAATTGATAGCTTTCTTTTCTTTTCTTTTTTTTTTTTTTAGTTTTTAGATGGATTATGAAATTTATTTATAAAATTTTCCCTGAATTGATTGTATATTTTTATGTTGATTTTTTTTTTTTGCAAATTCACAATTAAAATGTATCTAGCTATTAATATATTTTTTTTTACCAAATACTAATTAAGTAATTATATTTTTATACTTGTGAAATCTTTTGAAAACCAAAAAGTTAAGCCAACCCAGAAGGCTCACTATATCGAAGGAGGCCTAAACTTAGTAATTCATTGACTGTATATCGTATAAACATAGTCTAATTTTTAAAATTTGTAAATCGTCTTGAAGGGTGAGTACCAATATGCATTTCAATCGTGTGAAATTTTAAGCCACAAAAAAATATGAATAGATACAAATAAAATGCCCTATACAAATGACTGAAAATAACAAACTATGAAGACCCATAGCGAAAGTGTGATCCATATTCAAGATAGAATTGCATGATTTTAAAATTTGTAAAAGTACATTAGAACTTTGATCACAAATTGTGTACTGCATTTACAGTGTGAAAATCTCCCATTTTCTATGAGTGTGTTGAAAAATTCAAGTATCCGGTTCTGATCCAACTTAGAAAACACTTTTAATGGTGTAAGACTTGTTAATTTTAATATAGATTAATATCGAGAGGGAAACCAACATGCACATTGCACTCAACACTAACTATTCACTATCACATTGAGTTCCTATTATATGAGAGATTATATTATTCATAATTACACAACAAGCCCTCTTATTATGATATTATCCCATATGACACATACTATCCATATCCCCTCAATCCGGAAGAGGATTTCCGAGACCAAGCTTGGCAGTGAGGAAAAATGTTGTTGCTCCCCCTAAGATTGAATTTGGTGAACAAAACAGCGAGCTGTAATGCGAATTGAACATTTATGGTAGAAATGAAGCCTCTTTGAACCTCATCCCAAAAAAGTGGTAATTAATCCTAAGATGTTTAGTACTCTCATGAAACACGAAATTTACAGCCAAGTGTTATTCAACCTAGTTATCACAATGCATAGGTATGGAGCGAGCAACACATTTACGTAGATCATGAAAAGACCCTCAAGCCACATGATTTAACTGGTAGTTATGGACATTGTTCTATAGTCACTTTTGTATAGACAATTTTTCGTTTCTGTCTTCCAAGAAACCAAAGAAGAGCCCAAGAATATACAATATATAATAATGGATCGACAAGTAAAGGAGAACTACCCCAGTCAACATCATTGAAAGTGGTAAGAAACCGATTACTCTATAGGATAATTAATGTAGAGAAAAATTGATTGTGACTTTAACATATCAAATAAAATAAAGTGCACATTGTCAATGTGAAACGCAAGTTTTGTATCTTTGGTTTCGTATCCGATATACACAAAGAATCTAAAAAGGAGAAAGATGTTGATTTTGATCATGTGTCAAGTACTAGTCAGAAAAAGAAGTCGACGAAATATGGGTACCCGGTGCAGGTTTGAGCTCGAAGGGACACAAATTGAAGATAAAAAATGGACAATGAAGTTTATACGTGGAGACTGGAGTGCACAACAACATAATTCTTGTGGTGCCAAGGAGACATGCTTATGCCGGACGTTTGACTCCCACACAATATAAAAAGGTGAAGCATGAATTGGGGTCAGTTTAAAGCCGAAGCATATTTTAGAATACGTGCAATTAGACGACCCCGACAATGTCACAATCATCCGGCAAAACAATACCGGTTTGAAGATGAGGAAATTACAAGCCGAAGGAAGCGAGTCATTACAACAATTAAGTACTTCATATGTTGAAGGAACACATATACTATGTGAGAGTAAAGAGATG
The DNA here is from genome assembly GCA_002319775.1 of Fagopyrum tataricum. NCBI lineage: Eukaryota > Viridiplantae > Streptophyta > Magnoliopsida > Caryophyllales > Polygonaceae > Fagopyrum > Fagopyrum tataricum. The sequence goes on along the minus strand of CM008282.1, from coordinate 53,959,402 downwards.
CGTGGACTCAAATAAAGGTAGTTAATTTCTTTATCTCACATCCTTACTCTAGGCATTTATTGGACATGTTTTATTATGTTATTGTCATGGACTCGACGTATAAGACCGATGAGTAAGTATTCTTGTTCACTTTGTTTCATTCACATCTCTTTTTTGTACATTACCGTAGTTAATCCTTCATTTGTACTATTTGGAGATACAATATGTCTCGTTGTTAGAGATCAACGACATCACTAACATAACGAAAACCTTCACATTTGCTTGTGTACTCATGATACACAAGAACATAAATCACTATGAGTGGGTTTTAAAGAGGCTCCGTCATTTGTGCAAAAATAAAATAATGATCGGGTTGTAATATGAGACAAGCTATTCGGGCTCGGCTCACCTTGGCTCGTCAAAAGCTCGGCTCAAGCTCGTTTATTTTCTAAATGAGCCAAATATGAACACAATTTAAAGCTCGCATTTGTGAGACCCCTATTCTTTCGGACCGAGATCGGACCATAGCCGAGATTGGCTTTGGGCCGAGATTGGCCTTGCCGCACCCGCGGGCATGATGGCCGCCCCTGCGGGTTCCCGCTCCCGCGGTCCAGTGAACCGCCCCTGTGGTTTCCTACGGCTGCAGCCGTTTTTGTTGACCCTTTGACCCATGCTTTACTCTTTCACTCCCTTAACCCTTCCGTCCTTTGGTTGCTGAGCAAGTTTTCACCTTTCCTTACCCATCTTTCACGTCCCCCTTGCTTCTTCATCTCGTGAGCTTCTTGCTCCTCCTTCCTTCTTTTCTTTCTTGTTCTTCCTTCTTAACTTAGGAGTAGATGAATTGAGCATAGTTTAACGTTTGAATGTGTATATATATGTATGTGTGTGACTATGGAAGAGAGTAGACGCGATTTGATCACGTGAAGAGCTAAAGAGAAGCCGCGAGATTGCATTATGCACTGTCCCCGCCCCCGCGCCTGGAAACCGCCGCCCATGCGGAGACCGTGCCATCGCGCCCGCGCCAGCGCTTGCGCCGTGTCTGCGTTAGCCTGCAGCCTTGTCACCGCTCCTGCGGATTCTACCTGTCGCGCCTGCGGGTGATCTCTTCCGCCCCTGCGTCCTTAGTTCACGCAGGTGCGTCTTGTCCTGGGACTACCTATAGTTAGATAGCTCCTTTCCTTTCTAGTATGAGGAACTTAGTACCATGCTAGGATTCGGATGTTGACGAGTATGATACAAAAATGCCGGTTAGGGCTTTGAGGTTTACGAGTTGGATATGATCCTTATGGATCCCTTGGGTCTAGGTGTGACCCCTTTGTGTGATAGGAGTTTGATATATATATATATATATATATATATATATATATATGTATGCCTTGTATAGGCCGTGTTGTCCTCCAGTTTGGAGTGGACTAGTCGGAGAGTTGATCGTACTTGAGTTACTCCTGAGATTGAGGTAAGTCCATATGACTTACTTAGCTACTATCCTTATATTGGATGTATGCTTGAGTGGTGTGTGTGTGATATACTTCATAACATGTGTTATTATGGTCACCGACCTATGTTATATTGACTGCCCATTGTAGTGGTCATGATAACCTTTCCATTTCATCCCGTAGTGGAGTTTGGGAGGTTCTCTGTAGTCAGGCCAGATCTGGTATACGGGAAGGACCCTCACCACTCCCATAGGGTACACGGGAGGTGTGCTGATACTACTCCAGCTGGCTAGAGCACTTAGAGGCGGGGATTATATTCCTCGTGTCACATATCTTCATATACATCTATTTATACGATTGAGTGATTTAACTTATTAAAGATAACAAACCGGGTAAATGTGTGATAACATGATGATGTGTTAATATTATTGATGTGTGTTTGTGCTCTAGCATCTTCTTATATATGTGTATAGTTAGCTAACGGTTTTATACCGTGTTGTAGATCCTTTGCAGGTTAGGAAAGCTGCAGAGTGATCCAGAGGGGTGATCTGCTGAGGGTTCCGTACATTGGGGGTATTCGTGGGATTTGGGTTATTTGTGTTGTACGGATTTCCGTTTGACTTTGTACTCAGCAGTACCTTGTATCACATTTTGATATGTATATATATATATATATATATATATCAGTTTTATGTTTTGTTTTAATCTATTGGTGCTTTGTTGTAAGATTCAGTGAATTTGTTGTCAAGCTATGGTCAAGATCCATTGTGAGATCCTAGCCCAGTAACACTCCGAGTCCTACAGATTTGGGGCGTTACAACATTAAATTTAATTTCATGATACGGTTAAGATTTGTAAATTCAATCAATGGGGTAAATTATAAAATGAAACTTTAAAATGCCGATAAATGAAGTTTAATTGTATTTGAAATAAAAATTAATACCATAAAAGGTAGTATTACTAAAATAAATATTACATAAGCAACCAAATTTCTTCATTCAATAATAGATATTGTTATAAATAATTTGAAATGCTACCCCAAATTTTCATCGCATATTTGTAATCTTTTTGGATTATTATACTCTAAAGGGAAGATGGTCAAAATGTTTGTGAGTTTTTAGTGTGCCATGTACACGTATATGAAAAAAAGGTTGACAAAAATTTACGGCATATTTTTTTTTTTAAAAAAAAACTAAAACTTCTTTTATAAGTTACTACTATAACACCATAAATTATGGAAACTCGGAGCGTTACTAATTAGAACTCACAGTGGGTTCCGGCCTTAGTTGACGTCAATAACTTCGGATCTTGCAACAAAATACAAATATTAATAAATACAAATCTTTTCAAAAATACATATAAAACTCAAAAAACTCTAAACTAGTACGTCATCCAACTGAGAATTAAATAAACTCTACTATAATAATAAATAAATAACACATAATTATGTAAACTCAGCACCCACAACTCCTAGTACGGAAACCCGGCTGACCAATCAACTCCGGATTTCTCGGTAGAGATCTATCTTGCAAAAACCTAACAACACGGTAAAAATCGTTAGCTACAATTTTAATACTTAGGTCACTAAAGCGCACACACATATTAAGTATTGTAAATCAATCAGCATGTAACACGCAAGGTCCCGGCTATTACCTTTCTTTGGTAAAATTTGTCATTGAATTTTCAAACTTTTCATGGTAGCGCAAGAGTCCCATCGACTCTTGCCCCCTCCCCGTTAACTAGTTGGACTAGTTTAATGCATCCTCCCGTATACGCTACTGGGCTGGTCGCGGGAAAATCTTCTGGCACCCTCGGCCTGGACAAAAAGTTACGGCACGTTATAATACACTTGTGTCTCTCTTTATAAATTTAAAAGCAGTGATCTAGTTCGTTCATTTTATTTCACAATAATAACACACATTACCCTAGTGCACACTCAGTATTAAAAGGTAGTTAAGTGAGTCCGATGAACTCACCTTATCAGTACTAGTCTTAACGTTTCTCGCGATCTTGCTAGTCAGGTCCGATTTCCCTGATCAAATATTTATAACCCTTAGAACTATTTCAACCCTTAAAATTGTGCGACTTATCATTCTAATCAATCAGGTATGATATTTAACATCGATACCCTGACGTTTTCTACGTCCTAGGTTTACGGACCTAGACATCCATTTCAAGTTCTCATCTATCAACTCATAGTCGTTCTATTAAGATATCACTATCTCGAAAGTGCATTATTATTCAACGTTATCAATCCGCTTAGTTGTTCAACATGCTCATTCTAGTTCCAATAATATGCTTCTCAAATCTGATAAATCCAACATTCCAGTTCTTCTAGCTCGTTACGCAATTATCGATTATTTCCACGTTTTATACTTCAACTATATCTCATCTTCTAATTAATAACTAAGTTGTCACAATAATAATTAATTAAATAATTATAACTCGTGATTAAATATTATCTAGAGGTTAGTTTAACGAAAATTAAATTAATTTAACGAGTTTAAGAGAGACAGTTTTGGGTCCAAACGAAACGGGTTTAAGTTGCAGGGTAAGAGGCGTTCGATGGCACCAAGTGGTTGCTAGGGACACAAGGTCACGGGCTCAAGTCTCCGGGGTGGCGACGTAAGGCAAGACAAGTCCACGTTCAGGTCACAAGTTCGATACCTGGGGCATACGAAATTCACATTTTAAGCACCTAGCAGGGAGAGACTACACGTCTTGGGTTCGAAGCCCATCTCAAGCAGAAATTCACTTAAGCGTTTAGTAAGGGTGTAATAGGTCTCAAGTTCGAAGCCTACCCCGAACACTGTGGAATCCGGCGTCAAACGACCAAAGCACTGCGTTAAGAGTTCGATTCTCGCGACCAACGCTTCGAGGTAGCAAGCAATATACCGAGGCGTTGGTCTGGTGTTCGACTCCTTCTTCGGCGTGGTGTCTCAACGGTGGGCGAGGATAGTATTCCGGCGACGAGGCGAATTTACATTGCCTTGCGGGAGAGGGCGGGGTGAAGTTGTTAGCCGATGACCCTCGACGGCGGGGAGGCATATACTCTGTCGGGGGAAAGGTTGACGATGGAGGGCGTGGAGGTTGATGTAGAGGAGAAGAAAGCACGGGGAGGTGGCATGATGGAAACGAGGGTAGGGAAGAAAGAAAGGAAGGGTGGTCGGTAATGGCGGTTGTAGAAGGGTATAGTCGGGGAAGGAGAGAGTGGGAGGAGGATGAAGGGTTGGCTTGGTTAGATGACGAGTTCGGCGTCTTCAATGTCGTCATAATTCCCCAGCGTAACTTCAACCGTTACTCTGGTAGTGTTCCTCGTTTAGGAGACGAAGGTGAAGTGGATGGTGACCCGGTATGGCAAGGGAGTGGGTCAAGGTGAATCCAAGTGGAAGTCGGCCGAGGTGAATCCAGATGGAAGTGGTTTGAGGTGAAGGTAAGAAGGAAGGGTTGTGTATGTGGGCCTTGCTATTGGGCCGGCAGCTACCGTTCAGTGTTCAGCTCCCCAGGCCGAGACAAAGCCCAAGGCTGATCCGGTTTAAAGCAAAAAAATAATAAAGAGAGGCAACGGTTCGGTTTGGTTTGGGTTTAACTATTCGATCAGGTATGGATCCGTTTGGATTATTTATTCATATTCAATTCGGGTTCTCGGGTCAAATAAAAGGGGTAAAAACGAAATATACTAGGTTTAAATAAAAGACGGTATATTCATATCTAATTACAAGAACAAAGTTACTATTTACGCGGACGAAAAATTACTAACGCGATTACGGAAGCGGATTCTGCATCCGCATCAAGATGGGGCGGAAGCGGATTCTACATCCGCCCCAATAATATAAGGCAAATCTAGGGTGGGTGTGGAATGCGCTTCCGCCCCCAGGTTTTTTTTTTATAATCCGCCCAATTAATGTGAAGGCAAATCTGGAACGGATACGGAATCCGCTTCCGAAAGCTTTTCTCCCCCCTCCTTTTCCGTCTTGTCGTATTCGGAATCCGCTTCCGTCTTTTCTTGTTGGTTGTTTTTGGCCGCCCCGAATAACATCACTCCTCCTCAGAACTGCAACAACGGTGTGGCAGCCTGTCATTCTCCTCCGATTCCGCCCTGGACAAAGCCGACGTTGTTTCCCCTTCAACAACCTCGTTGTTCCGCCATTCGGTGCCGCTAGGAGAGAAGCGAATGGAGAACTCGCCTCCCTCGATTGCCTAGATCTGCCACCTACGACTGCCTCTAATCCTCCCCTGAGTTGTGTTGCTCGAACCAAATCGAACATCGCCATCTCTGACCGCCGAACCGAGCCAAAGTCATTGTCACTGTAGCCCGCAAGCCGTTATCAAGCCCTCATTTTCTTCGATTTAAGCGGATATGTAACAATCCGTCACCATTGCATCCGTCGCCTCCCTCGAACAACCAAGTCTTCTAGATCCACCGCCCAAGTGTGAAGATGTAATCTATGCCGCATATATTTTAAAATTCGAGGAATAAATGAACATACCTATAGGAAATTTGCAATTGTTCTTCTTTATATTTCATGTTTTGCAAGTGTAACTCAACTTCCCATACAACAGGTTTCATCTAGTATACAAAAATGGTCTCGAATCAGTTCTACCAACTTTTGGTTTGGACCAAAACATGAACATCAATTACATCAGTATAGATGCATTTGGAGTAGTAAATTTCCTCCTTTTACTGTTTTCAAGTTATAAATCAATGTAATAAATATTTTTGTAGTTACAATATAGGTTGTGAGCCAATGGTCTCAACTCGGTTCTACCAACTCTAATTTGTTTTTTCCATCTTTGATCAAAGAACTCTAAACAAGATGTTGCATTTTGATTGTCAAAATAATAAGATACATGTCATTGCTTTTTTGTCCTTCTTTTTAAAAAAAAATTAAAACGGATAAGAATCGGGCCGAGCCCGAAAGTCGTGTATGAGTCTTTTTCGTACCAACCCAACCCAGGCTTCAGGGCCGGGGGCGGATACCGTCTTTTTTTTTCTGAAAAAAAAAAAGATTATACATATTTAATATAAAATATAAATATAATAACGCATAAATCAAAGTAGTCAAATGTTCGTACACAATTGAACCTTGCCCTTGTAATAACCGAAAATTTTAATTATTTTTCGGGGTTATTTTAAAATTTATTTTATTTTATTTTCTTTTTATTTTCTTTTTATAATTTTAAACCGAGAACCCGAATCAAATTCGAGCGAGTCGCTAAACTGAACCAAACCCGTTTTATTTGTTTAACCACCAAACCGGACCGGCCCATGGTTCCCTCCTACATTCTTTCAGCCCACCACTCTCCCTTGTGCCTCCTTATGGGCTTGCTTTGGCCCATCTCTCCCTATCCTCTCTGTTCCTTTGGTCCCAGCCCGTGGCCCTACCTGATGAAGAATGGGCCGATAGCTAGCTTCTTCTCTACACCATTAAGGCCCAAAGGATCATACCCGCCTACCCCACTAACCACCTGGACGACACTTCACGTCACTGTCTTCCTCCTCCCGATCACGCTTCTCTTCGTCTTCATCAATGGACGTTGCTAGAATTGAAGGTGTAATAACCCGGCCGTTGGAAGGGTATTGAAGATGGCGTCGACATTGAAGGACCCTAACACACATCGTTCTAATGCTTCCCCAACCTGCAACCTTCCGCTTCCCCTCTCGCTCCAAACCCTCGTCCACTCTCCTGGCATCACACCCTCAACCGGAACCGCTCTCTCACCCCCTGTCGCCTCCCCCTCTTTTCTCGACCCAGCCATCCATGTTCTTCTCCCTCTGAACTGCCTCACTTCCGAGCCCATGAACGCAGTCCCAATCTCTGCGCATCTCCATTCCACACCTCGACCCCTCTCTCACCCTACCTCCAGTGACGGCCAACGGACCACCCCCTGCAACCGCACCCCTCTGTGGCCTCCTCCCTCTCCCCCACGACATACTCCACCCCCGCAACAGTCACCGACGGCGGAATCGACCCCCCACTCCGACACCACCTCCTTCCCTCCACCTTCATATCTCTTACCACCCCTCTGCCTCCTGTTGCACATCTCTGTCGATCAGGGAAAAGTCACCATCGACACCAGGAGCCACAACCGCCGGGAAGGAGTAGCCTCACCGCCTAGTGGCGTCGAAGAGCACCACTTGCAGATCGAGCACCGGTAAGTCACCTCCACCTTGATTGAATTACGAGAGTTGTATGCTGTGACATGTGTCGCTGTGAGTCATAGAGGGAGCCTGAATAAATGAAAGTACAGGAACGAGAGAAGTACAGGGTGCCATGGTGCTGTTTGTGGTAGGGATCGAACTCCCGCCTCCACAAATCTAATTGTCCAGCCGTGCCACTCTTCCCTTTCTTTTTGCATCCGTTGAGGTTAGAACTTGTGACCAATTGCTTCTTTAATTCAGCCGTACAACACTGTGGTAGTGACTCGAACCTGAGACCTTTTGGAACCTCTTAACTAGTTAAGAGTGTATTTTTGCGTGATATAGGATTCGAATCCCAAACGTGAGGAAATCCGGCCTTGACTGAGTTTTGGTTCGTGCTACCCAAGGGATTCGAACTCCCGACCTTTCGAATCCGTCTTAATCGTTGTGTGCTTTCAATCCGATCCGGTTAGACCCGAACCCAAGTTAAATTCCGTTAACTTAATGTTTTTAATAATATTTAATATTGAGTAATAATTATGTAATTATTTATTCTCGATAGTTTAGTTATTAAATTAGTGGTTGATATTTAGTTAAGTATAAAATAATAAGACGAATGACAGTCGTGATAGTTTTGTTATTAAATTAGTGGCTGAGCAATAATTCTGTAATTATTTATTCGTGGTTGTTAATGCGATTGATAGTGTGGAACTAATCAAAACGGAATGTTGGATTTAGTATAACTGAGAAAGTATATTATTGAAACCGAACTTCCCAACATCTTTAATTTAATTCCCGCTAAATTAATTTTAGGTTGATAAATAACTAATTATATAATTATTTTAAGTATTTTAATGATTGGTTTATGTTGCTAGAAAATGAAATTAGTGGAATTATGTGGAAGACTTATTTTAGAACGTAGGAACGATATAAGATGTTGACGAATTTGGTGAACGTGATGTTGGTTACGGAACCGGAATGGGAATGTGAACCGCTAAGCGGTTTGATAACGCTAGAATAATTATGCACTTTAGAATTAGCGGAATTTTAAGGAAAGAAATGTTTTGATAAACGAGAACTTGGAATGGACGTCTAGGTCCACGATCTAAATTGTTATAGAAAGTCAGGGTATCGATGCTAGACATCATACCCTTATTATTTATAATGATAAGTTGCGCAATATTAACGGTTGAAGTAGTTCTAAGGGTTGATAAATGATTGATCAGGATAATCGGATCTTTGACTGGAAAGATCGCGAGACGTTGAGAACAATACTGATAAGGTGAGTTCGTAGGACTCACTTAGCTACCTTTTAATATTGAGTGTGCACCAGGGTATGTGTTATGATTGTGAAATAAAATGAACGAACTAGATCACTGCATTTAAATTTCTAAAGAGAGACACAATTGTATTATAACGTGCCCTAGTTGTCTGTATGGGCCGATGGTTTCGGGGGATTGCCCCGCGACCAGTTCAGTAGCGTATACGCGAGGAGGTAAAAACATCAATCCTAATGGTTAACGGGGACGGGGGAAAGAGTCGGGAGACGCTTGTGCTACCTTGAAAAGTGGAAAATAGAATGACCAATTCCACAAAAGAAAAAATAATAAATTGTGACATTTTGTGTTGCATGCTGATTGATTTACCGAAATCCCTTATATGTTGTGTGTTTTAGTGACCTTAGTATTAGAGATGTAGTTTACAATTTCACCGTGTTGTTAGGTTTTTGCAAGATAGATCTCTACCGAGAAATCGGGAGTGAAGTGGTCAGCCGGATTTCCGTACTAGAAGTTTGGGAGTTGGGTTTAAATATTTATGTTTTATTTATTTTATTACAGTAGAGTTTATTTGTTTAACAGTTGGTTGATGTACGAGTCTAGAGTCTGTCAAGATTTAAATACGTATTTTTGAAAGGATTTTATTTAAAAATATTTGTATCTTGTTGCAAGATCCGACGTTATTGACGTCAACTTAAGGTCATGATCCACTGTAAGGTCCTAGCCAGTAACGCTCCGAGTTCCTAGAATTTAGATGTTACAACCCTTGTATGTACCCGCCCGATAAACTTGACGGGATGATCTCAACGGTCCTACCTTATGTACCGTACCTGGACGGGTGGACAAGCTTGCCCCAGGTCTAACCAAAGGCAATAACTTCTATCTACCAGACTACCACGAACCCATAATGTACTTATCAATCACTAGTATTATTGGATGCAAAAGAAAATCAGTAGGCGCAGAAACAAAAAGAAATGTAGCAGCTCATCTAAACTACATTGAATGATTTTTTTTAATGATAATTTTGAGTAGTTGAGCAATTATCAAAGGTTACTTTATTTTCCATATATTCTGCTGATTTAATTTGTATTTAAAACTATTTTTAATGTTATCTTGATTTAAAATCCGAATTTGATTTAGAACGATATTTGCAGTTGGAAAAAAAAATTTGTTGATCATAGTTATTTAAACGAAGATTTATATTTATTTGGAACGCTTCTTTCATAATTTAAACGTTTGGATCAACTTTTTTATCAATAACATTGAACATAAATTAAAAATATTTATTATTGTATAGAGTATTGAGAAGTTCCTTTAGAAATTTGTCTAATTATCTAACTAATTCAAAATTTTATTACCAAAATTTAAAGATCGTGATTTAACTATGTAGTCGTACATCAATTATATCTACTATATATATATGTAATAAGAAGTGAATATAACTACGTGTTATTTTCACGCTAAACCACATTAGATTTTTTCACACGTTAACACCATATTAACTCACATTGAATTTTGCCACATATTATTTTCATATTATACTACATATTAAGATATTTTAATTTTAAAAAATTATTTTCAAATTTAACTTACATATTTTTTAGTTAAAACATGTAATGATGTTTTGTCCAAAAAAAACTATTGCAGTTAAAATTTATATATATTATAACAAATTCATATTCATTAATTATAATGTACTTAATTATGAGTTATATGTTATTTATATCATATATCATTTTTTTTCAAAAAGGAGTATCATTTATCATATTTCACATTACTAAATAATAATTATATTTTATGCACAACTCTTTACATAAATTGTAGAATATTTTATTATAACAAATTCATATTCATTAATTATAATTATAGAGTATTTTAGTTAGCCATCTAAAATACTAGAAATTAACAAATACAAATTATATGTGACTAAATATTAAAAATTAACATGTATTATATAAATTAATATTTTAATTAGCCACCAAATAGGCTAGAAATAAACATTTAAATTATATATGGTTAAATACCAAAAATTAACATGTATTATATAAAAACTTATTATCATCAGCCATCAAATAAGCTAGAAATTAATATCTAAGAATAATATGGGGTTAAATAAAAATTTCAACACGTATTATATAAATACAATTTTTTTGGTAAAATAAAATTCATTAAAAAGGTAAAATAACATAATCGGACGCGTTAAAACCCACTATATATACATATTTTGATTAGGCCCCAAACGAACTAGAAATTAACATATACAAATTATACGTTACTAAATATAAAAAATTTATACGGGTTAACTCCTAACCTTTTTTTTTTTTGTTTGGTATGAAAACTCCTAGCCTAACTGGTGGCTATTAACAATGATTTATATATAAAAAAAAGTCTTAACCATCAATAATCATAAAAAATGTGTCAGAAAATTTATTATTTTGGTAAATATGTTACAGTGATGTGTAATTTTTTTTATTTTTTTTGGCTATTCAGTTTAAGATCCGAATTTCCCCAACTATAAATACATATTTTAGTTTATAAGAATATAAAAAATGCAGGTAGGCCCTCTCTGTTAGGTGTAGAAATGGTTAAGTGAGTTAATATGCTGCAGACGCAAGGATGCATCCAATAGTCAAAAAGAATCTTTCCTCCTTCTGGCAACTCGTATTTAAACGCAACTTCGTCTTCCTCTTCGTCTTCACAGATTACGTAACCTATTTTCTTTTATGGAGTAGCCTTCAAACACTTGCAGGTATGTGCAAATTTGCCATCTTTCATTTCTTTTACTATCATATTTCTGTATTCATTTCTGGGATTTCAGTTCCATTTAGTTGTCTTCTACCTCTGGTTTTCAATATCAAACCTTATTGTTCTCTTTGAATCAGATGAACACATAGGATTTTATATTTTTGTTTATCGTGATTAGTGTGATTTCATAGGTCTAGAGATCTGTTCATTTGTGCTAGCATCTATCGATGTTGGAATATGTGATTATCTGATGAATCTGTAATGTGAAGCAGTCTTGATAATCAAATCTGTAAACATATATTTATCTATTTTTGTTTATTGTCTTTATAACAAAGCAATTTAAACACGACCACTAAGCGGGGAGGGGAGACCCCCTTACTCTTCTTCCTACCCAAAAAAGAAAGAGAAACTAAAATTGAAGAATAATCATGTAACTAGAAACTAAAATTGAAGAATAATCATGTAACTAGAACTAGTCTAGATCTAATTATATCCGGGCAGTACGGCCCGTCCAAAAAACGGGCGAGTATGAACATAGGTGAAAGTCCGATCAAGCCAAAACGTCCAGCCCATCAAACCTACCGGACCGGGTACGGACACCACTATAGGCCCGGCTCGTTGACCCGTATAAAAAATATATATATATATATATATATATATATATATATATATATATATATATATATTTAAAATATTAAGTATAATTATAAAATATTTTAAATTAAATTTATATTTAAGATAATTTTTTTTAAAAATAAATAAAACAGGTATCCAGAGACCCGCCCTGTCAGACTGAATATGGGACAAATCCGGATAAACTGGCCGAAAATTCTATAAAGCCCGGTCTTAGTTCGATCCGAATCCGGATATGAACAAGTCTACGTGGTCCGTTTCAAGTGAAAGTAACCAACACGTGTCCGTTGCAAGAGAGATATAGACATAAGACGTGACATTTTCAAAATTTTGTAACAGCCGGCAATTGTGAAAAGTTTCGGGTTGGGTTTGGTGGATACGGTTTGTGAAAAGTTTAGCGGGTTTCGAGATAATTTTAGCTCAGTAAGTTTCAATTAAGGCTACAAGGGTTTGGTTATCCGATATATTTTATCAACATTAAACGGATATTTGAGTTTTTATATTTAGCTTTAAAAACAAGTACTTTTTACCTGATACGATGGACATAAAGGTTTGATCAGTTTCAGTCAATTTTAAACTCTTTCAATAATACAACTTAAAATAGATAAATTGGATGAGATCAGATTATATTCAAGTTTGGCCATTTTGTCGTCTTGGGTTCAGATTTGATCAGTTTCAGTCAATTTTAATTCGAATCCCTTTCAAATGGGGCTAGTATGTGTAGTGTCGGTTCGGTTATCTGAGTATATTGGAAATTTGGAATGAGTCGCATCGGTTTTTGCCGGTTCTAAGTCCAATGGCTGCATGGGCCATTTATGCTAGATCGAATTGCTTACATTTTGTTGTTGTTGGGTGTGCAGAATAATGGAGAACATCAATGAGTTGGAGACGAGACTATTAACAGGAGTAACGGAAAACAAAACAAGGCTTGATAAGAGGATATGGGAAGAAAGCAAATTAATATGGAGAACTGCATTCCCAGCAATCTTGTTTCGACTCTCAGTATTCGGAGTTCAGGTTGTGACTCAGTCATTTGTTGGCCATATAAACAAAGTTGACCTCGCAGCTTATTCACTCGTACTCACCGTCTCCGTACGCTTTGCCAATGGCATTCTCGTAAGTTTTACACTATAAAATAAGTGTTACTTCTAGTACATGTGTTGAAGGTTGTGTAGACGGTTCAAACCATTACATGCACACTATTACACTTCTGTACGTAACGGTTTATGGACCGGTCCACAATGGTCCCTTATTCACCTTTTTCCATAAAAATGTCGAAAAAGGTAAAAGAACGGGCTAATCGAACTGGAATATTACGATTCAAGACCGTAATTTCCTAACTTCAACTATATTTAACTTCAGACGGGAATGTCAAGTGCAACCGAAACACTTTGTGGGCAAGCCTTTGGAGCACAACAATACCGAATGATGGGAATCTACTTGCAACGCTCTTGGATAATCAACTTAGTAACCGCAACCATAATTCTTCCTGTCTACATCTTTGCCGGACCAATTTACAAGCTACTCGGCCAAGAGGATGACATTGCAAATGCATCGGAAGGAATTTCATTGTGGTTCATAGGCGTCATATATGGCCTTGTTTTCACCTTGACAACCGAGTCTTTCCTACAAGCACAACGAAAGAACATGTTCATAGGGTTGCTTTCTCCCTTTACCTTTGCCACCCACTTGCTCATCTCTTGGATCTTCGTCAATAAGCTTGGTTGGGGTCTTACAGGAGCAATGGCCGCACTCGTTCTCTCTCGATGGACTTTTGCAGCCTTGTTGCTATTCTATATGTTTGGAGGTTGGTGTCCCGAAACTTGGACCGGCTTCTCCATGGAAGCACTTCGTGATATTGTTCCAATTGTCAAGCTTTCACTTTCCTCCGGCGTAATGCTCTGGTAATATGTTATTGTTAATAATTGATATTGTAAATTGGTTTTACGATAAAATCTCACTAAACTTCTTTATTGATATTATATTTGTAGTGTGCAAATGTGGTACAATTCCGTCCTAGTTTTGTTAGCGGGATACACAAGTAATGCAACCGTCAATATAGATGCATTTACGATTTGGTAATCATCAATTTGTTTTTGATTGATTTCAAAAGATTTTTTCAAGATAATTGCACATTTAATTTGTCTATTTAACCATATTGTCTTTTTTATTCAGCCTCAACATCAGTGTATGGCAATACATGATTTGTCTTGGCTTCTTGGGTGCTGCATGGTATGACAAGATCACTAATAATGCTTAATCCTTGTATTTCACAATTTTTACTAAAAACGACAAAAATGCAGTGTACGAGTTGCAAATGAGCTAGGAAAAGGCAATGCAAATGCAGCCATCTTTGCAATCAAAGTAATATTAAGTACTTCGATTGCTATTGCAATTGTGTTCTTCTGTATGTGTATAGTGTTTCGCGACGAGATTCCTTATCTACTTACAAGCGACAAAGAAGTCGCGACGGCTGCATCAAACCTTTTTATTTTGCTTGCCTTTACCATGTTACTAAATAGCTTCCAAGCGGTTTTATCAGGCAAGAAATACAAATTCTCCCCTTACATGCTTCTCGTCATGAGCTCAAACAAAATATAAGAGTCAATGTTTATGACCGGTTCAATATGTGAATATCTTCGCAGGGGTTGCAATAGGAACTGGTTCACAAGCAAAGGTGGCATTTGTTAATATCGTCTCCTATTACATTATCGGAATTCCAATTGGATGTATTCTTGCTTATGTAGCAGACTACGGTATCAAGGTACGTACGTAGATACGAGGAATTAGGACAATAATGTCGAGAGTTCAAAAACGAAAGCGAAAAGATAATAATTAAATTTAAAATAAAATAATTTACCTTTTATCGTGATTATATATCTAAATTGATTTTGGTTATATAAAGAGGTTCCTTTTAAAGAGAAGGTGATGAGAAATTTAGTTCATTTTTGTACACTATCCGTTTATTTTTTTACATTAGCCGTTCATTTTATTTTGAGTATAAATGTTCATTTTTTTATAATCATGAAAAATAACTGTTATTTTTCTTAAATTGTCATTTCAAAAAAAAGTGAACGGTTAGTGAATTAAAATTGAACTAAGCAATACACAAAAATATGAACAAAATTACCTTCTTTCTACGAGGAATAGGAACTTCCTCGTCCATACCCGTCCCTACATACATAAAATTAGAATTAAATGAGAAATTCTCTTAAGGTAATAGGTAAAATCCTTTGATAAGAGTTCAACAAAATATAATGTGCGCTGATCTACGCATTTCCACAATTTCGGAACATGACCCATCGGTCCTCGCTCCCGCCTTATTACCAATTGGACTAGTTGAATTGTTTTGGACTTTATTCAAAACATATTTTTATAATTATTCAATGCTTTGATATTTTGTTCATACTTGTTTACGGTGTTTTAATTTTTGCACAAATGAACAATGAAGATCGTAGATGGACGCCGTGATGTACACGGGTCAAAGGTGCACGATCGGGCATACAAGGTGTGCATGATCGTGCTTTATATTGAAAGAAGAAAGGCACGGACATGCTATATGTATATCCACAATTATGAATGCAATCATAACACAATCATTCTATTCATACCCACACGCGGGTACACGTGATGCAAGTCTAAAGCATTATATCTCTCGATCCAACTATTTTTAGAAGTTCTCACTCCTTATCATAAAGGAGTTATTCACAAGAGAGAGCCTTTCTTATGGTAAAGTGAGAACATCTTAGAAACGTTAAATAGAATAGTAGCAACGGTCTCGATTTGCACGTGTATACCACGGATGAGGATGAACCGCACAATCATGCTTATATATAAGAATGATCATGTGCCTATAAATATGCACGATCTACATATTCAAAAGCATCAATACAATCGTGCTTAATGACCTACACGATTGTGCAACTTTGGAGTTTCAATCCTTGGTTAATAGGCCTTCCTTCCGCCCTATTACTAATTAGACTAGTTAAATCTCTTTATATTTAAAATATACATGTTCACGGTGCATTTATATAATTAGTATAGAGCTTTGACCATCAACTAACGACCAGAGATGATCAAAGCAAGAGCACACATTGTTTCATATGATCAAAGCATGAGTGTGCTTTTTTCATATGAACAAAACAAAGTACGAGCGTTCTTTGTTTCGATTGATGTGTTAGAGATTTGACCATTAAACCAATGATTGTACTTTGTGAGATGATCAAAGCACAGACGTGTTTGGTTTCATATCACACGATTGTGCGCATGAAGCGCATGATCGTGAAGTCGATTACTACACGCGACGCCATATGTCACAAATCCGAAACTTTACATTACTAGATCCGATTGTAAAAGGTTTTCTTCCTTATTCTTGAGGTTCTCCTATATGTTAAATTTATTTGAATATTAAAATGATGAATTATAATTGTACGTAGGGCATTTGGATTGGAATGATTGCTGGTGTAGCAATGCAAGGGGTTTTTCTAGTCTATGTAACTTTGAGAATTAATTGGGAATTTGAGGTATAATTTCGGTTCACTTCTTCTAACTTCAATTACATTTTTCTTCATTTTCTTATGTGACATGACTAGAACTTTTTATATATACCTCATAATTGTGTATACATATTGCCGAGTATGACTTTGTGAGAGCATAAGTTAAATATAATACCCAATATTAATTATCCGTTTTTGAATACTTTAACTTTAATACCAGAAACATATACTCACTTAATTATCCATTTTAATTAGGGTTTAAAAGTAGTCTCTTAGTAGGATATCATTTTAAACAAATACTCGACACAAATACCAAATATTAATTATCCATTTGAATTACCTATTTTATTTATCCGGAACAAATATTCAACATAATTACACATTTTAATTACTTTTTTAATGGAAAATAATTTTAAAAATTAGATTAATAGGAAAGATTTTTGGGAGATTTTGTAATTATTTTAGCTAATTAATGCAAAGATAAAGATTAATAGGTAAGGGCCTAGTTTGTATCACTGATACAAAAAAAAAACCCTGTTACACCAATTTTCTCAATATTCATAGATGTTTTTTTGATGTTGTTATTTCGTGTAGGTGGACAAAGCTAAAGAGCGTCTCAACCGATTTGACTTAGACCGGAATAAAGAGGAGGAAGAAAACCACAATGATTTATAATGTAAGTTTTAAGACATTAACGAGATGTTTGGAAAGTTGGAGGAGTGTAGCTGTTTTAAGTTCGAGTTTTATGGGATCGGAGGGCATCTTTTTGAGTTGTGTATGGTCGTATGCTTGTTTGTTTCTCCATATATGTCCCTTGATCTTGAGCGTTATCATGTCAAGTTTTTCAACGACTTATTATAGATTTCACTAGATCGAATGTTGCAAATTAGTATAGTACAATAGTATAATACCCCAAAACTAGCATTGTTTTCGTGTCATCAAATAAAAGTAGACTATTATTAAACTACCTACGGACTTATGTTTAACATCTTATTTGCACGGTGCTTCAATATTTATATGGATGTCAAATTTTTTTTTTTTATTGAAATACAAACAAACTTCTATTAATTCAAATCATGCAAATATCTCATACACATGTTTGGGGTACGTTTAGTAAGAAGAGTTTTCATCAACCCCAAAAGATGAAGCAACCATGACACCGATATTTGAGGGACATAAGAAACGCCTTTGCAACAGCATATCTACCCACCAAATTGGTCAATTCTCAAGTATCCTTTTCACCTTAGCCCCAACAATGGAGCTATTAACATCCCTATAGTAGTAGTGGAAAGTTGCATCAACACCATACCTCGTAGTCATCTTTTGGATTTGTACGTCATGTTCATATCTCCTTCACTTTTGGACATAAAATAATAGCATGCATAACCTATTCTTGAGCTTCAAGATGATGTTAGCATCAAACATACTAATTCTTTCTTGTCACCACTCTATGTTGCTGCAATGTCCCAATCAGGAAGTTGATTTAAAAGAAAAAGTTTCATCATTTGATGGTCACCACACCCTACAATCTTCTTCACCTCTAAGCGATAGAAATCTCATAAACGCTCTTACAAAATCGTCCGATATTGGTAAAAATCTCTGCAAAATTTTAGCATTAATTTTATAATTTTATCAAATTATGGGAAAATATATAATTAATTTAGTTACTGGATTTCGACGTTTTTACGGACATTGACAATGCAACAACAAGTGAGAGAAAGAAGTGGTAAGAAGTGGAGGTTCATCTTTTTATTTCTTATTTGGGAAACCATAATATGTTCAAGCTGAAGTTAATGTAATTGATATGTCTATTGAACTGTAGACTCCATGTAAGCATAATTTTTGCTTGAAGTGTTTTGAGAAATGGGTGAACAAGGGGAAAAAATGTGTGTTAAGTGTAGGGAACCTCCACTTTTTCTCTGACGTCTCCACGGTGTAGGCGACTGGCGGCAGACGGTGTAGGCGGCAGGCGACTGTTGGTGCAGGCAGTGGATCCTCTTAACCTTCTTCTCCGACGTCTCCACGGCGGGTGAGTGGAACCCCTGTTTGCTTCGACTCCGACGGTGCGAGTCCGGTTGCTCTCGACTACCGGATCTAGACATCATTAGAGTTTCTGATTTCTCGTACCGGCGGTTTTCGGCTTCGTCGGATCCGATAACTGCTTCGCCATTAGAATTTACGAGATCTGAATCGAAAACTTATTTATAGTCTTTTAATTTTTACTTATGTTCCTCTAATTAACTAATTCTAAATTAAAGAATTTATCATAAAAGTGGAGGACCCTAGTTTATATTAGCATCCAAAAAAGGTTTCTCTACCTTTTTTTCGAACTAAAACAAAAACATCTATAAAATCTTTTTCTTTTTCTTTAAAACAATTAAACATTAATTTTTAAAAAATAATTTTTTAATATTTTTTACATTAAAAAGATAAAATAACGTAAAAAAAACATATAACTTCAATAAGTATACATTTCTTTGTCATGTCTTAGTTTTTGGTGATATTAAAATTATCGTATTTTCGTTTTTTGCCGTGTCCAATTATGTGTATGTGCATCATAACCAATGAGATCTATCTACCAACAACACCCATAGTGAATTTGCCGTACAAGCAGATGCAAAAGGAATTTAGTCCGTGTGGAAACAAAAGGAAATGAAGTAGCCCACCTTCATTGCTTTTATTGATTTTTATTTTCCCCTCTTTTCTTTATGTTTTATTTTCCATTATTAGAATCGTGAGAGCAAAGAATGAGGTACAGTCATGGGGTTGAAGATGATGAGGTTAATGTGCAGAGATCGGAAAATCACTGCTGACGCTCATCTTTCTATATTTCCATTATTCTTTTCTTTATTTCATTGCAGGAGTTTTGGGTCGGAAAGGTGATGGACCAAAAGTTACCTTTTCAAAGAAATAATAGGGTAATTGAGTTTTTTGTTTGGGTCAAAGGGGGAGGATCCGAACCTCCGCGCATCTAGATGCGCATTTATTCTAAGCAAAAAAGGACTAAGTAGTCATTACACGGGAGATAGCCCGACCCTTACATCATTGCTAATAAAACTATTAATACCCTCGGGAGGGTCATGCAATACATGGAAACCAGTCATAAAACTAAAAGCCAAGTCCGCGAAAAAATCCGCGGTTTGATTAGCTTCCCTAAAAACATGTCGAGATTGGACTACCCAATCTCTATAAAGAAAGCCTTGGTACAATTGGATAATTGAGTGTGATTGCCGTTAAAGTGTTACTTTTTCGTTAATTTTTGTAAAGAAAATATTTGTTTAACCCTTCATATATTCTATTTATTTATAAGACTTTAAATGTTATCTTGATTTAAAATCTGAATTTAAATCCTATTTAATTTCGAAAGATATTTGTTGTTGGAAACTGTTAAATGTTTCTTTCGCAATTTAAACGTTTTTTTTATCAATACTTTTGAACATAAATAAAATATTAGAATAGTGTATTGAAAAAATTACTTCAAAATTTCCTCTCATTATCAACTAACCTAAAATTTATGATTTAGTTATGTAGTCGTACTTTTAGTGTAAGATATTCTAACATTGGATCCGGTTAACACAAAAAGTTAAAAGATTTAAATAGTAGTCAACCGACAACAATATGTAAAAATATAATATTCTTATTAAATGAAAAAATCAAAACTGGATTTTCATAAACTCAATTTTGACGGATCAAAACTTGATTCGGGTGTAAAATTTATTGATTTTGTAATTCGAAACCATAATAGAGATGTTATTAGCCTTGATGCAAAGAAAAATAACTTCAACTTAGTCATAAAAGCTGAAGCATTCGCTCTTAAGGCCGGATTACAGGAGGCAATCAAACTCCATATCAAAAAAATTGAAATTGAAGGTGACGATCTGTGTGTTATTAGGGCATTCCAAGGTTTTTGGAACTGTCCATGTGATGTTGAGATGATTATTTTCCGACTCCAGACTAGATCTTTGTTTTTTTGACGAAATTCAGATCATACATATTTTCAGAAAAAATCAACTGTGTTGCTGACCGATTGACCCACTTGGGAATCTCGACCCCCAACACCAATTTTTCTAATAGTCTCAAACTTCGTGTTCTCATCGACAACGATGTTTTAGGTTGAAATAGCTCGAGAAGGTGACTAACCTAACAGCTTTCCGTTTTTAAAAAAAATAAATAATAATATTCTTAAGATCGTCGAGATTATTAATATTTACTATTTTTGCTTGTGAGAATATAAAAATGCAGGTGGGCCCTCTGGTAGCTACATAAATGGTTAATGGAGCTAATTGTCTGCATATTGAAGGACCCATGAGGCCATGACTCATCCAATGGTCAACAAATCTTTCCTCCTTCAACTATATAGCATTCAGTAGTTGAACGCAACTTCGTCTTCGTCTTCACAAACAACGTAATTCTCTTTGATGGCTTAGCCTTCAAACACTTTCAGGTATGTGCAAATTTGGCATCTTTCATTTCTTCTGTCATTTTTCTGTATTTATTTCTGGGATTTTCAGTTCATATTCTTTGTCTTCTACCTCTGATTTTCAACTTCAAACCTTATTGTTTCTATGTTCAATCGGATGAACACATAGGAATTTGTATTTTTTGTGTATCGTGTTTAGTGATTTCATAGGTCTGGCGATCTGTTCATTTGTGCTAGCATCAATCGATGTTGAAATATGCGATGATCTGATGAATCTGTAACCATATAGTTTATGTATTTGTTTATGTTTATTGTCTTTATAATAAAGCAATTTAAATAGGGGCTATAGGGCCACTAATTTAGAGCCGTAGTAAATTTGGAGTTTGCGGTGCAATTAATAACGAGAATAGAAGACTAATCCTGTAACTAACACGTGTCCGTTTCAAGTACACGTAACAACCACACGTGTCCGTTGCAAGCGATGTATACACATGACATACGCAACATTTTGTAACAACTTTCAATTGGGTCGTTTGAGTCCTATTTGGATCGGATTATTTGGGTTAATTAGATTGTTTTCGGTTCGGGCAATTTCGGATAGATAAAATCGCTAGACTTATGTTGGGTACGGTTTGTGTAAGTTTTCTACTCATTCAAGTTGAGTAAGTTTTGATTAAGGTTACACGGGCCAGGTTATCCTCTTCGCGTCTGCTTGCATCCCGAGTTTTATTCGGTCATTCAAGTAGAGCCGTAAATCAAATAGAAGTTGAGTCGGTTGATTAATCAGGTTAACGGGCCGGATTGAGCATTTGTTGTTCGTAGAAATTCGGGTTACCGAATCATATTACAAAGATTAACTTGTTATTTTGTTATATAATCGAGTTTGGTCAGTTTTTGGTCAGTTTTTGTTCTACTTTTAAGACTATTAGTTTAGATCTCGTGTCCTGCACGGGTATTTATAATATATATAGGTTGATTCGGGTGAATAGACATTTTGTTAAAAAAAATGCATTTTAAAAAAAATATTCGTTAATAAAAGTGACTGGTATATAATCTGATTTAAATCATGTAATTGAGAATATAGTTTAACCGTAAGGAGGCTGAAATTCTAAGGGAAAAAAAAGATACAATATAATAAAGATCTAAATTGTTAAGGAAGATAGAAATGAATCGAAATATATAAATCGTTTAAATAAAAGTTAAGCTTAACTTAAATGGAATTTTTTTAAAAAAAATTGGTTTACTTTAAAATATTTAATGTTAACAATTCTTTGAAAAAACGATATTGAATATACATTGGAGATTTGTAACAAATTTAACAATTTCAATCTGAATTAATTTTGGTTTAAATAATGTAAACAGTTATTTACTTATTTTAAAATTTTTTAATATAGATAATGACAATTTATTAATATATTGTAATTTTGCTTCAAAAGTAGATAATATTAATTTGGTTTTTAACCATAAAAAAAACTTACAAATAGATAAATATCGAAATTGATAGTAATAGATTTCAAAATAATACTTTTTTAACAAATTAAGATTTACGTATAATTTTACAAGGAGTGGTAGTTTAGTAATATATAGTGATTTGGCTAAAATCTTGAAACCTTAGAGCATCACGTCAGCAATCCGTAGGCTACTTTAGTATATAGATATGTAGTATATAGATATATAGATGTATAATCAGGAAAGTGAAAATTGAATTTTAAAATATTTATTTGTTAATTAAAAATTAAAAATTAACAAATAAAAAATTTAAGAATCCGGACTTTAAATTTAACAACTTTAATAATTAAGAATCAGGTTTTGAAATATATATTTTTAAGGAGTGGCAATTTAGTAATATATGGTGATTTGGCTGAAATTCTAAACATTAGCGTCACCTTAACAATCCATATACTACTTTAGTTATATATAATAGATAAGGAAAAAATTGTTCCATATAATTGAAAATTAAGATTTTTGTGCTTTTAAAATACTCGCACCACAACGCATAACGTCAATAGTCATGCCCTCTAATTTTAGTATATTTATATTGATTGATGATTGATTGATTTAGTATATTTTATATTGATTAATGATTGATAGGTCAACGACTCAAATATCAATAGGTCAACGACTCACACATACATTATATCAACGACCTACACATACATGAGATCAACGACCTACATACATTACACATACATTAGATCAACGACCTCCATACATTAGGTCAATGACCCATATAGCGGTAGATCAAAAAAAAATTCACATAGTCATCGACCCACGAAGCAGTAAGTCAACGACAATATGAATAAAAATTATACTTGAACTTATTTAAAAGTCTAATGAATGTATGATTTGTTCAATCTTCAAAACCTCTATTTATAGAAGTTCTCAAACCATCAACCTTACACATAGTCGATGTGGGATAACAAAATTCCTGAAAAGTTTAACGTAAATAGATGGGGCTTATAATCCTTAAAAAAACTAAGGGAAAAATTGTTCCATATAGTATTCTTAAAAAAATAAAAATTCTTTAATAAATATTATATCAATATAATTAAAAAGATCAAAATCTAAAAATATATATCTAATTTTCGAAAAATAAAAGTAACGTGAAATTTAATGAGAGATGTATTTCAAAATACTCGCAACACAACGTGTCACGCCAACAGTCATACATTCTACGTTAGTATATTTGTATATTTATATTGATTGATTTAATATATTTTATATTGATTAATGATTGATATGTCAACGACCCACATATCAGTAGGTCAATGACCCACACATACATTAGATCAACGACCTACACATACAATAGATCAACCTACATACATTAGGTCAATGACCCTTATAACGGTATATCAAAAAAAAAAAAAATTCACATAGTCATCGACCCACGAAATAGTAGGTCATCGACAATATGAATAAAATTTATATTTGAACTTAGTCAAAAGTCCAATAAATGTATGATAATTTGTTCAATCTTCAAAACCTCTATTTGTAGAAGTTCTCAAACCATCAACCTTACAAATAATCGATGTGGGATAACAAAATTCTTGAAAATATTTAACGTAAATAGATTGGACTTATAATCCTTAAAAAAATTAAGGGAAAAATTGTTCCATATAGTATTCTTAAACAAAATAAAAAATTCTTTAATAAATATCAATATAATTAAAAAGATCAAAATCTAAAAAAATATATCTAATTTTCAAGAAATAAAAAGTTGTCGTGAAATTTAATGAGAGAGATGTATTTTAAAATACTCGCACCACAACGCGTCACGTCAGCAGTCATACACTCTACGTTAGTATATTTATATTGATTGATTTAGTATAATTATATTAGTTGATGATTGATAGGTCAACAATAGACATATACATATATAGATCAACGATCCACATATACATAGATCAACGACCCTCAAAACAGTAGGTCAACGACCCACAAAACAATAGGTCAATATCTGGACCTGCACTTCTTTCAGCACCCAAAGTCACACTTGAAAAATTATTCTCAAAGTTCGAGACACCCTTCTCGAAGGTCGGCACCCCTCCACCATTTTCCTCAATCTCCTTAACCCAAACAATTCCTTCTCCACCAACAAAACCTACAACATTCTTCGCCACGCCAATTCTAAGCCCCCTTGGTGCTCTCTTATTTGGGGTAATCTTAATATCACCGAATGCAGCTTTATCTCCTGGCTCGCAGGTCACTCAAAG
This sequence comes from Fagopyrum tataricum, assembly GCA_002319775.1. Classification (NCBI taxonomy): domain Eukaryota; kingdom Viridiplantae; phylum Streptophyta; class Magnoliopsida; order Caryophyllales; family Polygonaceae; genus Fagopyrum; species Fagopyrum tataricum. The sequence continues at coordinate 53,934,558 of CM008282.1, read as the reverse complement.
CTCCCACCCTCTCCAAACTCTTCTCTTGGAACTGGTCCCATCAAGAACCTGCACTCTCTGTGACCTTCATGATAAAACTGAGGACCAACTTTGGAACATGTGTTTCTACACTGACCTTGTCTTCAAAACTATCCTTAAATGGATCCGGCTTCCCATGGTGTTGGTAACCTTCTTTACTCTCTTGGACCAATAATAATTAAAACAAGTGCGACTTTATTACCTCTTACATTTACTTCACCTAGAAAGCTCGCAACGAGTCCATCTTCAACAACAACAAAATCGACCCCATGCTTTGCGCTAGGGACATTATTCTTGCCGTCAAGAACTTCGCCACGTCCCACTGGCTTTCCCGATGCAGTCTCTCCACTGGGCTGCTACTCTCGGCATCAACCTCCCTTCCCATATACTTTCCCCTAGACTCGATCCACTCTTGAACTGCTTCCTATAACTTTTTGTCTCATTGTAATGTTTGTATCTACACCTCCTTATTCAGGCAAAGACGCCTTGTAACCTACTTCCCCTTATCAATATAGACGTACATTTTCAAAAAAAAAAGAGGTCAACGACCCACATACATTAGGTCAACGACCCACATAACGGTAGATAAAGTAAAGAAAATCCATATATTCAACGGCTCACAAAACAGTAGGTCAACGACAATATGAATAAAAATTATACTTGAACTTAGTCAAAAGTCCAAAAAATGTATGATTTGTTCAATCTTCAAAACCTCTATTTATAGAAGTTCTCAAACCATTAACCTTACATATAGTCGATGTGGGATTACAAAATTCTTGAAAATATTTAACGTAATTAGATTGGGCTTATAATCCTCAAAAAAAAATTAAGGAAAAAATTGTTCCATATAGTATTCTTAAAAAACAGATTGTTTAATAAATATTATAATAAAATCATTAAAATGATCGAAATCTAAAAAATATATCTAATCGTTCCGATAATAAAAATTAACGTGAAATGGTTTCAAAGAATAATGTAATTTAAAAATAAAAGATTTGATGGCTAAAAATAATTTAAAAATAAAGATTTTGTGGCGATTAATGAGAGAGCTCGATTTCAAATACTTGCACCACGTCACGCCACGTCGGCAGTTATGCACTCTGCTTTAGTATATTTATATTGCAACTCAATCAATCAATTTTGATCCGAACTTCCAAATACAAGAACCGAGTATTTTATGAAAAGATCGATCCATATCCGGTCCAAGAGAATTTTGGATATCCGGAATATTTTATTCAGATCTAAGCAAATATTTGAGTTTTTAAAAGCAAGTAATTTCTAGCGGATATATTAGATATAAAAATCTGGATAACTAGCTGATTTGGTTAATTAAAGTTATATTTTAAACCTTTAAAAAAAACCAGGTCGTTTTGGCCCGAAAACGACCTGAATTATAAGTTTGATGGCCTGTTTTGATTTGGATCGGATAATATAATTTTGGGTTTGGATCGAGTTTCGGTAAATAAAGTCAGTTTTCTAAGATATGATTTTGCCGACTCTAAGTCCAATGGCAACATGGGCCATTCATGTTATATCCGATGACAAAACTGATGAAATTTTGATGTTGTTGGGTGTGGGCGTAGAATAATGGACAACAATGAGTTGGAAACGAGACTACTAACAGGAGTACCGGAAAACAACACAAGGCTTCATAAGAGGATATGGGAAGAAAACAAATTAATATGGAGAACTGCATTCCCAGCTATCTTGTTTCGACTCTCAGTATTTGGAGTTCAAGTTGTCACTCAGTCATTTATTGGCCATATAAACCAAGTTGAGCTCGCGGCTTATTCACTCGTACTCACCATCTCCGTACGCTTTGCCAATGGCATTCTCGTAAGTCTTACACTACACAATAAGTTACTTTTAGTAATGTTGAGTAGAGGTTTGCAAATGATCCGGACCGTTACATGCAAATCATTACACTTTTGCATGTAAGGTTTATGGATCGGAATATTACAGCTCAGGACGAGGACGACCGTAGTTTCTTAACTTCACCTAAATTTGACTTCAGACAGGAATGTCAAGTGCAACCGAAACACTTTGTGGGCAAGCGTTTGGAGCACAACAATACCGAATGATGGGAATCTACTTGCAACGCTCTTGGATTATCAACTTAGTAACCGCAACCATAATTCTACCTGTCTACGTCTTCGCCAGACCAATATACAAGCTACTTGGCCAAGAAGACAACATTGCGAATGCATCGGAAGGAATTTCATTGTGGTTTATAGGCGTGGTATATGGTCTTGTATTCACTTTGACAACCGAGTCTTTCTTACAAGCACAACGCAAGAACATGTTCATAGGGTTGCTCTCTCCTTTTACCTTTTCCCTTCACTTGCTCATCTCTTGGATCTTCGTCAATAAGCTTGGTTGGGGTCTCATGGGAGCAATGGCCGCACTCGTTCTCTCTCGTTGGACTTTTGTAGCCTTCTTGCAATTTTATGTGTTTGGAGGTTGGTGTCCGGAAACCTGGACCGGCTTCTCCATGGAAGCACTTCATGATATTGTTCCCATTGTCAAGCTTTCCCTTTCCTCCGGCGTAATGCTTTGGTGAGATGTCATTGTTAATCGTTGATATTGTCATTTGGTTTTATGACGAAGGCTCACTAAACTTCTTCTTTTTTTATTGACTCTTGATATTTGTAGTGTGCAAATGTGGTACAATTCCGTCCTTGTTTTGTTAGCCGGATACACAAGTAATGCAACGGTCAACATAGATGCATTTACGATTTGGTAAGCATCACTTCTTTTTAATTCGGTCGATTTTAAAAGATTTTTTCAAGATAAATGCACATTTGATTTGCCGATTTAGCCATATGTGTTTGTTGTTTTCAGCCTCAACATTAGTCTATGGCAATACATGATTTGTCTCAGCTTCTTGGGTGCTGCATGGTATGTCAAGATCAATCATAATGCTTAATCCTTCTATTTATCTACCATTTCACAAATTTTACGTTTTCTCGACAAAAATGCAGTGTAAGAGTTGCAAATGAGCTCGGAAAAGGCAATGCAAAGGCAGCCATCTTCGCAATTAAAGTAATATTAAGTACTTCGATTGCTATTGCATCGGTGTTCTGCGTTCTATGTCTTATGTTCCGCAACGAGATTCCATATCTACTTACAAGCAATGAAGAAGTCGCGTCGGCTGCATCAAATCTCTTTGTTTTGCTTGCCTTCACCATGTTGCTAAATAGCGTTCAAGCGGTTTTATCAGGCAAGAAATTCAAATTCTCCCTTACATATAAGGTTTTTGCTTACAAATTAATTCATGACATCATACCATTGTCTGAGATACCATTTGAAGTTAGATTAGATATTTTCATAGATTAAATCAAAAATCTTTACTAAATAAGTGGACTTACTAGAAGCTATTAAACATATTCGTTGATGATTTTAGATTGTAATATGTGAATATCTTCGCAGGGGTTGCAATAGGAACCGGTTCGCAGGCAAAGGTGGCATTTGTTAATATCGTCTCCTATTACATTATCGGAATTCCAATTGGATGTATATTTGCTTATGTAGCAGACTACGGTATCAAGGTATGTATATATGTACGAGAAATCTCGGACAATAATTCCGGCAGTTAAAACGAAAGCAAAGATTATAAAGGATAAAAATAATTTACCGTTCATTATGTTAAAGTATATATATATACATATACGAGAAATCTCGGACAATAATGCTGGCAGTTAAAATGAAAGCAAAGATTATTAATAATGAAAATAATTTACCTTCCATTGTGTTAAAGTATATATATATATCACATTCTAGTGAATAAACAAATATTATTGATTTGAATATTGAAATAATAAATTATAATTGCACGTAGGGCATCTGGACTGGAATGATTGCTGGTGTAGCAACGCAAGGGATTTTTCTAGTCTATGTAACTGTGAGAATTAATTGGAAATTTGAGGTATAATTTCTATTCAGTTCTTCTAACTTTAATTACATTTTTGTTTATTTTCTTATGTTACATGAGCAGAACATTTTTATATACATATTGCGGAGTGTGTTTGGTGAGAGCATAAGTTAACGATACAAAATTAGTAATATGATAAGTTTAATCAATCATTTAGTCAAAAACTCTTGTGATACATGCGTTATTATAAGTACAAATACTCAAACACTGTTAATCTTTTGATGTTGTTATTTCATTCAGGTGGACAAGGCTAAAGAGCGTCTAAGTCGTTATAACTTAGATCTGAATAAAGAGGAAACCGAAAACCATAATGATTCGTAACGTAAGTTCTAAGGCATTGATGGGGATGTTTCGAAAGTTAAAACATTGTAGCATTTTTTAGTTCGAGTTTTACTGGGTTGGGATGTATTTTTTTGAGTTTGTGTATGGTTGTATCACTCGTAATCTCATACGTTTGTTTTATTATTCATTTACCCTCGCCCTTAGTTTTACATTGTTAAGTTTGTCAACAGTTTATTGTACATTTCACTAGACCGGCTGTGTTGCAAGCTGGTATAAATATACAGTGTATATTGAAGGACTTATAAAGATTTTGAATCTAAATGTTAACCGAGAATAGAGTGATATGAGCAGTAGTGTTGGCAGTTAGGGGCTTACTTAGCCATTTTTAAAGCAAAATTGGATTATTAAAATCAAATAACTAAATTTGAATAATTTGATTTTCTCATTTTATAATTACATTTTTAAAGAATCCTACTTTGTCATTTTGAAACAAAATAAATGTACTTTCCAATTTACATTTTATACCAAAAACTCTAAACCATATTGATGCTATTCTAAAAATTCTAGTATTTTTAATTTAAAATAAAATAATAATAACTTCGTAAATAATATCGAACCTAGAAATGAGAGCATTTCCTTGACATTCTTACAGCTAAAGACGTGATTCCAAAGATTTCTATAAATAATTCCTTTACTTTTGTTAAAAAATAAAAATAAAAATAAAGCAATTTGTTGGGCTTTCATTAAACCTACCCGGCACACATTAGGCGTAGAATTTCCCTCAATCTTTGAAAAAAGGAAAGAAGTTAAATTACATCTTCCCACGTTGAAAGCCACATATCATCCCTTTCGCATTGCATTTTGATTTTGATCGCCTTTTTTGGTCTGCAACAAATTTGATTAAATTTCCAAGCCAAAATTTGGGGCTATGGCAGCAGAAGGTCCGTACGGGAATACGTGGGCGGAGCAGTGGGATTCCAACAACGAAACAGAGGCCTCAAATCAACATCAAGACGACAAAGAAGGCAAGAAATTGACGAAGAAATTAGGTGAAAGCTTCAGCAAAACCAAAGAAGGCGCCAGCAAGAGCATGAAGAAGGTGAAGGATGGCGCCAGTAATGGCCTCTTTTGGATCAAGGATAAGTGCCGCAAGAAAAACCCCAATTGATTCGTGACCTAATTTTTACCGCGGTTCAACATACTGGTACGTAGTATGGAGTATTGAAATCTGATTTGACTCTTGTTGTGTGGTTTATCGATTGATATCTTCTTCCTCATTGATACTGATCTTCGTACTTGGATTGCAATGAATGTTTGTTGAAATTTGAATATTTGATTGATTGCTTGCATACCTGATTTTTGTCACTATAGCTTTGGTATATTTTCGTATCTGTTTTGTTTCGAAGCATATGGATGATTTAGATTGGTTATATACTAGCTCTTGTTTTGTTTCAGTCGGATGATTTAGGTTGGTTGTATAGTAGGGGTCCAATATAGTTTTGTAGCCATGCTTGTTTGTGTTTTACTCGGGTCTGAAGTATTGGTTCAGCTCCTATGTCACCAGGTTCTTCATTCTGTATCATTATCGCCGTAATCTAAGTCAAACCTATTCCACGTCCTTCTTTCTGAATCACATTGCTTCCAACGTTTGATGGCATGATCAGAAGGTGTTCTTGAAATCAATTGTTCTACCCTTATTGTCCACCAATAAGGTCAATAGCTTTATCAGGCAGGAATCGATCACTGTAAGACAACATTTATTAATGAGGAATGGTAGTCCGAATAACACAATGCGTGAAAGACGAAAATTAACCAAGTCTGATCCTAGGAGGCGTAGCATGGGAGCAAAATCATATGACTTAACATCAACCAGCAGCATAAAAAAAATATAAAATTTAAGATTATAAGTTCTCACATCGAAAGTCGTGGACAATCCGACATTCTAAGACTAGTATATAAGATAGATGGCTACTTCTCCCATCCTAAAATCACTGTTGTGATTATTAACTGGGTTTGGGACTAGCGTGCTTGTGCGTACACGACCTCCGTTATGTAAAATGAATCAAATTCAAACAACATATATGTAAAATTTTGAGATGAATCAAATGCAAACATGAAGAACACACCAAACTTTCGTTGATAAGAAGACCAAGAATCGCTGTTGGTTAGAGAAACACAAACCAGATCTAATTGTCTGTGAAGAGGTCAGAAAAGTCGGTCCAAATCATAACACAAATTATAACCCAAACTTGTTCAGTAATCCTCTATGGCTTCGGTATTTATTACATAATATTTATCTATTCACATAGGTAGCTACATTTATATACTAGTAACATGATTGGATTGATAGTTATTTATCATTAAAAAATGGCCTCTTTGAAGATAGATCTTTTCTTGTCATCACATTCTTTTTTAAATTGATTCAACAAAACAATTTTTAAGACAAACCCACACTAGTTGAAAATTTTAATATCATCAACATTGACCAGATTTCGTATACGTTTTTGGTTAACCGTTCTATTTACATTGCACTCTATTAAGATTATAATGAGCAAAACAATGAAACACAAAAAAAAATCCCCTTCAAGCATCCTTGTTGCAACTTTTATTGTTTTTATCTCCCAATTTTTATCTACAAAAAAAATGACTCAAACCACTAACCCATGTTATTCACGTTATCACTTACTCTTAACATCTTCAAATGTTCATCACCTAACGGGGTATACAATGCCAATTAGGGTTGTTCATTTTCCGGTCCGGTCCGGGTTTTGGACCAGACCGGACCGAACCGGACCGGAACAAACAGGTTCGGTCCTCGGTCCAAGAATTCCGGTCTGGACCGATATTTTTTTAAGAAAAAAAAAAAAATAGTTATAAAATATTATAAATATATTAAAATTTTAGTGAAATAAAAATATGAAAATTAACTAATTAAGTCTCGGTCCGATCCGGTCCGCAATAGGCTTGGTGCGAAAAAAATGAGAAAAAAAAATTTTAAAAAATTTTTTAAAAATAAAAATAAAAAATCCCGAGGTCCATCCGGTCCTGGACCGGTTTTGGACCGGACCTGGACCGGTTTTGGACCGGACCTGGACCGAATTTTTCGGTCCATTTCCGGTCCGGTCCGGTCCAGGTCCGGACCGGTGAACAACCCTAATGCCAATATGCACATCAAGTTCATCCAATAATATGATCTCCCCATCATCCATGTGCATGCTACACTTATGCTGATCAAAACTCTCTACAAATCAATACCACTAGTGTATTACCCGCACCTTGTGCGGGATTGACTTTTAATAACTGACAATATTTATAAACTAATATGTATATTAAAAAAATATATGAAGGTGAATAATCAATTATATTTCACTATTAAGTTTATCGAATTTACTTTTAATTAATATCTTATTTGTTTAAGAGAATATTTTGTTTTCATAAAAAAAAAAGATAATATTTTGTTAGAAGAAATTGTGAATTTGTTAACAAAAAATAATTATAAAACTAATTTAGATAAAATAATTAAAAGTTTGTATCCATCGTTTAGTTTAAAATCTCTAATACAATCTTAGAAATTATGATAAAAATATTTATTAATAAATAATATTTCAAATAAATTAAATAATTAAAATAAATGTACGGAGAGTTTTGTAGCAAAAAAATTGTGAATTCTTTAACAAAAATATAATTATAAAAAAATAGATAAAATAATTAAAATTTTGTTTCCAACATAGGTTTAACATTTCTTATACAATGATAAAAATATATTTAAATTGTACTTCAGATTTTAGTGTTTTAATTATATTTGGTAAATCAACTAAATAATCTTATATATATTATAGGAGTAGCAATTTATGCCACGTGTCGTACCAGAAAATCACTAAGTGCCACGTGTCACAGCAATATTTAATCTCTATCTTTTTTAAATTACGTAATTTATAAAAGAAATTTACAATTAAAATTATTAACAAAAAAATCCGTACAATCTAACTAAATCCATATATTTTTTATAAATAATTAAATTTGGTAAATTTATTTAACTAAGCATTTTTATTATTTTGGGTTTAAATATTTTTGTAACACCCCGAATTCTGAGAACCCGGAATGCTACTGGTTAGGACCTCACAGTGGGTCCCGACCTTAGCTGAACAACAATTTAACTAGAATCTTACAACAAGGCACAAAAAGAAACCGGTAAAACTAAAAAGTATTTTTATTATGCATGAATGAAAAGGAGAAACATCTCAGCCGTAAAGGAAAATATATCCGACACAAATAAAAGGAAAACAAACTCCACATAACCCGAAAGACTCAACAAGATGAAAAGACGAGATAGGAAACCCCGGCTGACCACACTCTCCGGCTCCCTCAAGGCGGCTAACAATCACTATATAAACATATCTATGTAGCACAAACACACATCAAGGATAATAAACACATCACATAAAACACATAAACCGATTATTATCTTTTCATCAGGTGATTCATTTTTATTAACTCAACTTCCGTTGTGGCACGAGGATCCCATCGATCCTCGCCTCTGTCCCCGTATACCGAACGGAATGGTTTCAATGCATATCTACCGTATACCGTACGGTCTGGTCGCAGAGAGCCTTCCCAGTCATCTTACAGTGATGGGCAGTGATGTCACGACCCGTTATCATACACTTAGGTCTTATTATAATATAACGTCGTCTAGTCTTTACTCATTAAAGCGGTAAACACACACCACCACATAGCATATATTCATATAACATCATCAGCTAAGCAAGTCCATAAGACTTACCTGAGTAGTACGTCTCCCAGCCATCACCAACTAATATCCGCTCGTACAAACGTTATCCACTACCTGATCCAGAAAGATCAACTTAGAATCATCATTCTAAGTCCTCCATACATTTTAGAATGCTTCTATAGAAATGAGAAAACTCTCAAATTCGAAGGAACGAGAAGCCCTAACTTTAGCGGAAATTACCAAAACGCCCCTCACTTTTCGGAAAATTCCGAAAAGAGCCCAAACCGGTTCCAAGTCTATATTATACCCCGTCATCTCTACTAAGACTCAAAACTCAAAAGCAAGTTTGAGGGTTTACTCAAACTTACACTTTAAATCCAAAACTCGCTTTTCGAGACTACGCCAAACACTCAACTTCGGCCTATCGAAAGGACCTCGTACCGAACTCCGAAAATTCTAAAGAAAATATTTATACACACTAGGTCATACATACTCTATACTAGAACAATCGGAATCCATAAACAACATCTTAACAGTTTTACATAAAATCCCAAAGATGCCTTCACATACCCATAAGTTCCCAAAACTAGTTTTTGAGTCAACTTTGAGGCATTATAACTCCAGATCCGACCGTTGTATTTTTCCCAAATTTTAATACGATAAACTAGGTGTGTCCAACTATAACATACTAAAATTTCAACGGTAGATGATCATCCTAAGTCCACGAGATTTGATTCACAACTCAGCTAAACAACACAGATTATCCAGGAAAAAAAAAAAACTAAGGTGATACAAGAGGCCATAGGTTCGATTCTTATACCCAACATATTCAGCAATTAAACCCCTTAGTCCACAGATCTCTAGTTCGATTCTTATGAGAAGCAAGCTGCTGCAAAATTCTTAACCGTCAGATCTCAAGTTCGATTCACCCTATCAACTATACTCTACTCCTATTATTTTATGCACAAACACAACCACTAACTATCGATAAACTAAGATCAGCGTAAGGAGGAATATGGCAAGGGACAGAAAGAAGACTCGGGAAAAGACGCCTCACCCGTTTCTGTGCAGAAGGACGTGAACGAAGGAGAAGCTGCAGGCGTCGTCCTTGGTTCGCGTTGATCCGGATCGTGAAGGAATAGACCGATCCCACTCCGATTCTTTCCAAGGTTACGCTAGTCAGAGAAGTCGCAGAAAGCATCAGATCCCACTCCGATCGATAACAGAGAAAAAGATGACTAGAGGAAGGAAGGAACTCACCTGTACAGTCTGCTATGGCTCGAGCGGACGTAGGGCGGTGCTGGCGATGAACAAGGGAATGAGGAGAAGGGTCAGGAACGAAAAAGCCAACGAGATCTGGCGGTTGAGATTTGCCGGACGGAAGATATGGAGCAAGATCGTTTCTTGCTGTTGTACCGCTAGAAGAAGAAGAAAGAACGGCCTTCGGCCAAAGAAGAAAAGAAAGGTGTGGGCCCTTGGTCCAGAAAAGACACAAGCCAAATAGCTGAGGTGGGCCGACTGATCCAAGCCCAGAGGAAAAACAAAGCACATGGCCCGTCGCCTGGAAGAAAATAGAAGACAATTAACCCCTGCTCCGGCCCAAAACTAATACTAGAAGGTTTTATTCGATTTAAAACCCGGTAACGCTACCGGTATCGGAAATAAAATTTCCGGTTATCACAATTTTAACCTAAAATATTTACAATTCGGTTATCAATCCTCATATTCAGCCAAAATATTTTTAAATTTAGAATAAATTTATTCTAAAATCCCAATAATCTTATATATGTTATAGGAGTAGCAATTCATGTCACGTGTCGTACAGAAAATCACTAAGTGTCACGTGTTACAGCAATATTTAATCTCTGTCTTTTTTTAAATTATGTAATTTATAAAAGGAATTTACAATTAAAATTATTAACAAAAAAATCCGTACAATCTAACTAAATCCAGATAATTTTTATAAATAATTAAATTTGGTAAATTTATTTAACTAAGCATTTTTATTATTTTGGGTTTAAATATTTTAACCTAAAATACTTACAACTCGGTTATCAATCCTCATATTCAGCCAAAATATTTTTAAATTTAGAATAAATTTATTCTAAAATCCCAATAATCTTATATATATATATATATATATATATATATATATTATAGGAATAGTAATTCTTGCCACGTGTCGTACCAGAAAATCACTAAATGCCACATGTCACAACAATATTTAATCTCAATATTCTTTTTAAATTACGTAATTTATAAAAGGAATTTACAATTAAAATTATTAACAAAAAAATCCGTACAATCTAACTAAATCCAGATATTTTTTATAAATAATTAAATTTGGTAATTTTATTTAACTAGGCATTTTTATTATTTTGGGTTTAAATATTTTATCCTAAAATATTTACAATTCGGTTATCAATCCTCATATTCAGCCAAAATATTTTTAAATTTGGAATAAATTTATTCTAAAATCCCAATAATTTATAATTTATTCTGAAAACCCAATAATTAAAAAAGTATTGTTTAATTACGTAATTAAAAATCAAGATTTATATTCAGGAATTATTATAATCGAATTGAACGCCGGAATAATATTGCACAAATAACTATATTACTATATTAACCATATATATATATATATATATATGAATGAAAGTATACTTTTTTCAATTACAAAAGAAAAAAAGAATTTAAAATCAAATTATTTTATTGTTTAAATATTTTTCTCCACACAAAAATAAAATATATTTATGAAAATTAAAAATACTATACAATATAATTTTTTTATTTATAATTATAATTGTTGTATCGAACTTTTTATAGAAAATTCCGTGCAAGGCACGGGTATTACACTAGTGAACTTTAAAAAGATTTCCAAATTTGCTACGGTGATTTACTTCTTTTTTATGCTTTTTTATTTATTTTTTGTTAACTGTGGAGGCAACACGTGGCAGAGGCCCTGTAAAATTTTCGTTGGGCTGAGAAAAATCTTGGAGGCGACACGTGACAATAGAGATCTATGCTTTAATATATATATAAGATAGTCAGCTTAAAATATTTTTTATTTGAAACTTTAATAATGTTTCAAATTCAATGTATTCTACATCCTTGATAATAATGAACTCCTTCACAGTTAACAAAAAGAGTGGGGCTAAGTCTTCTGTTGATTTAAAGATAATTTTTGCACTCTCGCATTGTCTTAACAAAAAGAGTGGGGCTAAGTCTTCTATTTATAACAATGGACAAGGTAATATGATTCATCATTGTGTTTATCTCTATTTTGTCCTTCTTCGTCTCCTCTAGCATTTTTTTAAAAATGTCTTCTCAACTACAACGGGCATAAACATCATTATTTTTATTTCTAGTAAATATAAGGGTTGGATCGTCTATCGTTTCTAGGACAACGGAATATAACAATTTATGAAAGCAACTAATGAAATAACATTAAAGTAGTAAAAGTATTAAGACACCTCAATTTAGAGTGGAAATCCTAATTGACTAACCTAGTCAATCGGAATTAAAATCAATTGTCCAACTAGTATCTCCAATAACAAAGACTTCAACTCTTCACACAACTTTATTAGTTTGGCCGAATTGTACCCTATTCAGTCCAAGTACCTCCTAAGACTCATCACTTTCTAATATCCGGAACAATCCTCTAAAGTTCTTCACTTCACTTCGTTACACTTTATTTGTGTCTCCATCTTCTTCAACCAACGTGTCTCCAACTTCGTGCCTTTTTGTGTGTTAACCGAAATATGAATACCAAAAAAAGTTAACCAACTATAATAAAGCTCTAGGGTATATATAGCGGATTAAACTACGAAAAGATATACTTTACTTAATCGTCTCCTACCAAGAATAGATAAAGCAAATAATATATATAATTAAAATGATAAAAATAGGCTTTGTAGTATACATCTAGTTAGTTGGTTACTGATTAGCGAGCATATTCACTGTAAAATATTTAATGAAAATACAGCTAGAGCTTGGAAATTTATCCCAAAGAAGAAGTTGATAAAGAGCAGGTATTTAATTGTGAAGGTCTTAACCGGAAAGTGCTAGTGTTGTAGTTATAGAGTAATTAGTATGTCTTTTATAAGTCTATGGAATGATAATGACAAATTGACATGGTATTAACCAACACTCAAGTTAATATCAATCATCATGTTCGTGTTGCTTCTTATGCAAACTTTTAATCAGTGCTTGTCATTCTTTCTTCTTCTTTTTTTTATGTCTGATCAGAAATCATCATTTTTATATTTTTTCGGTGATCTAGCAATATTCCTGTTGTATTTGGATTGTGATTGTGTGAATTATGACAGTAAGAAATAAGAGCAACTAGTTATGAGACACAAACAATGGAAGTAGAAAATTCTTAGAGCAAAAAGATCAATAGAGCAATCTATGAATGCTTTTTTTTCTTTCTCTAGTTAATTTGCACACATAATTTCACTAGGAGCATTGACGCTAGAGCTTAAGGGTTGCATTTGAATGTCAATGTCATTTTTGTGTCTTTGAAGCATTACCTGTTTTACTCTAGTAATTTTTTTAAAACATGTGACAATGAAAATTTTATACTTCAAGGAGTAAACACACAAAAGATGCTTACAAGAAAAAGAACTCTAGTACATATAAGAAAGTCCATTCATGGATGGATGAAAAGGAGGTCTTTGCTTGTTTCTAACTTGATATTGACAAATGTTATTTTGGATATGTATGCAAGGTGCAATAAGTTAGAGCTTGTTCAAACTGCTTCCTGCTTGATGGTAGAGAAAGGTACAATTTCATGGAATACCATGATTGGTGGCTTTGCAAGGTCTGGTGAATTGAAACTTGCACACACTTTCTTTAATGAAATGCCTATCAGAGATGTAGTCTCATGAAATTCAATATTATTAGGGCATGCTCAAAAGGGTTATTTATTAATGGTAAGAGGCTTGCTTCACATGATGCAATCTGAGAATGTTGAAATTGATGATATAACACTAGTGAATTTATTCTCAACCGTCAAGGAAGTTGGAGCCCTTGATCGATCAAGGAAGAAGTATTCATGGATTTGCAATCAGAAAGCAGATCAAGATCATTTCTTTTTTTAAGGTCTGCTTTAATAGACTTGTACAGTAAATGTGATAACATTAATCAAGAATTTAAGGTTTTCAAAGGAGTTCCTCATTCAGGACGAGATGTTGCCTTATGGACAACCATGATTACAGGGTTTGCTTTCCATAGTTATGGAAGCAAGGCGTTGAAAACATTCTCTGAGATGCATAAACATGTGAACCCAAATCATGTGACTTTAGCTGATGTTCTTAGTGGTTGTAGCCACAATGGCCTTGTAAATGAAGGATTAAATATATGAGTCTTATATTTATATTATTTGGTTTTTAAGATTATTTGTATGGTATACAAGTTAGAGACTTATATATTTATCGTTTGGCTTTAAGATTTTGCAATATGAGTTGACAACCACTTTAATAAGGCTTCATTTACAATGTTACCGCTATATGATATATCTGTCAAAAAGTCGTAATATAAATATCTTTATTTTTTGATATAACGTTGGGTATTAAAATTGGTATCTAATATATGGTAACCGAATTGAAGTTGATCGAATATGTAACGTTGGGTATTAGAATCGGGTAACTAATATTGGGTATTAAAATCGGGTAAGTACGAAGTTGGGTAACCGGAGTGAAGTTGGATATAGAACGTTGGGTATTAAAATCGAATAACAACGAAGTTGGGTAACCGAAGTGAAGTTGGATATAGAACGTTGGGTATTAAAATCGGGTAAAAATGAAGTTGGGTAACCGAAGTGAAGTTGGATATAGAACGTTGGGTATTAAAATCGGGTAACAACGAAGTTGGGTAAACAAAGTGAAGTTGGATATAGAACGTTGGGTATTAAAATCGGGTAACAACGAAGTTGGGTAACCGAAGTGAAGTTGGATATAGAACGTTGGGTATTAAAATCGGGTAACAACGAAGTTGGGTAACCGAAGTGAATTTGGATATAGAACGTTGGGTATTAAAATCGGGTAACAACGAAGTTGGGTAACCGAAGTGAAGTTGGATATAGAACGTTGGGTATTAAAATCGAGTAACAACGAAGTTGGGTAACCGAAATGAATTTGGATATAGAACGTTGGGTATTAAAATCGGGTTAAAATAAAGTTGGGTAACCGAAGTGAAGTTGAATATAGAACGTTGGGTATTAAAATCGGGTAATAACGAAGTTGGGTAAACAAAGTGAAGTTGGATATAGAACGTACGATAAAGGTTGTGTCTTAAAAATTGAGTATTACTATTTAAAGAAAAATTCCTTCACAAATAGAAACGTATATAGTTAATGCTTAAGTATAAACTAGCCTAAAAAATCGTGCATATTTACTTAATTCACCCAAAAAATTTTAGTTATTTAACAAATAAGATTTCAAATGTACGATTTCTCTTTGAATTCTTATTAAGCACTATTCAGTTTTATATATCTACGTATACATCATCGATCCAAAATGTTTTAACAATTATTTTTTATTAACCGATTTTATTGAAATTTCAGAAAAATAAAATCTGATTTTATAAAAAATTAAAAATCTTTTTTTTAACAAAAATATTTTCAAATCCATTGTTTCTATTAGAATTTTTTAGCAAACGTATTCACAAAGATATTTAATTCGTTATACATCATTGTTATTTTATAAAATTAACTATTCAAATTCGTTTTTTCTTACATTTTTTAATTTATTTTAATTCAGATTCGATACTAATAAAACATTCTTATATGTTTATTTTTTTAGATTCGACTACGAATATTCGTTACTATTAACAAACTTTTATTAAGATTCGTTATTTTTTTAATATTTTGTTTTTTCGTGCAAGACCGAATTTGTTTTAATATGATTTTTAATATATAATAATATGTCTTAATTTATATGATTCAAATGAATGCATGTATAACATATAAAATCAAACGTAAACGATATAGAAAGTGGGTTAGAGTTTATGTGATTGAAACTTGAAATAGAAAGTGTGTCTAAAAATTCTGCATGTAATAAAATATTTATAATTATGTATAAATATTTATAATTTATTAAAACATAATACCACCGTCTCATCTTTTAAAATAATATTTTCTCTTGATTGCAATACACAAATTAAATTGATCTAAAATCTTTATTATTTTTTTATCTAATAAATTAACTTTTAGTATAATAATAAGTGTAATTTCATTCTTCGTCGTCTCATCATTTAGAATATTTAAAATTCTGCATAAATACTTACAATTTATTAAAACTCAATCTTGCACAAGGTGCGGGTTATAAACTAGTTCGTAAAAAAATCACGATTTTTTTCTAATTTATAAATTAACATTCATTACCTTCAAATTGTTATACTTCAAAATCTCCATTTAAAACGTCTTCAACATATCGTTAACTTGAACAAAATCGAATTAATTAAATTTTAAATCGATAAAAAAAATCCAAAAAAATCCAAGAAAATCGGCTATTATAATAAAAATGAACTAAATACTACCACTATATAAAGTAAATATATGAATGACAAGAACTAATTTCATTTATATGTTTATTTATGAATATAAAATGGTGAAAAGAAGTTCACTAACGGTAATGAGCTAAATGTAAACTACAATATGAATTAATTTTATTATTAACATTTTCACAATAGTTTGTGTGCATACAAAATCAGACATTATCTCTACTATTGTTGTTGATTGTTAAAGTTCAAATAAAAACTCTAAAATCTCAATGTATAAAACGTAAATGCATTAGTAATAAAATCGATCAGCAACAATGCAAAATCAATCAACAAAAACAATGAAATGAGGTCATCCAAAGGTTTTTGCAAACTTACCACTTCATTATCCCGCTTCTTTTTTCATTTTTCGAAGAACTTTATAATAATACTCTACGGTTGATTTAAGGGACGATTTAGTTGACGATTCTAGGATTTCGTTGTGTAGAAAGAAGGAATTGAGATCACAGAGGGAGATATGAGACGTGACTGAAAGATGAAGCAAATATCGAGCGCTATGTACAACCGGATCCAACAGTCCAAATTACGCCATGATACCTTAAATTGTATCCAACAATCCAAATTACTCCATAACTACGACCCTCGTTATAATGAGTGAAGTTCAATGTTTGGTCGTTGTTAGATGTGGATGTGTGGAAATAGAACTGAAGAGATCAGTCCAATGGGAAGAACACGTTTATCAAGTAAAAGAAGAGTTGTAAAAGGAACCAACTCCATTATTTTATCCACGTATGAAACGACAACTATCTACCTACAAAAATATTAAAAGTTGAAAACAAATAAATTTCCAATTACCCTTTTTAAAACCAAAATTACCCATCAAAATTTCAAGTATAGACAACCATAAAAAGTGTACTTCCACATACACACAATAACTCACAAATCAGTACATTCATCTGCAGCTACACATGTGAGCTCTGTCTTAGCAATGCTTCAAAACAACTAAACATTCTCTCAAACCAATACTCCTCTGAAAAAACTAATGGCTTCCCAAGTTCCTAAAGTTCAGCTCAGCCATGGCGGAGGAATGATGCCTGTACTAGGCCTAGGCCTAGCTCCAAATCCATCAGTTCCACATGAAGTCACAAAGAAGGCGGTTTTAGACGCGATTGAGATCGGTTACAGGCATTTCGACACCGCTTGCATCTACTTCACCGAGCTGCCGCTCGGGGAAGCCATTTCCGAAGCTGTTTCTCGCGGTCTCATAGCTTCAAGGGAAGAGCTCTTCATTACCTCTAAGCTCTGGTGCAGTGACGGATACCCAGATCGTATTCTACCCGGAATCAAAGATAGTTTACAGTAATGCGGATTCTACAATAAGTTTTGTTTTTTTTTTGGTTTTTTGTTTCGTTTTGGTAATTTGGTTGTGTTTGTAGGAAATTGAAGCTGGATTACCTTGATCTGTACTTGATACACTGGCCTATGAGTTCGAAGAGAGGATTGTATGAGTACCCAATAAAGAAGGACGAGTTTTATCCTATGGATTTCAAGGGAGTTTGGGAAGCCATGGAAGAATGTCAAAGAGCTGGTCTTACAAAGGCTATTGGTGTAAGCAATTTCACTTGTAAGAAGCTGTCTCAACTGCTGTCCACTGCTAAAATTCCTCCTGCTGTCAACCAAGTAAGATTTCGGGTTTTTTTTTTAATAGCTTTCTTAGTTTTTAATGTGTTTCTGTCTGGTGATTCTGAGCCAATTCAACAGGTTGAGGTGAACCCGGGTTGGCAACAGAAGAAGCTCATAGATTTCTGCAAGGAGAAAGGGATTGTCGTGACTGCTTACGCGCCTTTAGGGGCCATTGGGACATTTTATGGTAGCAACAAGATTGTAGAATCTGATGTGCTCAAGGAAATTGCAAAGGCTAAAGGGAAGACTGCAGCTCAGGTGCATTCTGTTGTAGGTTATATGAAATAATTTGAATCTTCGAACGTAAACTAACCTATGAAAGACAGGTGGCTTTGAGATGGGAAATTGAGCAAGGAATCACAGTTGCAGTGAAGAGCTTTAACAAAGAAAGGATGAAGGAGAATCTTGGGATATTTGACTGGGAATTGACATCAGAAGATCATGAGAAGATCAGAGCAATCCCACAAAGTAGAACAGGTACCGGAGCCGATTACACCTCAGAGTTTGGACCTTTCCGAACAATTGAAGAGCTTTGGGATGGAGAAATTTGAGTCCAAACTCAAAGCTGTGTTGAAACATCTCCGAGTTATTTTCATGGAATAAGTTGGCTGAATCACTCTACTACTCGCGTCTAGGGTGTGGTGTAGCCACAATGCTATGTGGGTATCTAAGTGTACTGTGTGTTTGTTAATCTGTAAGTTAAGACCTGATGTAGGTACAAATAAAGGTGGGGTATGCTATGAAAGTGATGTCCTTGTTTACGTGTGTGGTGTGCGTTTCGTGTGGGTAAGGTTGGTTCACCTATCAAGATCAAACACGCAAAACCTTGTGTTTGGACACATGAAACTCTGACAAGCTACTTTCTTGTCAAAGTGTGAATGTGTGTGATATTTGCCAACATGTAGCATCTACAATTCATCATGTACCTTGTGACCCATCTGTGTTAATAAGAAATGTGTAAAAGTAATAACATCTTTGCTTTTCTTGTGCTGAAAAGATAAATCTTTATTCTCATGGATTCTGAATGTTATTGCACATTTTTGTACAGTAAACAATATATAAAGCAAGATATCCTCTCCTAAATTTTAGAAGCTTGAGATGATAGTCTAAAATAGATAAATATGTCATAACCAAAAAAATTGATATATATGAACTCACAGTACGTGGAGCTCTGTTTATAATCCCGTAACAGCACGAAGGAGCGGCAGCTTCTTTTCCTTCTTGTGAGTCAGAAGACATTCGCCAAGATGATCAACATATAACAAGAATGCCAATCAGGCAACAGCACTCGATCAATTCTCCATCAAGCGAGGCTAATGAAAAATAACACCAGAAGGAGACACAATAGCATCCACTGGAACATCATCAGATGTCACACCAATGGCTCCGTCATCAACCACTTGTACAGAATATGCTAGAGCAACTGCAGTCCAACAACAGAAACCACATTACCATAGTTAGAAGTTACAGTAATTGTCTTTGTTCTGGGTTTTATGAAGGAGTGTATAATGATAAGTTGGCACTTCAAGACAATTCTTTTTACCAAGGAGTGGCTGCTTCCATCTCCTTTCCTTAGCTAACTCGCAGTATTTCTTCAAGTACACATCATAGTAGCTGATCAAATGACAAAACAAGGGCCAGATATCAGAACCAATGAAGGATTTAGAGAAGGTAATTGTCAAGAATGAAGTGAGTCTCACTAGATTGCTAATAAATCCAGTTCGGTAAAGTTTGAAGTTACCCATTGAGTCCAATTCACCTATTTGATGGTTAAACTAGCCAAACAGAAGAAAAATGAAAGAGTTTCCCGAGTTTAGTAAGAGAAATGCCTTACCCTCCACTACGCCCTAGACGTCTTCCAGATCTGTCAAATGCAAGCCCTGGAGCAAAGACAACAAACAAATGTGACTGAAATCTTGAATATTTTCAAAGGGTTCTCATGAAACTTAAGTGACCTAGGGATCCACCTGGAAGGATGATTAAATCAACTGGCTCATTTGCCTGCATAACTGGGAAGTACAGAAGATTAGAAGCATGATCAAACTGCAGTTTAATGAAGAAAGAGTTTACATTAAAACACAAGAAGAGTGGACAACTTGAAAATATGCCAAAATTCATCTCAAAACAACATAGAGAAGACTAAGAATAATACAGAACTTCAGATGTAGCCAATTTTTCACCATTTTAGCAAAGCAAACTAGCAAATAATAGCAAGGCTTATCCTTTTTGGTGCTAAATCCCAAGATTAGGTCATATTACATATACACAAACAATGAAACACACCAATTGATCCATGCTCATTATGCATAGAACCACCGAAAAACTTCGGGAAAGAGACTACCTTCTTCACGTTGGTTGCCATCAAGATCAAGCGGCAATGGCTCAAGAATATTCATTGAGTTTGGAATAAGGTCATCATAACTTGATACGCGAAGCATCTTCATGTTGCTATTCCTGTCTTCGATGCGTGGTAGGTAAAGCCTTTTTCTGTTCTCCTTACAATTTTCTTCAATGACAATAATTCAAATTTAGACGTTGAGATTGTGATGAAACTTAAAAAATTTCACTAGCTCGTTAAGCATTCTTACGGGGGCGTCCCAGATAAGGAACAATCTACGAACCTTTGGAATCTACAGGCATGATGTCAGACAAAATTCTTGAAGTATCAACCTCTCGCAAGGCATCACAATTGACGTAAGCACATAGACTACGGCTTGATTTGAACCATGGAGCTTCAAGAACGATGCTCTGTATTGCATCATCTGTGGAGAAGAGAAATCATGAAAGTGAGGGGGGAAATCTCTACACTTTTGAGCGTAATAATGATAATTTTCCAATCTCAAATTCTCAATTCCAGACTGCTAAACTTCACATTAGCTCAAAATCTAATTATGTATTCTTAATAGTAAACTTCAAATTGACTCAAGACGGCTTGTGCTGGATTCAATCGGAACTATCTACTGCCTCCATGAAACCCAAAAAGTGTCGAGTTTCAGCTAGGAAAATGATCGAACAGGTGGAAGGCATGCGAAACTGCCAAAAGCACAAGAAACTCAGAAAAAGAGAACAACTGTGAACCTTCTTTAGCTCTCTGGGCCGGACTCATACTTCGGAGGGCTTTTCGGATTTGTGTCCGAAGGGTGCGCTTCTTCTCGAAAATAGCTTCAATCTGAGCGTCGGACTCCGACTTCGTCATCATGGAAGCGAGGGAACGATGAACGCTCCGCACCCCGCGCACGTTAGCAGAAGGACGAAAGAGCTGGTTGGCGAAGGGAGCCGGTGCTCTGGTCAACATACGACCTGTTAGTATCGCCGTTCGTGCGCCCAGGGCGCGCAATTGAAACATGTTTCTCCCTAGAAATCCTCAACGACAACTAAAAAGTGATGAAGTTGAAGTTTAAAGGACAGGACTTGTCTCAACGGTGGGATCTCAAACCGTCAATTATGTTTCATGCAATCTGCTTGTTTCAAAATTGTTTGATTTGAAAAAAAAATATATTACAGGACCGTTTGTTTAATTTTTTTTGTTATTCATATCTTAATTAAAAGTATGGTTACAATACTATGAAATCACTCGTATCCATACCTTTTATTTTGCATTTTTTATGTATCGGTATCAATTTTTATTATTTTAATTTTTTTTCCAATCTCTTCATTTTTATACCGTAATATTTTTGAAGGTATCAAATATTTCTTTCTCTTCCTTTCTTTTTTTCCTCACACAAATACTCATGGAATAGTATCATCACCTTCTCCCACCTCTTGCCTCCGCGGCTCCGCCAACCGGGAGAGTCACCACCAACCGTTGACCGCCTTCTGCTACTGTCGCCGACCGGAGCAAGGAGCCGCCACTGTTGCCCGCCCTACTCAAATTTAGGGTTTGTGGAACAGAGAAAAATGATATATGGAGGCACATCGATAGGGATGAAATTGGGATTGTGAATAGAAGACAAATTGTCAAACAGTCTTGCTCTCCTTCAAAAGAAGTGGAGATAGCCTATCGATCTCCCCTCATTTCGATCTCCACTCATAGCATATCGTTTTGTTTTGTTCTTGCTCAATCTAATATCTACCAAAAGGGATATTAGGATATTAGATATCAAATTAATACTCATATCTTTGATATTCATACCTCATACTCATACTTAATACCTTTAATCAGGGTATCGATGTCAAACGAACCCTAAGGGATTAGATCTTGTGTATGGAAAAACCATAAGAAATGGAAGAAGAACTGTAAAAAGAATAGAAGGAAAAAAATGGGCGTGATGTTCGATTTACTTATTATAGAACAAATGTCGTAAATTACGATGCACGGACATCTTTGGAACGTGGAGTATCTTGTGTCCGACATGTGAACACGGCAGGAAGCAGCTCGGACATGGTCAAACATGGGCCAACACAGTGAAGACACAGTTCAGATATTGGACATGGTGAGGACACGACTAGGTATATTTATTTGAGAATGTAAGACTAAATACGTTTATTTCTATGTTTTGTAAGAATGAAAATGTTTGCTTCGAATCTTTTGTTTCGGTTATTTTATTGTGAAGTTAATGTCTATCTACTATTTTTCATATACATGTGTCTCATTATGAAACATTAATTTTTTCATTTCAATAGCTTTAAAATGATACATTATATGTTTTTCTCGCCGTATCCCCGTTTTCTATGAGTTTGAAGATTGCCGCTTCCCCTATTGCCGTGTCCGTTTCTTGTATACGTGCATCATAGGTTGTTATATAGATGTCAGCGTCCAGTTTGACGCCAGTACGAGGAGTTGACTCGAAAACTTGTAGCACATTTTGTAACTAATCGTGTTTTGTTGAGATTTGTTTAAATAAAATAAGATTTTTTTTTCTCTTATTACTAATTTACTCAAACAATTTATAACTAAATCAAACATATTAACTTTTTATTTTTTAAAAAAATATTGTACTATATATATATATTATTTATAAATTGAATTCATTATGAAATATTTCACACACTTCTACTAATTTTCTAAACTATACTCCGACCAAAAAAGATTCAAGGGAACTAACCTCAAGTCCTATAAATTAAATTCATTATGAAAATATTCATTTGCTTATCCTGATAACTCAAGATCGTCATCTTGCTTGTCAACTTAATGACTTGAGCATTATGTTTGATTGTCAATGTGTAGCAAGATGTGTGTATAAGATTAAGAGGAAGTATGTAGTATTCTTCGCAAATGAGAAATGACAATTCCCCTGGATACTATTCTACAAAGGAAATGGCCATAAAATATTACTATAATCATATAAGATAAATAAGTAGAAATGGATGCCCCTTATATAAGTGGTGTGGGCCGGGCCGGGCCGGACACCACATATTCATAAAGAGAAGCCCAAAAGGAAGAGTGGATTTAGAACGTGAAGCAGGGTAGGGAAAACGTGAAGGTCCCTAATGGTGGGTATTGGGTGCCTGTACCGAGATAGAACATACGTGTCATCTACTCATCTTCAACAGTTCCTCTGGTGTGACGATCTTTCACCTGGAAATAATTAATTTCAAAGAAATTCAAAAAGAGATTTGATAGCACCGATGCTTTTCTTTATCACTGCAACTACACTCCGTATACGTAGTTGAGAACATATCAACTATGTACGCAAAGTGCGTAGTTGTGAGCATTACTATAGATTTTCGTCGATATGGTTAAACCACCTTCAAAAAAATACAAATTGTCATAATTGACGAAGGGACAATAGGTTTTGGTTAATGGAGGGGACAAGAAGTAAATTAGTGAAAGAGAAAGGAAGAATCTGGCAAAACCATAATGTTGATTGGGCAAGATGGAGCCATCTCCAATCGAAACTCCATGTGTACTTAGGACTGCTTATCCGGTCTGGATAAAAAATTTGTTATTAAATCAGACCTGAATATCCGGTATAGGTTCATACTAGATCGTACCAGTTGGGTAAAAAAAATTCTTTGGGTTTTTAGGCTCAAAATTAGACCCAAGTCTGAATTTTCAAGTCCAATCCAATAGCAATTTTTCGGTCAGAACCCGACTTTGAAACAGTCTTACATGTTCCATGGTAGGGAAGAGCATTGTTTTGCAGAATTGATTGATCCTGATATGAATGATTGAACAATTGCCAATTTGTTTTTTCACACGTTTTAGAATGTTTAAATGAGCATTCATTGGTTGTATACTTGTATTGTATATTTTTGTACAAGGCTAAACTTCAACAAGCCCAAATTACAGCAAGGGATCTTGATCATAATCATACAACTTCATTGTTTTTCTTAGCAACAATATCCAACATAGATCCACCGGCACTATATCAAGATCAAGGGCTGCCCAAGCCTCATAATATCCAGACCTGCCCAAGAACAACCGGTCATTCGTCGGTCACCAACCCACCAAAGCGCAAGTAGCACTGCACAACAAACAAACAAACAAACGGTCCCAAACACTGAATCAGATAACCAAATTTCGGTAGGCATTGACTCTATTACTATACCACATAGTTAGTGGTCCATTTTACGACCAATTTATTCTTATACGTTACAAACATACAATCAAGATTCAGCAGAACCCTTAAAGAATCTATCTCATCAGTCATCACAATATTCCATCAGACATCGCAAAGGCAAGGTAAGAAAGTCTAAAGTAATTATAAGTCTCATACTTTATTCAACTAATAATAATAGTTATAATAGCAATACCGATACAACTCTGAAAAATACTTATAACCTAACTAAATGACCATGACCTCCCAGCATGACACTTCAAAATGTGATGACAAATTATAAGAACAGACCAGACAAGACAAAACCCCATAGAAGAAACAGAAGCAAAGCAACCCTACAGTCACTAGTGGAGTGTAGTGTAGTCCCCACAGGACATAGGCATAACAAATTCTGAGCCCTCCAAATTGGCAATTTTCTGTACAAGGACAAAGCAAGGAATCAACCTACTACCTCCTCTTCTCCTTCTCCTCACCAGATAAGAAAAAACATGCATGTGAAATTCAATCATCCAACCATCCACCCATCCTTTTTTTATGTGTTTTGTTTTTAACTTAAAATGGCCACTACTAACCTAATCTTATCTCCAATCACTACTTTACTTTGATCCACTTCCATCTTATCTTTGATTCCTTCCATTATCTTCTTCTTTTCTTTTTGATTCTCCTTCCTTCACGCCACGCTGATAATGCTATCTCCACTGCCTCCGAACCCCACCGATTTGTGCGATGTCGCACCTGAGTGCCTTGTCTGATTCTCCCCCGGCGCCGTTGACAGACTGAGCGACAGAGGCATTGGATCTACGGCGATCGCCTCCGGAGATTCGTTCAGATTTAGATCCGCCATTTTTGACGAGGGTGGAATCGGTACTGTCCGTACCATCGGCAAACTTGCTGAGCTGCTCTCTTGTAGCGGAAATTTTGTAATTGATTTAATTAGCGGCGGTTTAGATGAAGGTGAGACCGATTCCAATAAGTGGAGATGCTCTTCGCTTCGTGACGAGCTCATCACCTATATACATCATCGAGAAGTATTCAATATAATTGAAGTCAAAGTAGTCCTAAATTTAATATAATCATCGATCCGGAATCAAATACCGCATCGGCAGTAATATCGAAGAGACTGGATCGACGGCGTCGTCGATTGAGGTTGATATTGTGTCGACGGAGGAAGTACTTCTGAGCGTGACTAGCGACTTGAGTAGGAGTACGAGTCTTGACAAAGTTTTTTGCGATTCCTCTCCAATCTCCTTTACCAACCGTATTCAATCCCAGCAAAAACAGTCTGTGTTCCTCTTCTGTCCAAGGAACTCCTGATTTTCATATTCAAAATAGTCTAATCAAGATCCAATTCAAATTTACACGAAATCAATTAACCAAACAATCAAAAAAAACATGAATACCTCTTTTTCGTTCTCGGCTTCTTCCAGCAGTGTGGAGAGCGTCGTCAGAGGCATATCCAGCACCAACATCCGTAATATTCATATCCTGAGGCTGGTTTTCGAACTGAGATAGATTAGTCATGCTTGCACTTTTTCTGAACGGAGCCGAGACTCCGGCAGCTACGACATCGGTCAATTTAACACCGAACAGCATAACTCCCCCACCCGTACCGGTTGTAGCAGCGGCGGGGTCACCGACTCCAGCTACGCATGAATCGGTACAAGTTCTAGAGTTATGTCCATTATTTCCGCACAAGGAACAGGTTCGGGTCATTTTTGTGGTGGTTGCGACCATTAGAGGAGAAACTGTTCCGGACGAGTCTGATGCCATCAGATGAGAGGGAGATGAGAAGTGAAGGGGAAAAGGCAAGAGAGCAAAGACGGCTTTGGCTGTATATAATATTTCGAGGGTTCATTTTGCTCGCTGATTCACCAAATAAAAAAATAAATGAATATGCCTCAGGGTATTGAAAAAGTAATTAACCACACTAAATGCTAATAAATGAATTAATTAATTACCTAATAAGATGAAAAGGAAACAAGGAAAATGAAAGGTACGGCCGTTTTCCTCGGATTTTATTATTGCATCTATATTTCTATATTCTCTCAAATTTATAGAGATTTATTTTGATTTTGTTAATTGATATTGAAGGTGAACTAAAAATTATCGGAATTATTATCTTATTTGAGTCTAATAAATCTTATTTAATAAGTCTAATTAGAATCTTATTCGATAAGTTTTTTTTATCTTCTTTTTATGCTTTATATATCGAACAATATTTCTTTGTGACCTAATATAAATTGGTATTTTTATCTTCTTTTTATCTTCTATGTATGGTCCCGGGCGCATGCGGTTTACCTGATAGTACCAAATATGAATTGGTTTCATGAGTGGGATTAAGAGATTTCACTCTTTATATTTTCATCTATAACCAGTGATAGCGGATTGTTGGCCAAAATATACCAGTAAGTTGGTAACCGTTAAGTCAAGTATCAATACTATTCGAAAAAATTCATAAACATTATATAAATTTCCGAATGATTATATTTTTATTTATCACAAGAACAATTACATCCTCTGGCTAATCAGAACTAAAAAAAAAAACTACATAGTACCATTCAAAGGCGTAATAGAGGCTACACAACGAGCTACTCTATTGTGTTTTTTGGGTTTTTATGTTGTATTTTGTGTGTTTCTCCTTTTTTTATCGTGTTTTTTATGACGATTAGTCCGTCTGTCGATTTTTCGGTCTTTCGATCCACTAGACGACGTGTCGTCTAGTATTTCGAACTGCTTTCCTTTATCCAAAAAAAAAACGAGCTACTCCATTGGCTAACCTTGGAATCAAACTAATAGTAAACTCTTCAAAATAACAACTCAAAACCTAATATCATCCATCAATAACCCCCAATATGTTAAAAGGTCTCGACTCTCGAGCATCCGAACACTACATTGCATGCATAATGGATTTTTCGTTTTCGTTACATCTCTCCCCATATTAAATAATACCTTTTAAATTTTGCATTTGATAATTAATTTATAAGTTTTATATCAACTTCATCATTAATGTTCATACTTATATATCCAAAAATAAATCGAAAAATGCTCTCGTTTGAGCCAACACCCACAAATTCTCAATGACTTATTTGTGTTACCATTGTAACAACACCGACATTTGTACACCACTACCACTCATATTAACAAAATCTTTCTCAAATTTACAAAAGCTTTCACCGTAACAACAAAAACTCCTCTCACCCAATCAATATAACATACCCCAATGATTTTTTTTTTTAAATAATTTAAAAGCAAATCAAATAGTTTCTCTATTTCAGGGGGGGAAAAATTCTATTGGGTTCTTAGAACAAAATCATAACAATCAAAACATAATTAATGCATGGACTCTTCCGAGCATTGATTATGCCCATCCCCGACTTCTTTCTCAAAGTTAATCATTTGTGCTTGTCAAGTGTTCCGTGTTTTGCAGTGGACTCTTCCGAGCGTTTGATCAAGTTTTATTGGTGACATTCGAGTTGTTTGTTTTGGAGGGGTCGTGGATTTGTGATCGACTCCTGAAGGCTCTACTTCGAGTCCAAATCTAAGGTGTTCACAGTTGTTCCCCAGGCTCTTGTTCTGTGTACTTTCTTCAACGACAGACTTTTTATTCTTCGTCATCTAATGATCGAGTCGTTCTCCTTACCCTTGAAGATTTCGTTGTTTTCGGTCCACTTGGTGTACTTTTGTGTTTTCTTTGATGTCCTTCTACTATGGTTCTCCATGACGGTTGTCCGTTTACCGATTTCTTTCTGTCTTTCAATCCATTAGACGGTGTGTCGTCTAATGCTTCGAACTGCATACCTTTTATTAAAAAAAAAAAAGAAACATATATCCACGACCGTACGTACAAATGTCTATAGTGCTCCCCCTTCAACCTTTTCTACTTCCAACCATTTTGGCACGTAGTGTGACATACAACACATTACCTTTACTTGTTTGGTTTAGAGTGTGAATGAGAGAAGGTATTGTAATGGCATAGTGCATGTCTCACTAAATAAAATAAAACCATAATGTATGGTAGGAACTACTAATTAACCATAACTAAATACGTGAACTATAAATATAAAATCAAGAAGAAGAAAACTTAATGTTCATTTTCCGTTGGATTAAATTGGTGAAATAGAGACGGAATAAAAATAGTAAGGGGAAGAAAATGAAAATGAAAATGAAACGAAAATGATTATGTTAATTTTATGTGTTAATTTTTTTTTTTATAATCGCTAAATAAATATAATTTTTTTAATTAATTTAATTATATTTTAAATTCATGAATAATTCTTAGCAATTCAAATGTACCCTTAATAAAAAAAAATTGTGGGATTGTGTTCACTACACCACTCTTTTATGGACAAAAATACGAAGAAGAAAAAAAATACAAAATGTCATCAGTTTGACACTTTTTAGTTACTTTTACGAAAAAATCTGAACAATTATTTTTATATTTTGTATCAATCGTTTAAAAACTTTATTTTGTTAATTCAAATACTTTTACAACAAAGTTTATTACTGTTGTTTTAAAATTTAATTTTTTTCCCTCATTTCGTTCATATTTTATAAATAATTATTTATATTTTATCCATCACATTTTACGTAACTATAATTTCGTACCAAAAGCAATATTTTTTACTTCAATAACTCTATTTTATGGCCTATATAAATTGATTTATTTCATATTAATATTAAACCTAATTTTCTTAACTATTGATCAAATTATTCCTTGGATTGATGTTTTATTTTCGCCTAATGATATTTATTTTTCTGATTTATTCTATAAGGCGCGTTGTTGCTGAGCTAATCATGCACACATTTCATTAAGAATGATTAAGACATTTCATCTATTATACATAGTTATGAGCACAATAAGAAAAAGGTGGGACCACTTTCAAACATAACTACTGTAATGTGATTGATTGAATTTCAATTTATGTATATAAATATATATATTACAATATTATTTATATATTACTTAAAAGATAATAATATTATTTACTAAAATGGTATAAAATATTTTTAAATTTATATAAAATTTTCATATTTTTTAAATGAGAATGCGTCAATTAAACTTGTGACGAAATAGACGAGACAACATTTAACTTAAGAACTTATGTTTTAATATTACTATAGATTTAATTATATGTAATCATACAATATCTACTACGTAATATTAAAACGTATGAAAATACTTGTCATCCTAACATTGTGCCACTTAAATCAAGTCGAATGTCATTTTAAAATTTTATCACATTAAATTTGCCACATGTCGTCTTTATATGGTGTCGTCTATTTTAATATGTTTTTATTATTCTAGTACTCTCTAAATTAAGATAACAAATAAAGTCACATCAAAATAAAAAAATTATATTATTATATAAGATATGACTTTTTTATAATTATAGAAAAAATTTTAAATTTTTATTCTTATTATTTATTCAAAACTTATTATATTTTTTTTAATATTTATTATTTTTATGGTATTGTTTCTTACAATTATATTTACACATTAAACTATTTATGTACTAATTATATTTATTTAATAAGAATATATTAAACTTATATTTATTTTATATGTATATATATACTTTAAAATTAAACTATTTATCTTTTATTTATAAAATTTATATATGGAAGATGTTATATTTATTATTATTATTATTATTATTATTATTATTATTATTATTATATTATATAACAAGTGTTATCACCTAAATAAATAGTTAACTTACTTAGTAATATAAGTAATTTTGTCATTATTGAAAAAAATTAAAATTTTATTGAAGTTTTCATTGGTCGTGGTAAAAAAAATAACTTTAGCTAAATTTTATATATTATTTTTATTATAATATTAATAATTTAATTTTTTAAAAATCTAATTTAATGTTTATCAATTTTGCGTAAGACACAATTATTAAGCTAGTGACTAGCTATTACTTAAGTAGATGAGTTTCATTCTTCAACCGTGTATACCGTCCAATTATTGTACTTGTGTTGTCAAATAAGTGGATAGGACGTAGGTGAAATTATACGGGCAAATATTAGCCTCACACTAAGGTACTAAAATATTTGAGAATTTCAACGGACAAGAATATTGAGTTAATGATATGCATAGAGGTCAACAAGAATAATAAGCTCTTTCAACTTGTCAACTACATTGTTGGTTTGGTTTATCGGAACATATGATCGATGTGAATTGAGTTGATTTTTTGGTAGTTCAATTAGGAGATCAACAATGATCGTTAAAAGCTCCCAAGGACATTGTGGATCAAACCCTAATGGTTGTTTGATACTTGTTTTTGGGCACCTAAGTTAGTGGGACTAATATAAACTATATATACTAATCCTATATCTATTTAAATCCACGATATTATTGTAATGATCATTAGTTCATTACAAAAATACAGTGAAAAAACATTATTTGGTAGAATTCTCTCACGTAGTAACAAATTCGTGATAAAGTGGGTAACCGTCTCTTATTTTATTTTATTTTTTTATAATGGAAAGCGGTTAAGTTGATCTACCTTATAGAGGTAGTAAAACCTAAAACATCATTGCGGATGAGAACACGAAGTTCGGGATTATCAGAAAAATTGGTGGTGGGGTCGATATTTTCAGATGGGTCAAACGGTCAGCTAAACAGTTGATTTCTCTGAACACGTTCCTGATCTGAATTTCGTCAAAGAAACAAAAATCTAGTTTGGAGTCGGATATAATTATCTCGACATCCAATGGACGGCTCCACAAACCCTGGAGTGCCTTGATAACACACAAATTGTCACATTCGATTTCAATCTTTTTTATCTGCAATTTAATTGACTCTTGTAAGCTAGCCTTAAGAGCGAAAGTTTCTGCTTTTATAACCGAGTTGATGTTATTTTTCTTTGCGTCAAGACTAACAACGTCTCCATTGTGGTTTCGAATCACGAAATTAACCAATGGATGTTATCCCCGAATCGAATTTTGATCCGTCGAAGTTAAGTTTATGAAAACCAATGGGATAAACGTCTCTTATGTCGTTGAAGATAATAACTTTTCATATCTAAAGTGAAGAGACTCCGAATATAGTGTCAGTAGACTCCTTCTTCTCATATTGTCAATTAATTTTATCATAAAATTCAACTGAACTTATGCGTTATACTTGGATTTAACACGAATGCACATTTGTAGGCACATGACTCGAAACCTCTTAGCCTATTATATAAACCACAAAAATGGCTTTTATCAAAAATAAATCAGCTATACACATATATTTGATAGTGGAAACAACCCTGTTGGTCTGGAAGTAGAAATGAAAGGGCAATTTGGTTGAGTTTTTATAATTTGTGGAATTAGTCGACCCAATCGGTAATCAAACAAAATTACACAAAGGAAAGCAGTCTTAAGTCTTAACCCCTGGGTTTTGCTTTTATTGATTTTTTAAAATATATTTTTAATAAAAAGAATTAAAAATAAAAATGGATGGTGGGGGTAATAGAATGTTTCTCCACCGTCTGCTTAGCATATTCTTGCAGATGATGAAATGCTTTCACTTTCTTTATATTGATTTCTGCTTTTTTTATTAATAAATACAATATTTTTGTGTGGTGCGGTCATGACAAGGATAAGAAAACGTGAGCCCACTCCAACAATCTCTATAATGTGGGCTGCATTTTCTAACTTATTTATGTCCATTTTTTTAGTATAGGTTAAAAGAAGAATCAATTTTAAAATAATATTTTTAGATTCAATTCTTTATTCATCAATTTTTAATTTATTATGAAAATTAAGAAAAATTTAAAAAATTAACTAAAAAATCATTATTACGGAGAATATATCAATTTGATAAGATAATATAATAAAGAAAATGAGGTTAATAAATGAGTAGGAATGACTGCAATGAAAAATGAAATTAAAAAGATCGAAATCGAAGGTGATAACTTGTGTATAATCAAGGCACTTAAAAGTTTGTTAAATTGTTCGTGAGAAGTCGAGATAATTATATTCGATTTTATTTTGGATCTTAGTTTATTTGACGAGATCCGTATTAGACATATATTTAAAAAAATAAACTGTATTGATGATCGATTAACCCGTCTGAAACCAATTTTTCTGAAGATTTTCAAATTCGTGTTCTAACCGCTTTTCTTGGAAGGGTTGTTTAGTGAGGAAAGCTACTATGGTTGCGGAAAAGGTAAAAGAAAAAGGAAAATATAGAGAATAAAATGAAGAAATGAGGGAAGATTCGGGTCAACGCAGTTGAGTGGTATTTATTTTGACTTGGAATAGGTATATATTATTATTATTATTATTATAATATGTGGTGTGGGTGGTTATTATAGCCTGCCATTCAGCCTTTCTATGATTCATACATAATTTAATGATAAGTCGCCACTTGGACATTTACGGTTATATTGGGTTACACGTGTTGCATTGCGTTGCGTTTGCAATACACCCCTCTCCCCACTCTCGGAAATTTTTGGCAATTTGCGCAAAATGACCCTATTTTACCAAATAAATTAAATAATAGCTTCCTAATTTAAACAAACAAATTAGTCTACTTCAGATTTCACTAAACTAGCCCAAGGTCTGTGTTTGGTTTGAGGGGATGATTTTTGTCGGATTAGATCTCATCTATATTTATTAAAACCCTTGATACCACGTGTTATTCTATTTATATTTATTGCATGTATTATTTCTAAAAATATAATATTTAAAAACATAAATACTTAGGTACCTAATCATATAAATATAATTATTTTAATTTGATAATATTTTTCTAAATTGACTTATTTACTTACTATTAATAATCTTATTGATTTTGTTGGTTATCCTAATATTTGATAAATGAAACAATTAGTTTTTACACTTCATAATGTTTTGTCATCTATATATATTTTTAATCACCGCACTTCTCAACCGAACCGGAAATATCCGGAATGTTTGGAACGCTTGTAGAAGACTCCGGACATGGCCGCAAGGCACTAGGAAAATGTGGGTCCATCTATATACTTGGCTAGAGCCTTGCGAAATATTCTAAATAAATAGACTCGTAAAGAGTTTTATAGTCAAGAAAGGTCCGGATTGTCCAAGACTTGTCCAAATCCGAAACCTTTCTAGGAAGGAGAGGGACCGGAGAGGGAGACCTCGCCTCGTTATTTTATTAAAAGGGTGTGTTATTTGAAAATATAGATTAGGACTTTAGGTTATTGAGCATCACACTAGTTCAGGAGATTGTAGACGGGGAGGGATGCCTTGAGTATCACACTAGTTTAGGTTATTTGAGTTTATAGATTTGGAGTTTGACAGTAAAAGGGTGCGTGGCTTATTTTAGGTTATTTTCTTTGATGTAGATTGGAAATATAACTTGAATGGTTTATTTAAGTTTAAATTTTCAAAGTATAACCATCCTTGTTAAGTTATTTTTTAAATGTCTTTTTACATACAAAAAGTCTCCAAAAAAAAACGACTAAACCTCAAAACCCATATTATATAAGTTAGGAGTGAACAAAAATTCCGTCAATTTCGGTCCGTCCCACCAAAAACTATCCGGGACGAAATATGGGTCTTAATGTCTTCATTCCGCTAGGCCCGTCTCGTCAAAATTAACAAATAAACCATGTTGGTCAAACCCTCAAAATTAACAAATAACCCAAATTTATTTAGATTTGTTTTATTATGGATATTTGAAAATTTTAGCTTAAACTTTAATATGCTATTATGGATACTTGGAAACTTTAACATTTTTGCGTTTTAAGTACGATATATACATATATTTTTGTGAATAAAACTTAAAATTTAAACAAGTAAATAAACTAATGACAAACGGGATTGAACTCATCTCGTCCAGTCCCGATCTCAGTCGGGATAAGACCCGACGAGATTTAATCTAAAATACTCAAGGCTTGTCCCGATCCTGTCCCACGTAAAATAGTCAGATGAAAATGGACGACTCTCACGCCCACCCCTTATAAGCCTTTGAAAAAATACACTTAAACCTCAAATTGCCTCACTTAAAATCCAAAAAATAAACCAACTTCAGTAAACGGGTTTAGAATTAAGGCTCGTTTATATATTTCTGTGTTGGGTGTTCAGATCGATATTTTTGCAGGGTTTAATACATACAAATAGACACAAATACCCCTGTCTGTGAGTACAAGACTGATTTTTCCCACCGGATCAGTTTTGCTGCCAACTCCATGCCGTGTTTTGCTCCTTGATTGACAACATGTTGTGGAAGGGAGAGGATAACGCTATCTATTTTTTGTTGCCATATTGAACATAGCACTATCTGTTTTGCTCTCTCTGTATTTTTTATTATGGCTTGTTAAAGCATAGCTCTTTGAATTTCACTGAACATTATCTGGGTTAGACCTGTGCAAATTTGGACCGGTCCGGAAAAAACATGGGTACGAACAACGAGTTTGGCCCGTTTGAGTCCGGCCTAACCCGAATTTTGATGGGACGGACATGGGTAATCATTTTAGCCCGCGGGCTGGCCCGGCCCGTATATATATATATATATAGGTTTTTCCTCTTGGTGCACTCAAGGTTTGAACTTTTCCTCTCGGTATCCACTAAGTTTTAAAATTCCTCTTGGTACCCTCATGGTTTCATTTGTTTCCTCTTTATACCCATTCTTAATATATTACATTATAAATTCATTATAAAAAAATACATAAAATAAATTTAAAATTAATTATGACTCATTAAATTTAGAAATAATAAATTTATAATATATTTATTTTTTAAAACTTTTTTCAATAAAAAAAATTCAGAATAGTATATTTAAAGATAATTTTTATTATTTGAATTAAAACAAAAAATATTATTTTTATTTAAAATAAAATATATAAAATTAAATTAAAAATAGATCATTTAAAAAAAAATGAGAGTCTAGAATATATAAATATAACAATTTTAATTTATTTTGAATTTAATTTTTTTTCAATTTTTTTATTCGAAAATTTTAAAAAAATCTTTTGTTTTAATCTTATTTTTTAGTTTTAAATATAATTTTCCATACCCTTAGATTTTTTAAAAAACGAATTTTTTTACTAATTTTCGAATTAAAATAAATTGTAGAAAATTAAATTTAAAAATAAATAAAAATTTACTATATTTTAAAATTTTCTAGACTCTTAAATTTTTTAAAAAAATAATAATTATTTTTTATATTTTATTTTAAATCGAAAATAAAAAAATTAACTAAAAAATAAAAATTATCTTTAAATTTATTTTTCTGAATTTTTTTATTTTAAAATATATAAAATACCTATATTATAAATTTATTAGTTTAAAACTTAATGAGGTTATAATTAGTTTTTAAACTATTTTTTTGAATTTTTTATTATTTTATAATGAATATTTAATGTAATATATTAAAAATGGGTATAAAGAGGAAACAAATGAAACCATGAGGGTAACAAGAGGAATTTTGAAACTTAGTGGATACCAAGAGGAAAAATCCTTTTTATTATTGTTGTTTGTAACTTGTAAATTGTAATACACTGTGCAATGTTACATATTTACAAGTATCGGTATCAATGGATTGAAAATTGAAATTTTTTATTAAAAGGTTTAAGGTTTTATCTATGCAAAACAAAGTAACAAGCTACACAATAAAATAACTCGGGCGGGCTGGCCCGTTGGCCCGCCCGAGTTTTACGTGGGTGAACATGGGCAAGCTTAGAGGCCCGTACATTTCGGGCTGATTTTTTTTTATTATTTTGGCCCGGCCCAAATCCAGCCCGAACCTTGTTTTGCACAGGTCTAATCTGGGTGTAGATCAATATGTGCTCTTAAGTGTTCCTATCAGTTTTACTCGACATATCTTTGCATTTTACTCAACATACCTTTCTTCATGACCAATTTTCAATATTACTATCTGTTTTACTCTCTTTGTTTGATTTTCAAAAGTGTATTACTGTCACATATGCCGTCGATTGCCGGAGAACATATGTAAGTGTATGTGTTCTGATGTACGATGATATTTGAGGGTTAAGGGCTCTTTTGGAGTGAGTTGAGATAATCCCCTAATGACCTTGGAGGCGAATGTTATATTTTGGGTTTAAAGCTCAAATAATCTGAGTTGAAAAACTGAATCTATAACCTCAATCTAAATGCAACCCATGTTTGCCATCGTATACAATTAGTTGAAAAAGGCAATGGGTTAGTTGGATCAATTGCAAATAGGCTGAGCGTCAAATGGGCTTCGACTTCAATTTATTTGTAAACAAGACTGTTGCCTTTTGTGGCCTGTGGGCTTTCAACATCCAAAATGGATTTACTTTAACTATTTACAAATTTTTACCAATTTCATATTATAAAATACTTAACATTGATATTTTATTCGTCTTTCCATGTCTCTTGAATAGCTCAGGGCCGATTGTTTCTTTGGCTCGATTCTCCTAATTGTGAGCTATGGAGATTTTGGATTGGGGACAAATTAAAGTATTAAACGCTGCACTGATAAATTGGCACATGATAGTGGTTCAAGATTCCTACAACTTTTATTTAATCATGTGTACAATTATTCTTCAATCTACTTCACTTATAATTACGAAATAAAAAACAATGATGTATAAATCAATCTATTGTTGTCATTCTTGAGCTCATGCTTCATGTAAAATCAAATGCTCATTCGAAATGACCCGATTAATATTAAAAAGAATGAACAACAAAAAAATGATCAAGAGCAGAATACATACATCGAGAGCAAGTAGAACTTCTATCCAAGAACCCTAAAATGAATTTGTATGTGTATTTTTAACGTATCCGTATCCATATCCATCACTAATCACAATGAAACAGAAGAAGAAGACTCCCATGGCAGCAAACCAGTTTCAGAATTTCCCAACTTACCTACAACAAAATCTCTCAAGCCAGTATCCCAAACCTCACAATACCATCTCTTCCAGTCCGCGGGTTGAATCGCTTCTTTTCCGAGCCCCGGTGCTCTATCCCTCGACCCAGCATTCTGGCTATCTTGCCAATCCGCAACATAAGTCGAAACCCTCCTCGAAAACTTGGCTTTAAACACATCCCACACTTGATACTTATAATGGTTTATCATCACTTTCCCTTCTGGTGTATCTTTGAACACAAACCCTTGTTTAAGCCTGAAATGATGAACTGCATTCAAAAGTGTATCATCTACAGCTTCTGGCCGGATTATGGACTTGTGCCTTTCCGGCCTTTGAAGCCTACATGTGTACCCGACTGTAACTCCTCGGGTCGGGCGGGCTCCTAACCCGGATGGTCCGAAGCTATGACACTTTGTCCTGATCTCTCCAATTCGAGGATTTACAGAATACTCAGACACCAATGCCTTGAGCGCGCCCTCGCCATTTTCGTTACTGTTATTGACTCTTTGATTCTTCAATGGAGGAAAGTAATAGAATTCATCAACATCAAAGAATGCAATCCATTCACATTCTTTTCGAGCTCTCAATACACACTGCGAAAATCCGGCTTCCTGTGCTTTGATCCAAGGCCAAGCGTGTCTAGTTAGATTGTAATTTTCAGAATTCAGCTTCTGAATCTCATCGGACAATTCATCGTCACTGTTATTGTCGTATACGAACCAGCGTTCGACGCCGAGCAAGGCGTGGTAAACAATCCACTCTCTAAGTGCAGCAGCTTGATTCCACACCATAGTGCAAGCACATAGCTGATACTTATGATTAGATTCTCCGGTGTTCTGTAATTGATTTGCGTATAATCTGGCAACAGATGGCAACAATTGCCGATTTCTAGGTCTCTCGATGGTGACTCTAGCTGACGATTTCTTATTCATATTCATACCTTTCTTGATTGCATCAGGTAAAGGACATCTCACTACCTCCTGTCCTGCACTTATTGCAGCGGTGGTCACTGCACCAGAATTCTTCTTTGAATTGCTCAGTTGAAAGCGGCATCTGAATTGTCTCGGGTCGTATTCTTTATCGGGTCTGAGATTGAATCCCTTAACGAACACCGCGACTGTTTCGCCGTCGACCGCCGCCTCATAAGCAGCCCAATTCCAATTTGGAACCTCTCGTGACGTCACCGCCGGGAGCCTCCTTCGAGAGCGAGCTAATCCGTCTATATGCCAATCTAGAACAACCGTAGATGAGTAATTCGTCGGAGGAAGAGGACACCGGACCATCCAGCGAAACTCGTCATACTCGCCGGAGGAGAGCGCCGGGTGGAAGGCCTTGTCAGAGCTAGAAAGTGAAGCGTGGTGGTAGACGCAATTTATGTCTCGGGTAAAGTGGTTGGTGTGACCCTTGTGTAAGAACACGAGAAGAGAATCCGGTAGTAGGATCCGGGTTTGGATCCGGAGGTTTGAGGTAAAGTAACGTGTGGTATGTGTAAGGTCTTGAATCGAGTTACTAACAGATGAGGATGAAGATAAGAGAGCGGGGACAATTCGGGTCGGGTGGAAGGCCCGGGAATTGTGAGATAAGAAGAAGATGAAGAGGAAAGCGAAGATAGAGAAAAAGATAGTCCGGAGAGAGAAGAAATGGGCGGCGTTGGCGGTGGAGTAGTAGAAGGGTATGAAGGAGAAAGAGGGTTTGAGGAGTCTCCGGCGTTTTCGGATATCCATATTTTCTCTTTATTAAAATTTTGAAGGAGAGAAGGATGATGTAGATCTGAATCGAGGAATTAATGGCGGTGGTGGTGGGCAGTTCCGACAAGGCTTATGGGCTGTGGTAGGCTGAGTAACTTTCCAGGAAATCTAGCTCGTGTCGGAGATTGGAGCGTGAGGAAGATAAAGTATTGGACCACGCGTTAAAAGGATACGTTATGCTCTTCTTTTTCTCCTTTCATTTTCTTTTTTCTTTATTGTAAGGGCATGGGATCTGTTTGGTTTGGTATATATCTGTTCTATTCAGAAACAAATCAAATTTGACCAAAAACAAAAAAAAAACTGTAATTAAAAGATTTCAGATTTAATGGTACAATATATTGAACCTGAATTTGGTCAATTTAAATATATCCTTATTTCAAAAGCTGTAAGTTACACTGTTTTACATGTTAGTTTTTACATATTCACATGTTAAATTTCCCTCTTCCAAACAATGCCTTGCATAGGACCATTGAATT
Source organism: Fagopyrum tataricum (assembly GCA_002319775.1). Classification (NCBI taxonomy): domain Eukaryota; kingdom Viridiplantae; phylum Streptophyta; class Magnoliopsida; order Caryophyllales; family Polygonaceae; genus Fagopyrum; species Fagopyrum tataricum. Next base: position 53,894,852 of record CM008282.1, on the reverse strand, counting down.
TATTTTTACCTTTAAATGGTGTGAAGAGGAAGGTAATTTGGTCGGATAAGGACCGGAAAGAGTGAATTTGAAAAGTAACGCTCTCTTTAAGCGCGTGAGGGAAACTTCCACTACGAGTAAAGTGCTTTTCGGGACCGTTAGATAGTAATGGGCCCTGTGTGGACTAAAAGTGTCAAACTCGGTTGGCTGACTCGGCTCGGACAGTCACGCGGAAGGTGAAACGTCTCAAATTATGTCGTTTTGTATTAGGTTAGGGCAATTACTTCGTTACTAAACAGAATTATTCTTGCATAGCGGAAAATCAGATTATTCAAATAAAAAACTGCCATTTCTTCTTAATTTGAAGAAAACTGAATATAAAATTATATCCATAATTAGAGTTATAAGATATTCTCTATTAATTAACTTAAACAAAAACAACAATCCATAAATAAGTATTTGTGCAAATTAATATTTTAACTTTGTGTTATTTTGTATAACTTCTGAACTTTTTACCCTAATTAGTAATTAGTTTGGGTCTTGTACATTTTTATGTGTATTTTTTAATGTTTTATTTTATGTTACTTTATGTACCTTATTTTGTTTGTGTTATATTGTGTTGTTTTGTGTAATATTTTTTTTTTTTATAACTCGTGTTCATAGACATTTTTCTTTTGGCATGTGTTATTTTGTGTACAGTTTGATGTGTAATTTTACACAAACATGTAACAAAAATTACATAATAACACAAAATAATAAAGAATAAAAAAAAATTGAACACAAAAGTTAACTTTGAATTTGGAAATTAATGAACCATTGTTATTTTTGGTTAGAATATATAATAAAATAAGGATTAATTGGAAGAGTGAGCCTTTTTTTTGTACAAAATAGCACTAAGAGGGCTCATTATCTTATTAAGAGACAAACTATGCCCCTTTTATTTACTTATAGAGATAAAATAGAAGGACAAATTGGTAATTTCAAGGTAAATCCAACCAAAAAAAAAACCTAAACCCAACCAAACCCAAACCCTGAACCGAACCGGAACCCGAGCCGACCCTGAACCGAACTCGAACCCCGAACCGGAACCCGAACCGATATTGAACCCGAGCTGACCTTGAACCGAAGCCGAACCCGAACCGATACTGAACCCGAACCGGAACCGGAACCCGAACCTAGATAAATCCTATTTGTAGGGTTTTATTTTAACTTCTCTCTAAAATTCTCTTTATACTTTTGGCTTTAAAATTAAAAATAAAGGTGAAATTACTAAGGACCTAGTTGGCATCAACAATACAAAAAAGGCCTTATCAACTCATTATTCTCGTAACATAAAATAACTAGAGAAATATTGTTAAAGATCTATGTAAATTTATCTCTATGTAAAAACTAAATTTGTCCTTATTATGTACATATTTTAGAATATTTGTGTAAATAACAAAACTAAATAATAATATACTAGTCTAAAATATAACTCTATTTATAACTAAAATATTCTCTACTAAATATGTATACACTATTTAAGTAAGATTTAATCTATAACTAAAATATCTTTAATAATTTATCCTACCCAAACCAATCACATTTAAATATTTTTGCGCTCCCGTCTATTGCTTACGTTAATTAGGGTTCCACGAATTTTTTTCTTTCAACTTTTTGTGTTTGCATTGTCGTCTATTGTTTTGTATTTCCATTGTTTATATATATATATGTTAATTATGAACTTTTATGTCGGTTCATAAGTACATACTAGTGTCACGATCCGAGTTCTTCTCCAACTCATACCGCGCGGCTCTTAGCTATAATGTCGCCCCCGACAAGCTAAGATCAGCCTTACTCCTCGACGCTCCTTGACTACGAGCGCTTCGTCTAGATGGCTAGGCAAACTCGGAGACTTGTCGGCAAACCTTGTCTTTATATTACTCAAAGAGAGCTTTACAAATGAGAGTTTTACAAGAGAGCTAGAGAGTTTGGAGTTTTGTGGATTGTGGTGGATACTTCCGGAACATTGTGGACTACTCTAGAGAATGACGAAATTATCTAAGACCGTGTGGAATTCCGTAGGCTTGGCTAGAACCCTACGGAATAATCTAGAAGTGTAGAGAAACCTAGGTTTAGTTGTAGAGAGGAAGTCTCCGGAATGATCTAGGATAATTGACTTCCAGAACCTTCTCATAAAGGAGGTGGCGTTGGGCTATAATAGGGAGTGTCACCCCCTCATTTGCATCATCCAAGTTCCAAGCTCTCATTCAAGCATTGTAAAGCTCTCTTGTAATACAAAACTTTCTTTCCCACACACAAAACCTTCAAAGTTCTCTCAGCCATCAATCTTAAGTTCTTTCGTTGGCAACATCGGGGATAGGCTGATCTTAGCCCTACAAGGGGTCGAGACAAGCTAAGAGCCGCACGGTTTGGAGTTAGGGAAAACTCAGCCCGTGACACTAGGATCTATTTGGTTCTAAATTGTATAAATGTACCTATATTAGTTTATGTAAATGTATTAATATTAGTTCGTTTAAAATTTACACGTTTATAATGTGTAACTTTTTTCGGACATGTTTTTGTTATGTATATATCGATTCATTATTTATGTAAATTATTTTAATAACAAAAAAATAACATACAACAACAACAAGTTGATGAAACCTTACACAAACTCATATAATGAAGAATTTACAGAAAAAACTTAACACAAATTGACATTTAGTTAGTTTATTTTATAACCGTGCCTATTTTTGGTAAGAAGATCTACAATGAATTAATTTAAAGAGTAATATTAAATTTTTAAATAAATATTTAATAGGAATAAATTTAAATTACATAAGCCAAAAGACACACTTTCTTGTACACATAATATTTTTAACCTATTCATTACTATATTATGAGATATAGGCACACTCCACAAATTCACCCTTTAATTTTCTCCCTTTTAAAAAAAGATTGTTTATTTTTCTTATACTAGAGTCATATATTTTTGTACAATATATATACATTTTTTTTAATTTATTTCACACTTAAAAAATAGTACGTCAATTTTTTACTGACAAATTAGTTTTCTATAATAATTTCTCATTATTATATACAATTAAAACATTATTACACTCAGAAATATTTTGTGAAATAGTAAAAGTAATAATTTTATACTACTACTCAAAATATAGGTCGAAAAGTATGATGATAATTGAGAAGTGTCGAATGGTTTATGAATGACCAATTATGCTATGTACGTTTGACCATGAATTGGGCGCCTAAATGGAAAAAAAAAGAAAGAAAGATGATCCAATGACAAAAGACATCGTCAACAGTACGCACAATCTAAAATAATGAGATGTTATTAATTTTATTTTCTTGTTTTTACTCATCCGATTTGTTCGGCCAATGTTACTTTACGTCGGAACGCTTGTATTTTGTGGTCCATTTGAGTAGACTAATGTCAATATAACTATGTTAGAACTCATTTAAATATGTGACGGCCGTGATTTTTCGGGGCACAGTTTTAGTAGGCTCCGACATATGTTAACATCGAAAAATAGAAGCATTGACTTCATCTACACCAACATATTCTTGTAGTGTACTCATACGACAAAAATGAATTACGAGCGAATGATATTAAAGGTTCAAAGTTATGTACGTACATTACACAAACATGTAAAATTGTTCCACATTTGGAAGTTCATATCAAAACTAATATATATATAAGAGTCGTGGCTCATTGGTGATATCACTAATGTGTAATGGAGAAAGGAGAAAGGACCTGGTTCCTCTAGAGATGAGTCCGGTTTAAATATCCGTTATCGTGATAACGGATTTATTCGAAACAATTTTAACATACATGTTACCCCTATAATAATGTAATTATAAGGGTAATAGGAAATGATAGGCTATTATTGAAGTGTTTGGGTATAGAAGCAAACATAACAGCTACGTAGTAGTGGACACAAATGAATGACGCTAAGAATGTGTAGCTGTAAAGTAGATAGAATGTTGCTACTATACTCACTCATACATCCCTTTGCTTCCTATTTATGCTTCTATGACCTGTCTCATAACTCATTACTTTAATCTCTTTTTCTCTAATAGCGTATAATGTATTCCGTATACAGGGCTATGAGACATCAATCCTCCAAGAAAGAAAAAGAGGTAATGAGAAAAGCCGTCAACCATATTTATCAAACTTAACTTTGATGGTTCAAAGTTCGATTCAGGAGACACATTTTTCGGTTTCGTCCTTAGAAATCACTTGAGAGATATCATTTTCCTGGAAACAGAAAAATCAAAAAATAAAACCATTATTGATGCGGAAACTCTTGGTCTCTACCATGAAATTCAAAAAGCAATTAATCTCAAAATCGATAACATCATTATTGAGGGTGACAATCTCGCTGTCATCAATTCCATTAATGGCTCATGGCATTGCCCTTGGCAAATCGAAATGATGATTGCGGATCTCCTCCTTGAAATGAATAAATTCAAATCAGTTCGCATTGCACATATTTTCAGAGAAATAAACGGAGTTGCTGACAGGCTTGCCCATCTTGGATACCTTACTACACCGTTCGACTTTTTTGCAGATCATGAACTTCAAGTTCTCATCTGCAAGGATGCCCTAGGATGGACTACGACCGAATTGTAATCCTTCCTAATTCCTTTCCTTTTTAAAAATAAAATAAAAAATATATATACAGGGCTATGAGGTGTCATTAGTCTATCGAACCGGAGATTACAAACCCGGTTCACAAGAATACAATTAGCGCTTCATTACAGACCCGGATTCTTTAGTTGAAAATTGTATTAATCATGAAGTCTACATGGAGAAGATTAAAAAATAGAAAAGAAAGTAACTATATAAAATAACTTAATAAAGTAGTCCGTGATTGGAAAGCGGTAATCAGTCGTAGGAATTAGATTGACTAATCAAACCGTCTAGAAGAATTATATTCTTTTAGATCATTTACAAATAATTTCATTCCATTTTATTAAAGTTTTGTTCAGTACAAATGGATGTAAATTATTACAATTATTTTATGTTTATGATCGAAAAAGTTGGATCAAATGAACTTTTTTCAAAGAGGATCGAGTAACTAAATATAGTTTTAAAACTGTAAATATATACAGGATATATAATATTTGTTGAAAATTGGAAAAAATGCTTCACATGCATATTCTTAATATAATTTGTAGTTACATTATTATTATTTTAATCTAAAAAGTTATGATATATTTAAAATCAGCATACCATTTATATGTAACTATAGTCCGATCATTTTAGGACAACCCTCCGAAAAACGGGTAGGTATTAAATTGGGCCAAAGTTCGATCAGGCTTAACACGGTTGGATTGTCCGGCTCAAAATAAAATTTTAAAAATCTTGCTAAACATAATTATAATATTATGTATATTTATGTAACATAATTATAATAAATCTGATATTGATGGTATAAGATATCTTTAATATATTATTTTATATTGAAAATAACTTATTGATATAATAAGTTAATAAGTAAACGGATATTTGATCGGATTGGTACGATCACCACTCAGGCTCCAAGATCAGCAACTAGGTTTTGATAAACAGGTAAAATTTTTATCAAAAATTGACTTGAATCCGACCCAAATTTCGGGGATAAATCGGATCTAGACCCAAGTCACCCAACACAAAGAATACTTATTAGAACGATGTTTCAAAGTTAGCAAAAATGTCAGTTTCTAAGAAGCCGCCACATATATTCTTCTGTGACCATTTCATAACATTGTATTTTTGTTCATAGCCACCTCCATTGTGAATGTCGGCTTTTTCTAGGGGAGGGCCATCGTTGAATATTTCCAGTTACGTACTCAAAAAGATTTATAATAATAGAGGGTTAACCAGTTACGTACTCAAAAAGATTTATAATAATAGAGGGTTAACCAGTTACGTACTCAAAAAACAATAAAATATTCATGCTTATCATGAATCCCGACGAAGAAAAAGAACGCGCCCCACGCGCCCCTATTTCGAGCGATGAATCCCGCAACCCAAAACCCTTGCTTCACCGTTTCGATGTAGTTGCCCCGAATCCTTACCGAAACCCTAGATTAATCCCAGTTTTAAGAGATTTGTGGAGCCTATTTGTATATTGGAACGAGATCCACTGCACTGGAGTATCTTTTTGGTGGAGAAGTCTATACGATTGGTTGAACAGTAGGGCTAGAGATTAGGTACAATTTCTGTTAAACGGCGGTGGGGGTCTCAATCTTAGCTAGGTCTCCGGCTCCTTTCGAACTAGTGTTGGTGGGAACTTCGGCTCCCCCTATGACCATAGGCCGGCTGATGGCATATGGGCTGGTGACTGCTCTAAGGTTTTCCACAGGGTCTTGTCTCAGCTTTGTCTTATACCTGTGGTTGACGGCTTGATTCTCCTTCTCTCTTTTTGGCAAGAGATTACAGGTACGGTCTTTCTAATTTTCTATTTGCTATACTCAGATGCCTATCTCTATTTGTTGTATCTAAGTATCTCTCTGGCTCCTTAATCCTATATCTATGACTGGTGATGATTTGTGTGATTTTAGTTTGCTTATCCTACGCTTATATGATTACAAATATTTCATTCTTGCCTATATATATGGGCTCTCTGGATGGCTTACTCCCACTTTTTTCCAAATCAAAAGTTATATAAAACTGTCAACCTTGTGGTACTTTCCTTGGTATTTCTGTATATCCCTGCAGCATAGCTTTTCTATGGCTTCATCTTCTCGATCCTTCAAAGAAGTTGTTTGTTCTATACCTCCTGACAAAGAACAACCTGAAAATCAGAGGAACTGAGACCAAAGAATGATGGAAATAGGAGGCCTTCCTACCCTGATGTTCCCAGTTCATTCAATAAGAACAACTTGGATGTTCCAAGCTACTTGAACAAGCTTGCCAAGGTAAGAACTGATTTTCAGAAACTTAAAGAGTCGTGTTTGATGGGTCGTATCTTTGGAGCTGAATGGAAAAAACTCATTGCTGAATGGAAAAATGTTAAAGGTGAAATTTCTATGATCCCTAAAGGGAATTTCTGGTTTGAAATTAGCTTTACAAATCTGTTGATAGGAAACTGGTGTGGGATAACAAACCTTATCATGTGATGGGACAACTCTTGATACTGAGACCCTGGAAACCAAACTTTAATACCTTGACAGAGACTGTCACTAAACTTGACCTTTGGGTCCGAATACCACTATTCCCTGCGGAGTTTGCCAATAAAGAGACAATTAGAACAATAATAGAGGAAAATGATATTGGAAAATTCATAAGACTTGATCCATTCTACATGAATGATAAGGTTGGCAGCTATACTAGAATCTGTATCAATGTTGATGTTGATGAGGAAAAAATTATCAATGATTCAGTGCCTATTCCAGATGAATGTGACATTCTGCATGAATATCCTGTATGGTTTGAAGACTTTTTCAAAGGATGTGGTCACTGTGGTGATGAAAATCACCCTTTTGATCTTTGTCCTCTGAGAGTTGCCTTTGCTAGGAAAGTGAACATCAATTTCAAAAGAAATGTGAGAGATGGCAAAGGAAAAGAGAAGATAAAAGAGCAAGGAAATGAAGGTAGCTGGAAATACAAGGGTAATAAGAAAAAAGTTGATGGTGATACATCCTTTATTACATGTGGCTTTAGGCCTTATCTGTCTGGTAGAGGGGGCATTACCATCAACTTTAAATCTTCCCATTCTCCAAATAACTCTGTAAACAGTCTAAAGAATGCCAAAGAATCCTCCATTGAGTAGGATAGTGATGCTATTGTTCCTGTGTTTGACAAGATGTCCCCTTATGAGGTTGTTCCTCTTGAGGCTGCTAGTATCTTGGCTCCAAAGCATGGGATGGTTAGTCACTCTAATAATGAGATCAAAGAGGTTAACAATGCAACTTGTGAATCCTCTCCTTTGCTAGAGAATGATGATATGAACACTGAGGATATGCATCAGGCTGATATTGGTAATCTTTTGATTCCAAATGATAATGATACACCTAACTTCATTAATGGGGATGTTCTAGCTGAGTTCATGGTGAATGATGATCTTGCTGTGGAGGAGAAAGAGAATGATTACTTCTCTGAACACTCTTTTCAATCCTTCAACATTGTAAACATGTTGATGAATAGCATGGAAGTTAAGAACCTTGAATTGACTAATTCTGACTCTAGTAAAAGGAAATCAATGGAGTTGGATGATGATATTGCATCCTCTGTTCTGAAGGGTGTTAAGAAAATGAAAAAATAATCTGTTTTAATGAGTTGTAAGCACCTGTCTATTGATGTAAGGTATTACTTCGTGAATTATCTTCTCATCTCAAAAGAAAATAAAAATGTTAGAATCAATTGGAATTTTTATATAACTAATTCTAACCACTGTCTTTTGGCAGTCTAACCTTGGTTAATCTCCGGTACACCTTCTTGATATCCGCCGGAGAAGCGGACTGGTTGACCTTGAGAACCTCGTAGAGACTCGACTTCACCGAGAGACATTGGGAGAAGTTCTCAACGGTGGCAACTCTGCAGTGTACGGCGTTTATGCAACGAGAATTATGCCGGGCGGTGGATATCAGCAAGGAATTGGCTGAGAAAGAAAGGGATTGAACGGCGATCCGACCGGTGCAATTTTAGGAAGTGGCCTCTTTGTTATTTTAAAAAAAAGAACGGCAGACGACAAGTTCTTTGTAAATATATAAAAAAAAATTGAAAAAAGAAACGGCCGTCTAAAACTGCGATTTATTCGCAAAATCGCAGTTTCAGACTGCGACTCTTACCCGAATCTCCACTGCCTTTCTATTCTCGAAATTAGTTTTTTTTTCGTACCTATTTTCGAAAATACTTTTCATTTTATCATTATTTGGGGAAAATCCTATTTTAGTAGTAATACTGAAAACTAATTGTTGATGACAGTATTTTGGTTCGCATATAGGCATATAGCCATATAGGGGACTAGGGGAGGCTAATACTAATTACTCAGTTCAAAATTATTCACACTATATTTGATTAATATTAAAAGTGTTTTAAACTAATAGTACGCATATAGCTATACAGGGAAGGCTGATACTAATTCCGTAATTAAAAATTATTCAAATTATATATTGATTAGTATTGAAATTAGTTATTTCTTATCATATTTATCTATATACATATATCGAAACAGACGACATTAAAACTGACGTGACGTTCTCAGTGTATCAGCTTGTATCTCACATCAAATTTTGCCTAACAAGATCTCCTAAATATTTTTTAGAATTTTTTTTTGAAGGATTATAGAGCACAATCTATTTACGTTATATATTTTCAGCGATTTTGCTATCCTACATCGATTATCAAATAAAGTTGATAGTTTAAGTACGTGTATATATAAATGGTTTGAATATTAAACAAATCCTATATTTCTTAGCATTTTGGGTAAGTTCAAGTACAATATTTATTTATAACGGATTAATATCTTTTATATGGATTGTTGACCTACTGTTTTATGGGTCGTTAAATATTTTTAGAGGTTTGAAAATTAAACAAATCAAACATTTCTCTTGAAATATAATATTCATTAATAATGGACTAATATTCTTTTATATGGATCATTGACTTATTGTTTTGTGGGTCGTTGACCTACAAAACAAATCAAACATTTTGTTGGTCGTTATATTTTTTCAGCGATTTTGATATCAGTAAGGCTTAGGGTTTGAAGATTAAGCAAAATATACAATTTATGGCTAAGTTGAAGCATAATTCTCATTAATAACGGATTAATATCCTTTACATGGGTGAGTCATTGACCTATTGTTTTGTGGGTCGTTGACCTACCGATTTTTAAGTCGTTAAAATTTTTCATCGATTTTTATATTCCACATCGAGTATAAGCAAGACTGGTAGTTTGATAACTTGTATAGATAAAGGGTTTGAAAATTAAACAAATTATACATTTTTTAGTCTTTTGACTAAGTTCTAAGTATAAATTTTATACATAACGGATTAATATCCTATATGGGTCATTCACCTACTGTTTTTGTGGGTCGTTGACCTACTGTTTTTGTGGGTCGTTGACCTATTGTTTTGTTTTGTTTTGTTTTGATTTGTGGGTCGATAATATTTTCAACTATTTTGCTATCCTACATCGATTATTAAGTAATATTGATAGTTTTAGAACTTGCATCTCACCTAGATAAATTGATTAAACTATTGAAAAAACAAACACGGACATTTCAAGTGGGTGTTAGGGTAATGTTACTTTTTGCCGGCCTTATTTTTCTTTTTCTTCTTTTCTATATACTATACATAAATTTGTTTTTTTTTTGTATAATCCAAAGGCATTCGTTCATGTTATGTTAGAGAATGTGAAGCAGACCGCCAAACAGGGTGGCACTGTTATTCACGACTTTTCCATAGCTAAAGATAAATAGATGGTTTGAGGACCGTTATATAGGTCGTTGACCTACTGTTTTGTAGTTCGTTATATATTTTCACATCGAGTATCAAGTAATGTTTTGTTGGAGTAAGGCTGGTAGTTTGAGAAGAGGATTTGAAGATTAATCAAATCTTACATTTCTTGGGGCTACGTTCAAGTATAATATTTTTAATAACGATTTTATTTGTTAAAAATCTTGTCACGAGTTTTATAATAAAACTTATATTCTAAGTACAATAATGTTTTTAGATTAATATTCAATACATAACACATAATACATAAACATTATAATATAATTTTTTTAACAAAACTCGCACAAGGTGCGGGTGTAAGACCCGAAAAATTGTAATTTATTATTATTATTATTATTATTATTATTATATAGATATATTCTCGAAAACCCGACCTAAGGTACCAAGTTAGTTAAATCGATCGAACCAGGGAATCAGTTGTTGCCAAGGCTTTAGGCCGTTTTTGTTTTCCGTGGGTATCGAACCCAGGTCTCAAGGCTGTTCCAGACTTTTGTGGGTTATAAGATTCAAATTAGTGACCACGTAGAGTCTCCTTTGGAGTCGATCCGTTGCCGTAAGGACTGTCGAGTTGAGTTAGTGTAGACTCTGTTTAGGGATCAGGCCCAATACTAGTGGAGGACAGAAAGGGAGTTACCTCATTTGAGTAGCTGAAGAATCTGGTTGGAAATCACTTCCGCCCAACAACACTGATGAGGGAGGGATACTAGGACTTTCTAGTGGAAGTTTAAAACTAACTCAATCGTACGATTTCGGACCGGACCCGTCATGTCACGCCTTTACTCGGTGTGCACGTGTGTGGTATAACAAATACTATAACGTCTATCCATAAACTTAGTTGTGTTTACAATGAGAGAAAAATGTCTTATTTTTATAGGAGTCTAGAGGGAGTTATGTGTTGGAGATAATTACTCCCGTCCATCCATTCCCGCAGGAATAAGTCAATCAGTTGGAGATAAGATAATATCCAAATTGAATGGATACGATTAGTGTTGGGTTGGACTAGACGGATTGGGTCTGTGTTTGACTAAAAATCAAACCATGTAAGGAGAGTATTGAGCTAGCCCAAAAACAAAATGACAGGAGACCAACACAACCTCAGGTTCTTTATGACCTCATAATGAAGCCATTCCCCTAAACCAACAAACCACGACCGGACCCACCACGTCGCGCTACGCTTGGGCATGGCGCGCACGTGTATGATCTCTTCATATACTTAGTTAACCATAATATGATTTTCTCCATATATATATATATGATGTCTCATCAATCTTCACATTGTTTATGTGCGACAAGTTCTTACACAATTAAATATCCAAATGTGCATTATATATGAACATTAGTTTATTATTCATTTAGACATCATTTTATATATATAAATATACCAAATTGTAGTATTCGAAACCACGAAGTTAAAGCTTCTGTTTTACGGTGTTGGTTTTGGCTGGATCCCACCAAAATGTCCTTCCGAGACAAGTTCAAAAATATATGATTCCAACATTTTTCTTCTTCTTAGTTTAATGTTTTATTTGTATACTAATATTTATATTAAATTAAACAATAAGGAATTTTTAGTAAGTTAGGTAAGTGTCAAATATAAAATAAATATTGATGTATCGTAAAACAAATAATTTACCATTATTAATCTAATAAAAAATATAACAAAAGAGTGCCAGATATATTACAAATTTTTTAATTAAAAATAATACAAATAAAATATTTTTAAAAGGGTTGATACATTTATTTTTTATTAACATAAAAAAGTTGTTCAAAGAACACAATTTAAAGTCAAAGTCATGTTATGATAAAAATGGGATTCAATATATAAGCCCGTTTGAAAAATACCTAATTAATCATGAAATTTTTAGGGTATATATATACTTCTTTCTTCTAAGTTCTAACTTAATAATGAAACACATTGCTCTTTGTTAAACAATATATAAGATCACCCTATAAATATGATGTCAACAAAGTACTTATGTGAATTAATAGTAAATAAAAATGGGACTAAAAGACAATATTTTTTATGTTGAGAATACTCATTGTATATTATCTTATCTTAAAATATGAAATAATGATATTAGTGATTAATTAGGTATTTTTAAAACGAATTTATTGAATCCTATTTTTAACATACCATGAGTTTGATTTTAGACTGTGTCCCTTCGAACAACTTATCCAATTCAACATATGTCTCAACCACGTTAACGATGTCGAAATTGTTGCTAGAATCGGACTTTATTGTAGTGTATTTGCTGAAGATATTATTGAATTTTGCTTATACGATCTATTATATAGAAATTTAGAAATTTGTAATTTTTTGAGCAATTGACAAATTTGTGAATGCTTTAATTGGACTCTAGAAAAGTAGAATGAGTGATGTTTTGGTAATAAAAAAATTCGATCGTTTTATAGTGACTTGGGATGAAGAAAAACATGTGCAATGGTGAGTCTTGTACGTTAAATTTTATAATTTGTTATTTTAATGTAATTTTATATAAGGTAAAAAGGTTAATATTGACTTAAATTATAAGTACTTTTATGCAGTTTAACAAAAGGTCTAAAATCATCTAAGTAATTTTAGGTAGTTTTATGCAGTTTTAGAAGAAACTTGAAATTATATTATTAGATTAAATCCCTTATTACTCTAAAATCGTATTTTATATGTCTTTTTGAAGAGAATAATGGTAATTTAAATAAGAATGATCTCTTGTTTAATCTTACCGTCCACTTTAATATTTAATAAAAAAATTAAAAAGCGGAATTTTGTGCACGGCTTATGGCCCGATCGGACATGGACCCTTTTCCGTAATTGCCCAAACCGGACTTCCGTCCTAATCGGGTGGGATGTGTACATACCTGATACCTGTCCATTTATCCAGATGGGTCGGGCGGCTGGGTCAGATGCCCGCGAGGTAGCTCGGGTTAGTTGCATTCTTGGTCCAACTATAACGGGCCAAGTAACTCTTCTTGGCCCAATGAGAATGGGTCAAGTGAATGCTTTTTCTTGGCCCAATTTGTTGAGTTAGTATTTGTCACTCACTTACTCCTTAGCCTTCCAAAGTTCACACACTTCACGGTCTTCTCGTAGTCTCAAACTCTCTGGTTTTCCCCAACCCGTTTCAGTCGATCGAGCTAGTCTTCCATTGGTGTGATTAAGTACCTTCCATTTTTAGCTCCAACGGAAACTTCGGCGACTAGTCCTCTGTTTTTCTTGCCCGTCTCTTTTGCTCGTCGATCGATTATTGCTTTGGAGCTGTTACCATTAGTTGCCTGAAGGTTCAGTTCTCCAAGGTTTGTAAAGCTTATGTATCTTTATACAAATTATGAATTATTTAGGATCATTTCGCGTTGTGGATTTGATATTTTAGTGTTAAAGAAGTTTGATTTTTGCCATTTAGTGAAGAACTTGTTAATGGGAAGCGGTTGTTTGGAATATCTGACCATGATGGTCATGAAATTGTTCAGTTCAGGTGTTCTGATCCTAATTTGATGCACATCTCTCATTTTGATGTTTGATTAATGTTGGATTTTGCAGTTCTTGTTTTATGTTCTACTGTTTTTGCTTTTCAATTGCTTATGCATCTCAATTTTAGGGAATCATGGAGTTCAAAGCTATAAAAGATGCCCCTCAATGTCCTTCTCTTTACTTCTTTTTAGCCGTGCCTGTCTGTATTTTTCTTCTCTTTTTTATTTCCCAAAAATCACCATCAGATCATCAGAGAAATTTCGTCCTTAGGTTTTAATTTCCCTATATTTTTTTTTAAAGTTTCCTTCAAATGCAATGATGGTGTTTTATGAAGTGGATATCTTCAGTTCCGAAAATCGGTTACTTACTTGGCAATTCTCATTAACAACAGCAAGCAGTGAAGCCGGTTCTTGGGACAAGTTTGTAGGGTTTCTTATTTCTGGTTCCGCGATAAAGGATGAAGTCTACAAAAAAGCAGAAGAAGGGACATATCACGGAAGAAGACATGTCCAATCTCTTGCACAGGTCTCTCTTTCTTCCTCTACTTGATTTTAGTTCTAGGCTGTTGCAATTTCTGTCTAGGGTTCAATTACCAATTTCCCCCACCTTTATTGTGTATTTATAAGGTATCCAGCACAGAAAGTGTTGACCTTGCTCCAAGAAGTGGCTCAATCAGTGGATGCCAAGATGGATTGGAATGCCTTGGTGAAGAAATCAGTAACCGGGATTACTAATGCTAGGGAGTACCAAATGCTCTGGCGTCATCTTGCCTACCATGAAGAGCTGCTCGAGAAAGTTGACGATGCTGCCGAGCCTTTGGTTAGATATCTTCTCTTTTGGTCCCTTTAGACCCTGTAAATTTGGTTTCATATATTGCAGTTCATATGCTTATGATTTCGTAGGTGATTATTCTGTGGCAAGTATAAAAATTAAAGGGGTTTAGTCAAATTGCTGATTTATTTTGGTGGGTGGAATGTGAATATCGTGTCAATAGAGTGTGTGAGAGAGAATGATGAAGTGATACATTATTGTCGGGCAAAAATCCCCTATTTATAATTAAGGAGCAAACTCTTTAAATGTCTCTAGACCTAGGGACTCACATAATTAATGTTTTACGGTATAAATTACCACACCTAATATTTGCAGAACTAGTAACTTCATTCAGGTACATTATCTAACCGTTGTATTAGCATCAATATTAACTGACTCCCCTGCAAGCTTGGCTATATAAATCATCCATGGAAGATTAGAGATTTGAGTGATGTCTGCATCAGGTTTTTTTTTTTAAACAAAAAAAAAGTGTGACTGTTTCAAACATGCTTCTTCGTCGCTGAATGGGGTTATGAGCTATATTTATAGCAGATTTGTTGTCGCATAACAACTTCATTGGATCATCCCACTGAACTCTCAGATCATTTAAGATGATTCTCACCCACAATAAATTCACATATGCCATGAGCAGCTACATGAAACTCAACTTCAACACTTGGCCTTGCAACAGCTTCTTGCTTCTTTTTTATCCAAGCAAGCATATTTCCACCCATATATACCCAGTAACCAGCTGCATAACGCCTGGTTACAATATCACAAACACAGTCAGCATCCAAGTAGGCTTCATGTCGGAGTTTGTTACTCTTGGTGAATAAGATGCCCTTTACTGAACTGTCTTTAAGGTATACGAGAATCCTCTAAGCAGCCTGATGTGGAACCATAGGGTCTTGCATAAATTGACCAATGACATGTACTGAAAAGGTAATATCTGGTAGGGTACGAGCAAGATAAATCAGTTTCCCACATAGTTTCTGGTACAAATTCTTGTTAGCTATTGGTGTGGTCTCAGCCTTACCAGTTTTCAAGTTTTAGTCAATAGGAGTGGTTACTGGTTTGCAATCTTCCATTCTTGCTTCTTGGATAACATCATTAGTATACTTCGATTTGCATTGAGCTACTTCAGTTTCCCAGAAGTATTTCAGTTGACCAAACTTCTTAACCTCAAATTCTCGAGTCAATAAGGTCATTTCATGTCATTTCATGTCATTTCATGTCATAATATGATAATAATGTCATCCACATAAACAGGAAGGATGCTAAACCCATGTGGTCAGAGTGTTTTATAAACAAAGGATGATCACCTACTATGAACATACCCTGCATACCGCGTCACCCCATGAAAACGGCCAAATATGTGTAAAGAGATTGCTTCAGTCCTTACAAGGCCTTAAGAAACTTACAAACATGTGTAGGGGAGGTTGATGAAAAACCAGGAGGTAGCTTACATGGTCCCATTAGCTATAATGAGGTGTTTCCACCATGAAAATGGGCAAGAGGAAGTTAAAAGAAAAAAAATCATTTGTGATATGAATCATATGATTTAAACCGCTGACCAGAATCCAGTTCTGTCCAAAAAAATGTGTTTGGGTACCTAAGAGCCAAAGACTCGGAATTCACAGCAGTGTGGGCTCTTGAGTGAGATGGCTGTAGCGGAGTAGAGGCTGGTACGAATTGGAGGAGTCAGATGAGGAGTTTGAAGGATTGTTTCATCCCAATCTTGGTTGGGAGTTCTTCCTAAAAGGTCCCAGCTTCAATTCTTTATGGGTCTGGATTTTCTCTTTTAGAAAAGGGTACCATATTCTCAGAATCTGTCGGGTGGTGGATTTTTGTTTCCAAGGACAGAAAAGGGTTGATGGCCATAACCTGAATTCACACTTGGTCAAACATTGGATATAAGCCAACAAGAAATATGTATGAGACATCATGGTCAACTGAAACACTCAACAAACCTGCTAAATATTCTGCATAGCATATGCATATCAGAAACATGCATTGAACCTTCCTCGTTGGAGTATACCTTCACATTAAGTTCAAAAAGAGCAGCCTCGTCTTGAGCCTTGCCATAAGAATACTTCAAAAAATTGCCAATGTCTTTAGGAGTTGGAAGAAAAATACAATTGGATCCAATACTAGAATCCTTGTCAACGTCTCTTAGGGATCCCTTAACAACTTCAGCCCATATATGGTAATCTTTTCCCCTTGAGCTGATGAGCAGATTGAATTAGAGGAAGAGTTCGGTGGTTGAAATTTGTGGCGGTGAGATCAGTTTCTTCTGTTTTCTCCATAGGTGGCAGAATGTTGTAGCGGTGGAGAACCCTAGATTTGGCAGCAAAGGTGGTAGCAAGAGGCTTTTGAGGTGGCGGCCAAAAGAAGGGGAAAAAAGCACCTCTCTAAGTTTTCTCTGATACCATGATTGAGAATGATGAATAAATGATAATTTGTGGTTGGGTAAAAAGCTTCTATTTATATTTACACAGATATTTCTTCAATTGACTCCGAGAAACACTAACTACACCTAGGAACTCTCGTAATAATTGCCGTAGCTTTCTAGGTAATAAACTACAACTCCTGATAATTACAAAAATAGTAACTTCATCTAGGGGCTTATCTAACAGCTGGATTAGCATCACTATTAGCTAACCGTGTGGACTGGCATATTAGGTTAGGTTGAGTTGACTGGGTATGATCAAGATGGGCTTCAAAAATCTGGTTTGATTTCTGTTCGCAAACCTCTGCAGAGTTACTGCCGAGCAAAGGATCAAATGAGGTTTTTCTTCCATTGAAAAGCGAGGTCTGTAAAAGTGCATAGATGTGTCATATTGTGCTTATTTTGCATTGTGAAGTGCACACTTTATGAGAATGACAAATAGTGCCACTCTATAAAATATGAAAAGTACAAATATGCACATTATGACACATCTGTGTACTTTTATGTTCCTCGTTTTTCACTGTAAGGAAACATCCCAGTGTAACCCTTCTCTTATTGGCCATGTGCCACATTTGAGGATTATTATTATGTTTGATGGATAGGTGGCATAAAGTTACCCTACTTATTTCCCAGGTCTCTATCGTCTTAAAAGATCAAAACATTTCATTTTCTTTGGAATTATTGGTAGAAGTTCCGTAATAAGTACCATCGAGTCTTTTGTGATAGTTGACCATAGACGAAATGCTACAAAAGAATATTTGACCTTTTCCTTGACTACTTTTCTGTGTTAATAAGAGGGCTATTTCACATTCCAAAGATTAATAATTTTTACACAGGATGATGATAGTGACTTGGAATATGAGTTGGAAGCTTTTCCTTCTGTCAGTGTTGAGTCTGCTACAGAAGCTGCTGCATGTGTGAAGGTCAGTTTGTATCAATATTTGTATAGCAACACATGGCTCAGCTCATTTAAATGTTTTATCTTACCATTCCTTTATTCCTTTATGTTGAATGAAGCACGTTTTTTTTCCTGTTGATAAGCTTGATGAAGATTTATGATATTGTGTTTGGCCTGGTTAGGTACTGATTGGCTCTGGCTTGCCAGGCGACTCAAAACTCCCAAACAGTTCCACTGTTGAGGCTCCACTGGTTATAAACATTCCAAATGGCCAATCCTCAAAGAAGTCTTTGGAAAGCTCTCTACCAGCTTTACAAGGCACAAACATTACTGTTCCAGTTTCTGTTCAGAAACAACCGGTTCCTCAAGGATCTGTTCAAAAACAGTCTATTCCTATTGGGCAAACAGGTGAAGGATCGGATGCAAATGGATCAACAAGTACCACTCTTCCTCCTCGTAGGAAGAGAAAACCATGGACTGAAGAAGAGGATCTAGAATTACTTGCTGCTGTGAAAAAATGTGGCGAGGGAAACTGGGCAAACATTTTGAAAGGAGACTTTAAAGGCGAGAGGACAGCGTCACAGCTATCTCAGGTTTTTACCTTATCCACATGTACACTTGGTTGCGTCTTCATCTCTTGTCCATTTACTTTCTGTTTGCTACATAAAGATATTTAGGTTTTGTCTACCTACAATTTCATCCAACTTCTTGTCCATTTACTTCCTGTTTGCTACATAAAGATATTTAGGTTTTGTCTACCTACAATTTCATCCAACTTGGTATGTCACTATTAGTTATTTTTGTGACCGGAACCTATTTTATGGCTATACATGACATTACCAGAATCAGATGGATTGTCAACTGGATAATTCGACTTGACCTTTTTTTATATTTAAAAATTAAAACTGGGCAATTCGACTTTGCCTTTTTTAATAAGTACATAAAAAAATGAGACATCTATGTCTTTAAGCTTATTTAAGATTCACAATTCTTTAACCTTCTCTTTGATCAGGGTAGGGTTGGGAAAATGTTCAAAATTATTGTGCCATACATAAAGAAATTTAATGCGTAGTCTGAGTGATGTTGCATTATATCAGTAACTTGAACATTGTAACTCTTTTGTTTGCAAAACCTTGTCATCTCCTTGGTCAAATATCGTCTCACTTTCTCCAGTTTCTTGGTTTCCAAACCCGACAATGGGACTTGCACATGAATTTGTGATGGGATGGAGTAATTTGAAGTTCATATACATGTTTTGTTTAATTGATAATCGTCTTGTAATTGCTCCTTCAATCCCTAAAAAGACAGGAAGAACTGGATGCTGGAGTTTCCTGTTATATTCTAATAGCTACAGCTGATTCTGTTGCATATGCAGAGATGGGCAATTATTAGGAAGAAGCAGAGCAGCCTAAGCATAGGAGGCCAGAGCAACGGTCCACAACTTTCTGATGCACAGTTAGCTGCTCGTCGGGCGATTGACATGGCTCTAAAGGATAATTTGTTGACAGGTTGGGGGCAGCATCACTAAAACTTTTTGCTTCATGTTTTCATATTGTATATAAATTGTATGATCTTTGTAAGTCCATGTCAATAAAAAAAATGATTTCTCTGCAGTTGGCAACGGAGCTGCCACTACTAGTAATCCATGTACGTTAAATCCTTCGAATGAGGACAGTTCAGCTGCCAACAATAGTCTTCCTCAACCCCAACAATCTCAGACTCAGATTAATCCAGCTGGTGGGATTCCCATATCATCTAAACCTGCAATTCCATCGTCTGTCCCAAATCAGCGAGCGCCTCCCCCTAAAAAGGGCTTATTGAAGCCGGTCTTAGATTCTTCTATGGTGACCAAAGTAGCAGTTGCTGCGGGAGCACGCATTGCTAGCCCAAAAGATGCAGCGTCTCTGTTCAAGGCAGCTCAAGCTAATAATGCTGTCCACATCATGCCTAAAGGAGGAACTACTTTGATTAAATCTTCTGTGACTAGTACTAGTACCTCAAACCCAACACCCTCCACAAATTTGGGGCCTAACCGAACTATGCCCTTTGGAAGCCAACAACCAGTAAGAGCCAACCTTGCAAGACCAACTACTACACCTTCGATTCCAACATCTTCTGTGCCCATTTCACATGCCACTGGAAACCAGCCAGTGAGGAACACTTTTATGAGACCAGTTGTTTTACCATCTCCATCATCGTTAGCTTCAACTTCTTCCTCATTGCCAAATAAAGTTGAAGTGAAGAAAGAAGAGAAAACCAGTGAAGTGATAATGAAAGCAACACTACCACCTCCTCAACCAATGGCAAGACCTATTCCACCACAGAATGCTGAAGCCCGAAAGAAGCCATCACCTGTGTCGTCTAGTAAAAGATTGGTTGCTTCAAGTCAAGCAGCTGCTAAGGAGAATTCTCAGGGTTCAGTGATTACAGAGAAAGACAAATCTAGTGCGGTTAGTACTTGTGACAATAGTAATGGAGGTGATTTGAAGAACAAGAATGAATCTTTAGCTGAAGGGAAGCATGTGGTAGCCCCGAGTGTCAAACAGGAGGAAATTGCAAGTGAAAAGAACGAAAACCTGCCAAGCTCAAAGGTTGGAGGCGATGTAAAGTCTGAAGTTAAAATTGAGACTAGTACTGGGGCTGAGAAATCAGAAAAGAAGGAACAATAGGTATTTGGAAACTTCTTCTATTAGGATGGTTTTGTTTTTTTATAGTTTAGTAAATGCTATAATTTTGGATGTATGCTAGTCTTAGGCTATCTGATGTGATTAATTGTTATCAAGTATGAGTTTTCTAGTTTTGTAGTATCCTCCCTTGCTGTAAGGTGCTTTTGATTTGAAGAAGTTAAATCAGATAGTCAAGGCACATAATTATACCATTGAAAAGCAATGCTTTACATTTTATGTCTGTCTATTGAGCACAAAATCCCCTATACACCAGAACAACAGTTCCTAGCTGTATGTGGGAACTGTCTAATGGTAATTACTGAAAACAAATGTTAACTGATAATTGACAACATAGCCATAGCGAACCTTGATGGTTTCTGCTTGCTCTTGTTCGATTTCACCCTGAACAGGGTGTGTAGTAGAATTCCGGGTTTCTTTGCAGGCTTGATGATCCATGGATAGCTTCTCTTGAAGTTGTTGTTCAATGTTATCCTGAAATTTTTCTGCTTGGAGTGTCCACTCTGTTTCCCTGTATGCAGACTCTTCTCTGTGTTTGTATCTCTATCTCAAGTGCTTGTAAAGTGGTCTGGCCTCGGATTGAAGATTCCGCAGCTTCTTGGCCCTTTGAATCTCTCAAACAGTGATAACTCTGCTTGCAGGTCCTTAAATTGGGGTCCTGATTCCTGAATTCTCTATCCGTTGGAAAGACATGCTAAACCTTGGATCACTGAGCTCTGCTCGAAATCTTACTTGGATTCTTTGATGTTGCGTGAGGTGATTCTTGTACAGGATCCATGTTCTATCCGGGTCAAACTCGAGAAACCATGGGTTTCCATGCCACCCGGCTGGGTTTTCTTCTGTTGGAGTCCTTGAATCACCAGTTCAAAACCGACAATTTTCTTTTGAAGTAGTAAAAATATCTCCTAGTTAGGATCAGCATTTTTTTTCTTTCTTTCGAAGTCTTGTGAAGAGCTTTTAGTTCCCCATGCAAAAGCTGAATCTCCCTTGCATGTGAGAGGCTAGCTCAAAGACTTGTTCTAGGTCTATTAAATCTTGCATTAGGTCTATTATACGAGCCGGACCTTAATATGCTCATGTTGAACTTGTTCATAATTGAGTTTAGTTTAAATTTTAGTCGAGCTTATATACGGTATATATACTGGGCTTGTTAGTCAAGTGAACGAGATGGAGTTGAGGTGATTAAGGTTGTGGTTTGCTTGAGAGAGTTTTTTCGGTGTTGTAAGCTTGTGTTTCTTAGTCTTTTGCAGTTTTGCTAATTTCTCTCTTACTGGGACCCGCGGCCTTGAAGAACTTGTTGCTTGATAGCCTCGAACTTGTCATATGCCTGCATACTCTGCCCTAAACTTTCTTGTTCGCAGATTGACCCAGATTTTGACATGGATCAAGTATGAAAACTGAAAAGGATACAATAAAGATGATCCATTCAGTTGAAAGATTTTGCTTATAGAATGTCACATACCAACAGATCTTGTTCAACCCATTTCGGTTTTAAATAGTGTCTTCCTAGTTCCTACACCATTTTGTGCACAATAATGCCGGAATATATACCCCAACATTCAGACGTTCTAACGACATACAATATTATTCAACCGGTTTCTAAATCTTCTCATATCAATTGTCAAACAATTATTAGAACATGTACATTTTTAACCGAAAATTTTAATTCTATTCTCAGTTTTTCTCTCTTCCACTTATTTTAGTAAACACTCTTGATTTTATACACACTAGTGGTTTCTTAGTTTTAGTTTCAAGCTCTATTTGTATTTGTACCGGTTCATACTAAACAAATATAAAATATTAGGAGAAGTGTGATTTATTTGGTTTTTAAGGGATTGTGTAGTAAGCAACTAAAATTTGGTTGTTTAACAAAAATACTACTTTTTGTAAGAAACTTACCTCCGTTTGGTTGTAACACCGAAAGCGGACCGGTAATGAATCTAGTCCATATATGCTACTTGTTCATATTACCATTCCTTGTGCCTTCATGCATAATACACTTGCTTTTCCCATTTTGTTTTCCTATAGATATCAAAACTAATCAAATTCTAATACAATTACTTAAACCACAAGAAATGATTCCAAAAATTTTCATGAATAAGGGTATACATATGGACTAGATTCGTTTTCTTTCCGTTTCCGGATTTAAAACCAATCAGGCCCTTAATATATACTATGCTTAAAAATCATTAGTGTACGACTGCTCTTATATTTATCTTTGAAAGCGAGTTTTTCTCAAGTTGTGCACCATCTGGCTTTGGGAGCAATTTTGACTTGGATTCAGACCAAGACCTTATTCTCTTTCTAGTTCTAGTTTTTCTTTGAACTTGTTTATGTTGTCATCTCTGAGAGTAACAAAACCTGGAGTTGCATAATCATGTATAAAGGTGTGAGGTTTTATAACACCTTTATATTAACATATTTGCTTTCAATTTAGCAAGGATACAACATCACTAATAATGATGCCAATCTACAAGTTAGAAACATCCAACAGAAGCCAGAAGCAGCACTTCTCATCTTTCTTCCATTCCCCTTCTCTCTACTTTACTGTACAATAACGGAGAAAAACTTTAAAACATTGGAACAAAGAGTTCATCAGTTGCAAATGAAATCACACAATTCTTAAATCACTTCTCCCATCAAATCTACTCAGTATGGCAGCCAAAAGCAAGAGACTGAATCGAAATCCTCAACAGATTTCCATGTTAACTACCGATTTACACCTTTGATGATCTGTGTGTTCGTAGCCTGTATAATATATGGTTGCTTGACCTACATAAAATCAACAAACAAAGAGAAAAGCATTCCGATCAGCAAATCTTGTGGGTTCCCCTACTTTTGTAGCAATCAAGTTGCAGATAATGACAATCACAAAGAAAGCGAATCGAGCAATTTTTCTTTCCAACTTCTTAGTCAACTACTTTTCGTCAAGCACCTCGGTTTCTAGGTTATCCCCACAAATGGTGGTCCTGTATAAACAAAGCCAAGGCATCGATCTCCTATATACCAGAGATGGAGGGCACTTCATGTGAAAGTACTTCTCTTATTAATGGTGCCAAATTTTAAGAGCAAAAATGCATTGATCATATCTGTTTTGGTGTTGCTTTTACCAGTGAATCCAACCACCTTTACGGTAGATGGAGAAAAGAAAAGGTTTGGTTTTCATAAGAGTAATAGCAGGTCAACCAACCAAATGCTGCTCAACCTTCCATGACCCAACACATTATCTTATTGGGATTCAAGACTCTATTATACCTTTTCTAACTTCAAAGAAAAACTAGTTATACAGGAAGAACGACATGACTGAAAGTTCATATTATTTTTCATGAAAGAATATATAAATGACATTAGGGTCAAACTGTTACCTGCTATCTAGTTCCTCTGGGCCACCGATGTAATACAAGTTCTGGGTGAAACCCCATCCAAACTGCCATTGCATGCTCTTCTTTGTGAAATTTCATTAGTGCTCTTTGTTGTTATTCTACTAGACAAGTTAGCCTCTATATTCCTCCCTGAATCCCTGGTTAAATTAGACTCAGGGATGTCTTGCATGTCTCCTACATCGACATTATTGTCTTTCTGTGGAACAGAATGCATATTTTCAGTGCAACAAGGCTTTGATGCTGAAGAACGCCCATTCTCATTCTTTCTCCAGAACTTTGGACTTAAGAATTCAGCTCCACGGATAATGCAACATGAATTTCCAGAGGATTCATTTGGAATCCTGGCACCTTGTATGGCCAAATTGTGAGTTATCCCATCAAGCGCCTTCTCAAGGCCAGATACACGTGTCTCTAAGGAGTTGATCCCACTTTGTGAAGTTCCCATGAACGTCTAAAGATTCAAGAAAAACAGCAGGACCATTACAAAGTTTTCAGACCGCAAAGTAATTTAACAAGTAGAGAATAGTAATGCTAAATACAGAAGAAAAAAAAACACTGTCATAAGAAGCATCGACAAATTTTGTGATCAATCATTAGTAACAAAATACCTGAAGGAGTTCCACGAGATTGGCCTGCTGTCTTTCTATCTGAATAAGTTGCTTGCGAATCAGAGAAAGATCCTCAAAGTCTGTGCTGTTGTCAGATACTTCTTCAGTCGTTTCACCGTTGACATCTTGTGAAGAAACCATCCGGGATCCAAGCCTTCTAGGGTTGGATTTACGCCCTTGAGCTTCATACAAACTATTGATGAAGGTCTTGTTTGTTGAGGAATCAATACTACCAGAACTGTTATCCACTAGATCTGTAGCCTCCAAATTAATTTGCTCAACTCTGGCGTTTATAGGTAAAGAAGTATCCTCTGCTTGTGACCCCCGAATGTCAACTTTCCAATCCAAAGGCTTCCTGACATGTGACTTTCTTACACGTCGGAAACCTGACTTCTTGGCAAGAGCCTCTGTTGAATCGTCAGACAAAGAAGACACAGATGACCTGCTATTGGTGTTGGGCAAGGTCTTCAATTGAGGAGTCTCAGAGCTAGCATCGCCTGAACTCTTGGAGACTAGAGGGGAACCCGTGACAGTAGAGCAATTAGACGAAGATGACCTACTTGTAGTAAAATTTTGCTTAGATTCAGGAGTTTCGAAGCCGAAACTTTGGTGATCACTTGACACAGGAGAAGAACATATTCCGTTGTGTTTATCTGTTCCATCAAAACAGAGTCAATGAATCAACTGATTCACCTTCAACCGCTATGATAGTCACAATACAATCTACTACCTAATTAGGTATCTTGATCGTGTAAAAGGTTCATCCAACATTTTTTTTTGGGATTTGACCTTCAAACGCACGAGTAAAAGAAAACCCTAACTCGATTTGCCCCCACTAGATCCTCAAATTTCACTTTGTCGGTGCGATTTTGACCTAATGATCAGAAATCATAAAAAGCGAAATTGGAATGATTACTACCTTTTGAAGGCGAAGCGTTGGATTGAGATAAAGGCAAGTCTTCCATATACACCTCATTCACCGCCTTCCATGCTTCCAGTGATTTGTTCATTGCTTCCCTAGCGATCTTCACCTATCAAATTCGTAATTCCGTTTTCCGTCAAAAACACAAACGACTATAATTTTTTTTTTTTTTAAACTAGGAAAATAAATCAGTTATTTATTTACCTTATCGAACCTCCTTTTCTCCAAGGCGTTGAGACAGAGCGTCTTGACCTCAACTACCAGGTTTCTGTTTGCCACCGCGAGCGCCACCTTCTCAAGCGTCTCCGCAGAAGCCTTCCTGGCGGCCCAGTCATCGCTACTAAGAAGCTCCACAGCGCAACTCACCACATTCCCCATCAAAGCCGGTCCATTAACAACACTGCCACCATCAGCGACAACTACAGACCCGATCACCGCCAATACCGCCGACTTCGCTCGGAAACTCTCGGTCCTAGCAAGCTTCAACACCTTCGGTAAAATCCGACGAAGATCGGCGGAATCCACACTCTCCGACGACTCAATCGCCGAGGACAAGCACAAAGCGGAGCCGATCTGGACATGGAAGTCCTGATCAACGAGGAGAGCAGCAAGGAGAGGCTCAATGATGGATTTGAGAGGATCGGATGCGACGTGACGAGCCAAGGAGGATGATACATCAGAGCAAACGGAGCGGATAGAGGTGTCAGAGTCGCGGAGTCGAGGGAGGAGGGAAGAGGAGATGATTTTTGGGAGGTGTGGGGAGAGGTGGTGGCGATGAGCGGTAGCGAGGGACGAGATGAGACGGAGGGAGTGGAGACGAACTGGAGATTTGTGAGAGGAGTTGATGGAGAGGAGACAGGTAAGGAAGGGAGTGAGGGTGGTTGAAGGAGAGACAGTGCGTGTGATTAGGTCTAGATCGGCGGTAGCTTGGGAGAGAGTGTCGCGATCGCCGAGACGGTCCAGACAGGTATACACCCGTTGCTTGAACTCGTGGGAGGTTATTGCGGTGGCAGGTTTTGAATTCGCGGTCGACATTTTATCTCCGGCGAAGGGATTACACCATTGGAGGGAGTTTTCTTTCAGTGGAGGGAAGAATGGTTGATTTTTGCAGTGTCTGGTTTATAAACGTTTCAGGGAGAGACATGTAAATTGACAGAAAATTAAATTTATTTATTTATATTTATATTAATAAGTAGTATAAAGTTAAGAAATTCTTAGTTATGGTTTTAATATTTGTTTACATTGATTTACGGACCAACTTTTACCTAATTTTCTGTTATATTTACCATAAGGAATCTTGCATAGCAAGTTAATTTTTCTTTAATTACACATTATCGTATTTTTGTGACACAAATGTTAAAATATTATCTTCACAAACATTCTTAATTTCTCATAAATTTGACATGTTGATGGAATTATTGGAACAAGGGAGAGCCTCTATTATAGATGTGGATTCAAAATTAAATGTGAATTGATTAAGGTGATCTAACATAAATTAGGTAAGGAAATAATTGAACATGTTTAACAAATTTAAATTAAAAAGGACAAAAAGTATTAAAAAAAATGTAATATACGAGTGAGAAAGTGAAAAGAATTGAAGTACGTGAGTATCGGGAGAACGTGAGAGCATGTGAGCCTATTGTACTATTGTAGGGTGTCTTCATTTGTTGTTTGGGTCAAATGGCTGATTATTGTGGTTGGGGAATTTGCTCCATGTGTTGTTGATTGGGTCAATCACGGGTAAATTTCATGTTTTTACTTTTACCCCTCACGGAATCACAGTTAAAATCGCGACAATCAAAATCAAGATCCCATAGATTTCCTGCGGTTGTCTTTTTTCTACTTGTGTTTATTATTGATTATTTTTTAGCTAGTTTTATTTACTGATTTCGACATGATTAAATCCTAAAATTTGGGTACTCTTTGAATAGATACGGTGAAATAGATTTTGGGTATGAAAATATTAAAATAATATTTAAGACTATTAATCATAATGAAGGGTTCAAATATAACATTTTATTCCTATACATAATTACAAATAAATGAATTGTATGTCAATGAAATATAAATTGTTAGTTAATTGTACATGTAATAAACTTTATGAGTTTTTGATGTTAAACATAAAATAAGTTATTAGTGCATAAATAATGAATTACGATGATATATGTAATAAAATATATATATTTATAATATTTTAAAATATTTTTCTAGAAAAAATTAATCGTCATTATAATATTATTTTAAAACTTGAAATAATTCATTTTTTTTTAATAATATTTGTTGATTCAAAATTTTATACTATTAGTTTATATAGAGTATTTCTTAGTTTAAACATATAATTATCGTATCAATAGTTTATAATTTATCGTATTTTTTGATGGTTATGTTTTTAATCTATAATATTATATATTTTAAACTTTATAATATTAGTTAAAAAATTATGTTACGTTAGTTCAAATAAATACAAATATAAAAATACATTAAACATAAATAATCACAACAAAAAAGGTATGAACCAACACTAGAAAAATATTAGGACGGATAATTTACAAAACTTAACGAATCAAACAAAAATTTTAAACTAACATAATTACAATAACAAAATTTTCTTGTAAAAAGGTGTGAACCAATATTACAAATAATTTTAACTAATAGTACAAAAAATCTCAATGAATAATACGAAAAAAAATAAAATAATTAAAACTAACACGAAATAAATTTGTGACTATACGGGAACGATATAAATGTTCAAGGGAAAGAATCACCTACGTAACATAACAAAGTAAACAAACACCCCTTGGGTACCCAAAACCTACAACAAACGTACTGCACTGTACATGCTTTTGAATTCCGACCGTCAAGGCATAGGGTTTTGTCACACGTTTAGTCCACCAAATTCATATACTACATTATTAAGTTGTTTAATGACAATGATGCATTCAAGTATGCATACACGTTAATCTCAAATCCAACCCACATGAAGAACTACATACACCCTAATTACATGGTAATATGTTAAAACGGCTTTGAAAAAAATAAAAAAAATACATGCCAATGACGGATGTGTTCCTCTTTATCTTAATTTCTTCAGTTTGAGGTTTCATGCTCGTCTCTTCGAACATTTCTCCAAATACTTAAAAATTTTAATTTTATTTATTTATTATTATTTATGGACATTTAAATTGAACATTGAATACATTTAATAAGACATCGATTATGAATTATTTAAGAAATTATTGTTGAAATATTAAATTAGAGTTTATTTGGTTTATGTTTTTCACGCACCTCAACTTAAACTATGAGACTATTTAGAACTATTATGGAATTTTAATGCCTCAATTAAGGTTAAGTTGTCTAACGAACAATCCAAATGTAGGCATAAAACATACTAAAAAAAAACCATTGCTAAACTAATATGAATAAACACATAAAAATCAGAAACAGTACACCACCAATAACAATAAACAGTTTTTTTTTTTTCTTCTGAAAATAAACAATATTTTTTCGTGAACAGGTAGCTAGAAGGGGAATTATATATATGGTAGAGCTCTTAATTGATCAAAAAAACTTTTAGAGTTATTACATCTAATTCAATTGGCAAGTTTTGTTGATGTTTTGTCTTGTTAGTTGTTAAAATATTACATATATACTCTTTTCGACATGCTAGTCCAACATGCAATTAATATATTTAGAAGATCGATTTGCTCGTACACATTTTCCTTGACAAAAATATAGTTGGAAATTGTTGTACGTCATTTAGCAAGCATATATACCAACCTTTGAAGTTGAAAGCGTTTTTTGTCATCATTTTCTTTGTTTAAGTGTCATTTATCAAGTTATTTTCGAATTCAAACCGTATAATTTTTAGCTATTTTGTTCTCTTTTTCGAGTTAAGATCAACCTTAACCTTGACGTTAGTATTTTTGGAACGTTTTCGTTATGATGGCAAGATGGCTAACTACGAGTTAGGATTTTGTCGACAAACTTTACCTCTTTATAATTGTTGGTATGTCTTGAATTGGACTTAAATTTTGTTTGGGTTTTTTTTTTCTTTTCTATTTGAGCCTTTTTTGTTTGACTTAGTCGTATATTTAACGCTCAAGTATAAACCTAGGTTTATGTTTCTATATATATTGTAGGGTTTACTTTGTCTCATATTATCTGGATAACCTAGTTAATTATCATTTGTTTATCCTCTCATCTGTACTCTGAAACTCCTCAATAAAATCTCTCTAGAAAGTGGACGTAGCCATTATTGGGTGAACCACTATAAAATATGTGTGTTGTCTTTCTTGTTTGTTGAATTACGTTCTTTCTCATTAATTCCACACAACAAATTGGTATAAGAGCTTTGAGTTCTTTGATTTTCTGTAATATGGGAGAAATATGTCTTCTTTGAATACGAAGATCGACAAGTTCATAGGGAGGAAAAAGGTGATGTTGTTGATACAATTATTCAAGAGGATAAGGCGCATTTGACCATCATGTTGTGTCTCACAAATGATGTCTTATGTGAGGTTTCGGATCAGGATACCACATCCAATCTCTGGTTGAAGTTGGAGAGTCTTTACATGGCAAAGTCTCTCACCAATAAGTGGATTCTCAAGCAACATCTGTTCAGCCTGCAAATGCAGGAAAGTACGCAACTTCGTGAGCACTTAGATCACTTGAACACAATTCTTCTAGATTTGCCTAATATTGATGTTAAGATTGAAGACAAGGATGTTGCGATGATTTGATTGGTATCTTTTCCGTCATCATGTGAAAACTTTGTTAAGTCAATTTGTTGTTAGAAAAGATACTATTACTTTGGAAGAGGTCAAGTTTTCCTTTCATACAAGGGAACTAAGCCACAAGGTGAATGAAAGTGGTGTAGGTAGGGAAGGTCATGCATTTGGTTTAATTACAAGCGGAGGCAAGGGACAAGAAAAATCAGGGAAGAAGAAGAAAAATAAGTCATCTTCTTCAAATGGTCCTAAGCCTAATGACGTCTGCAACTACTGTAAGGAGAAAGAGCATTGGAAGAACGAATGTCCTAAGAAGAATAAATCGCAGGATTTTGGTTTTGCAGCTATTGTAGAAGATTATTTTAAATCGAACGAGGATATAACTTTGGTTGTTGGTGGACACACGTATCAGGCTGATGGGTGGGTTCTTGATTCCGAAGCTTCCTATCACATATGTCCTAACAAAGAGTGATTCGAAACTTACAAGCAGATTGATGGTGGAAATATTTCCATGGACAACAATTCTGTCTACAAGGCGGTTGAAATTGGCTCGATTAAAATCAGGACACATGAAGGTAGATTCCGTACATTGAACGAGGTCAAACATGTTCCACTTATTACTCAGAATTTGATATCTTTGAGCATGCTGGAATAGTAAGGAATTTTGTTTTAAAGGTGAAGGTGGAATATTGAATGTCTATATAAGGGTTCTGATGTTATTCTAAAAGGTGTCAAAAGGGACACTTTATATTTCTTGCATGGTTCTATTGTTTATGTTTTTGTTTCTATTGCATCTTCAGAGGTTCACAAAGATAATATGACTAAGTTATGGCATATGCGATTTGGCCGGTCATATGGGTGAAAGGGGGATGCAAACTCTAACAAAGGGAGATCAACCATGAGAAGCTATTCACCATAGCTTAGTTGAGGGACACTCAAGAAGAGTTGGAATAAGACTTCAATAAAGGTATGGTTTTGAGGATATGGTTGGTTATGTTCTACAAGTTTATGAAGAGGTGGATATTTATGAACCATTTACCTATAGAGAAGTTGTATTTAGATTTGAAGTTGCATAGTGGTTTGCAACAACGGGAGATGAGATGCACGATATGGGAGCAGCTCAGAAAATTCTAGGAAAGGAGATTCTTAGAGATAGGGGTCATAAGAATCTTTTAATTTCTCAGAAAGGCTACACAGAAAAGGTGTTGTCAAGGTTCGGAATGTCATCGGCCAAGCCTGTTGATACACCTAGTGTTGCTAACATCCATCTTACCACTCTGTTTTCACCTCATTCGGATGAGGAGAATGAGTATATGTCACGAGTCCCTTATGCTAGTGTAGTAGGGAGTTTGATGTATGATATGGTCTGCACAAGATAAGATCTGGCACAAGTTGTTAGTATCGTCGACAAGTTCATGGGGCAACCAGGAAAAGAACATTGACAAGATATGAAGAGGATATTTCGGTACCTTAGAGGTACATCTGACACTGGGCTCATTTTTGGAAATGATACATAGTGTTTGGTCACAAGGTATTTTGATTATGCATGAGGTGTTGATACTAGAAGATCTATGACCGGTTATATTTTCACAAGGTATTTTGATTCTGTTTGGGCTTTTTTGTTTGGCCTAGTCTTATAATTGATGCTCAAGTATAAACATAGATTATGTTCCTATATATATTGTAGGGTTTACTTTGTTTCTTATTATCTGAAAACCTAAAAAATATGGATAACCTAATTATTATATGTTTATCCTCTCATATGTACTTTGAAGACTTAGAAAATAACTTTACATTTGACAACTTTGACAAGACAACTTTGAGCTTGGTAGATTGAGAGATCTCTTGGATGGATGGGAATAATAGCAAATGTCATCTCCTTTGGGATGCCATATTGTAATCCGATCTTTCTAGGTGATTCAAAACCTCCGTTGACAAGAGCTTACTCTAAAGTTCTATACATTTCTAAACCATTTGGTAAGACTATAACCAAACCTGCCTTGTTCAGCATGGTCCTAGAGAGTTCCGTGGCTCTCAAAATAAGTATACACGGTTTTGTCGGAATTCACACGGGTCTAGACTTTCGTCATGTTCTAGACTTGTCTAGATGCTTTTGTTGTCTTTTGGGTCTCTATGGATATATTGTCCCGACCTCCTCTTGAGCGTCCCGGACCCTTCATGATTGTCATGGCTTCTTTATAATACACCTTGTCTCGTGGGTGCCAACATGACATCCATCATAATAATTGGACTTTCCTTTGGCCCTTGATGCTTGTCAAGGTTGTTTAGCATTATCCGTTGGTGTCTTGCTGACAACCTGCGATAATTTTGTATGTCGCAATGTGTAACATTGAATGATTGAAGGCTTGTTGTTTCTATTTACCGAGTTGTGTTTAAATATACATCATAAGGAAATCAAAATAACGTACAAGTATGAAGTAAAGCTAATCTTATCTAATAGAAGATATGTAGAGATTCGATCTTATACCCCCCCCCCCCCCCCCGTGCGCAAGTTGGAGACGCGGGGTTGACCTGACTCTAAGCTTGTACAAAAGCTGTTGGAAGTGTGAATGATAGAGCTTTGGTCATCAAATCAACAATTTGATCAGCTGACCGCGTGAAGATTGTTCGAATAGTGTCATTCTAAATTTGAATGCGAGTTGTGTGACAATCAATTTCAATATGTTTAGTCCGTTCGTAAAATACAAGATTAGTGGTGATGTATATTGCAACCTGATTACACAATATAGACGGGCAAGATGGCGATGAACCACACCTAGGGAAGCCAACAAAGATCCCAACCATAGAATTTCACCTGTTGTTGCTGCCATGACGCGACATTCGGCCTCTGTTGAAGATCACGCTACTGTGATTTGTTGCTTAGTTTTCCAAGATACCGTAGAGTTGTTGAGGAGGATAAAGAAACCAGTAGTAGATCTGCAAGAAACTGGACATGCAACAAAATCGGAATCACAATACGCATGAAGAGATAGATTACTGCTGCGAGTGCTTTCCTGAGTTGGCGCTGCTTTTGAGGTATCTCTAAACACACCATGTCTTGGTTCTTGCATTTGCTAAGAGAAAATGTGAACATAAAATGCCAGCTTTGGACGTGTTATAGAGAGATAATGAGACATCCTACCATTCATTTGTATCTCTCCGGGTCACTCAACAAAGCACTTGTATCCAGCTATAACTTATGATCAGAAGTAGTCGAACTGAAGCGGGCTTGAAAGCAAGAAGACTTGTTTCACGAAGAATATCAAGAAAATATTTTCCTTGGTTTAACCACATACTGGAAGGTGTTCTGGTGATCTCAATACCGAGGAAAAACCGAAGAATGCCGAAGTCTTTCATGTGGAAACAACGATGTAAATACGCCTTGAATCTGCTGATTGTAGTTGGATTGCAACCGCACATGATTAGGTCATCCACATATATTAATACATGGAGACTAATTCCTGATTTTTCATAAGTAAATGAAGAGTAACATGCCTATGATTGTAGGAAACCAACTCGAAGTAGTGTAGTGGTGAGCTTATGGAACTAGTTACGGGGAGCCTGTCTGATTCCGTGTAGAGATTTCCGTAATTTACAGACCTTGGGAGAGGAGGATTAACGAAACCCAGCAGGTGGTACCATAAACACTGCTTCATCCAAATCTCCGTGTAAGAATGCGTTATGGACATACATATGATGGAGTTCCCAATTCCGTATTATAGCAACAACCAATTTTTTTGACAGTTACAAGCTTTGCTACTAGTGCGAACGTTTTTGAGTAATCGACTCCTTCCTTCTGAAGATTTCCCAACACCACTAATCGAGCCTTGTAGCGCTCGATACTACCATCAAACCAATGTTTGATTTTTTAGACCCATTTGCAGCCAATTGCGGACCTGTCTGGCGGAAGTTCGACCATATTCCAGGTATGGTTCCGACGAAGAGCAATCATCTTTGTAAAGCGGGGTCGTGCGCAACTAGAGGGATATAGACCGAGTTGCACTTGCTCGCATGTTAAGATAGATAGCCGAATAGAGACTAACCGCTCTAATACCATGTCACGATTGAATGATTGAAGGCTTGTTGTTTCTATTTATTGAGTTTTGTTTAAATATACATAAGAAGGAAATCAGAATAACGTAAAAGTAGGAAGTAATGTTAATCCTAACTAACAGAAGATCCGTAAATATTCTATCTTAACACACTGGGCTTATCATGATCAAGAAGTGCGATTCTTGACAAATAAACAATTTTTAAATACGATTTATAGTCCACACTTGTTTCCAACTAACTAGCTTAAAATATTATGGCTTGTTTGTAACGGGTATAAGAATTGGGTTCGAATAAGAAATCAAAATATAATGAGGACTGACTTAACCCGGTTCCTGAATCATAATTTATGGTTAAGATTATAAATTTAAGATTTAGGTTGAAAATACATTGATTTTATATAATGATGGCTTATGTTTTAAATTTGTCTATTATCAATCAATGACCTAAAACACTATATATGAAAAAGACGAGTTGGTATGACACAAATCCATGAAAACATAGAGGACTAAAGGAATGAAATCGGGCTTTCAGCCTTTTTTCTCAACATGAGATCAGAGCAACCCAATATGAACCTAAAACGATTCAAGTTAATGAAATAAAACAGGTTTTCAACCTCCTATTCTCTACATGACATCAGAGTAGTCCGATATGGACCTAAAATCTATTAGCGACCTAACACTTCCAACTAACCGACGTCCTATTGCGGGCAACAATTCGGCGCTCTATTTCCGCCAACAAATCAAACAAATAACAAAGGAAATAAGAACGATAATCAAATCCTTATTGCACTCCCTTCACTCCAACATTTGCGCTCAAAACTCATTAGCTCAAATAAATAAAGTCTATTTAAAATCAAGTTAGGAGGAGCGTTGAAAACCAAATAATTAACCACCATTCGCTTAAAGTTATTACATATCGCTTAAAGTTATTACTACTTAGTCATTTTCAATTCAATCTCCACTAATTGTTTTATTCTACCACTTTAAGGGTCCGTTTGGTTTTTATTCTGGAAACAGAAACAGAACAAAAACAAATATAGTTTATACGGATATTATTGTTCATTAAATTTTTTGGAACCATTGCTTGTGTTTAAAGTAATTGGAGTTGAATTTGATCTTTTAATATCCGGTCTTATAGAGAAATAAACTGAAGGTATTTTGCAAAAATCACAAAAAATGATTGCAAGAATAAGGTATTCATATAAATTGAATTCATTTTCATTCCAATCCAATGACAATAAATGTACACTTAAACTTATAGTTTGAGATATTTAATCAAAATGATTCATTTCGTCCAAAATTTTGAACGATCAACCGCCGTACTTACAGCATTAGTTACAACTCAGTTTGTTGACTTATCCAACATTTCAACATCTATGCTATGAAAGTTACGTTCAAATTTATTCAAATATGTCTGCTATGAAAACTAAGTTATATCTTTAAGATTTTCTTACCATATATTATACCGTTATCTCTGCTATCAAATTACCCATAATCTAAAATTTAATCCAACATTCTTCACCAATACTGGATATATTTTAAAAGAGAATCGAATAAAGTATCCACTTTTTATAATTAAAGTGAGTGGTTATTCTTTCTAATTAATTAAGTATTTGTCCATTTTGTAGTTAGAAAAAGAGATGGCGATGAAATGAAAATTAGTGACAAAAAAGGATAAATACTCAATGTTTTTAATGAGAGATAATTAGTTCAATTTATTATTAGGTACTGTTTTCTAATATTATATTATTATGCACATCAATAACTTATTATCATCTATATATGAACGAGTTTAATTGCACTTCAAAAACAAAAAATAAAAAAAATGAACGAGTTTATTGACGAGGTTTATCTAAGTAATTAGTTATTACATTAGTAGCCTTTATTACCTATGTTGTCGTCACATATGTCGTATAAGTGTGTTTATAAAACAAATTGTAGACGTACGAAATTGGATATAATGCGAATGCGTACCGAGAGAGTAGTGGTCGGAAACCCTACATTCTTGTCTACATATGAAGTAGTTATATAGTAAGTCAAGTGTTTGAAAAGTGACATAAATAGTAATACATAATACTATAAGTATATTCCAAGATTTAGTTGTTACAACATAAACATCAAATCGTAATAGTTAATTTGCTTCATTTATAAAGAAAATCGACATTAGTTCAAATGTTAAATAATATGCTTTATATGCAATCAATAAATTCTAAATGATTTTGAAAAAAAAAATGCAAGACAAGGACATAGAACTTATATTGATCGATCGACATATTGTCGGTTGTGTTTACTTACACTATAATATATAAGATAATACAAAAAATAATCTCAATGATATAATTGTCTAGAACTTCAGTCTACACCAACATTTTTTTTAATATGTATTAGGTAGTTCGTACAAGATATAATTATTAAAATATACATTTTATTACATTTTAATTACAAGCAATGTTTAGGATTTAATAGGCTAAATTTATAATGTAAATAAGTTTATGAATTAGGAAATTAGTTTATGAAAGTTTTTGTTTTATTATATTTTCCTCTAATTTTTCATATTTTTATATATAAATATATTGTTAGTGATGTCAATAATGAGATGTCAGTTGAACCATTTGTCGACAAAATTGCTCGGTTGACAATATGGTGTTGAATGGTTAACTACGGAATTGAGCCATTCATCGATCAACCATCGATAATTACATTTTAATCCGAGTTATTGTATTTTCTGAAAAATATCGAGACCACACTTAAGGTGTAATAAGAAGTTTAAGGTGTGACTATACTTAATTACAAATGTTATTATAATGTGTGACTGCTGACTAGTGTATAAAAAGTTTGATTTAAGAGGTATTTAGGAATTGGAATGTTCGATTTAATAAAAAAAATTAAGAGTGATTTTTCAAATACAAAGAATACCCTTGTGTATATAAAAAGTTTAGTGAGAGTATGTTGATCTTCCTAGTATTGTACGGGAATGTCATACTACTTATTACTAATAACATTTCGATATCTAGAATTTATTAAGGAATAATTGAAGAAATGTGTCTCTATAAAAGATCCCGAGAGAGCTAACTATGTTATTATAATAAATATAATACAAATAGGTCAAAAAACTGCTTGGATTAAGTCATAAAACTTATGTAAAAAAATTTTTTGATAGATTCAAATAAAGAAATGGTTTTTACCCATATCATATGGTGTATATCTCAACAATGTGTTGTCTTAAAACGGCAGCAGCCTGAGAAGATGAACATAATTACTTATGTTTTTTTTTATATAATTAATCATGTATATATGACATGGTATATATGTACACGTGTTCGACGTTGCATTTGCTTTGAACATGTGTAGTAGATATATGCCAATCGAGTATTGGAGAGAAACGTTGATGTCCAATTAAGAAGTACATCCGAGAGACTAGTGGTCGGAAATCTATCATTTACTCGATCATATGTGTATGCATGATGTGTGTAGAACATAAGACTCTTTAAAAGGGATCGCATAATTTTTAGTTAAACTATGATTAGTAGATTCCTTAAACATGAGTATGTAATTGTCTTTCTTGATGATTTGTATGTCTTAGACACTGTTAAACATTTTTTGTAAAGTGGGTTATAAAAGCAGGTGCTGGGATTGCCAAACATTACGCGGGAGTCATAGTCGTCATGCAAGCCGGATAAGTTATCTTTATTCATGCATATTGTGATGCATTAAACATGAATGATGTCTAGGCCATTTGAAGAGCGAGAGCTAGAAATTGCATGGTCGTGTTCGATGGATTATTCATAATAATCCGTTTCAGTTCAACCTCAAAGTTCAAGAAACATCTTTGATAATAAATATGAATGTCACCATATCATAAAATAAGACATTAAAAGACAAAAGTATCTTATATTGTCCACTTGTTTAAGGATAAGTGGGAGATTTATATTGAAGAAAATGTTTCCTTTAATTTAATGTGCAATGACTAAACACATAATATTTATGACAATTGGTTGATATACGATTCGTTTTTTAGGAGTCGTAGTGTTCACGATTATTATGACAAATGGTTTAAGCTCATGACCGTTATAAACGAGTCTTATGAGGTCACAAACTTTGAGTTTGACGGACTAGATCAAAGAGACTGATGGTTGATTACTAATATATGTTATATATTATAATAAGAAAAAGTATTTAATATGAAATAACTAATTAGTGGCATCTAATCGGTGGAGGTTAATTAAGGGAATTACACACTTTTAAGGGAGTAATACATTATGTAACGATCAAGGCTGGTAAGTCCATCGGTTCACACAGTTGGCCATGTACTAGTACAAGATTCGGTAGCTACCACGGACCGCTTCTTCTTCCCACAAAACTCAAACTAAAGACTAACTTATAGGACCAACTTACATATCGATCTATTGTGTCTTTCCTGCCTACTACTCACGACGTACTTTCCTCTCTTTGAGCGATTGATCTAGAATAGGCCTAAGGTGCATAACTTATCATTGTCTTCTTTTTTTCGTGGCTAGTGGATTTGAACCCATTGAAAGTTATAAAATAAGTGACATGGCATATCTTCTAATCTACATTGAGTGGTGAGGATCGGATGGGGATAGCGTGGATCGCCTTTATCTAGGAGATGAGGCTTGAAGTTATTTGAGTTTATTCCCGTGGCCTTTCGGTAGAATAGGAAGAATGCACAATTCATTATCGCAGTCTCAGGAGAAGTTAAGAGAAACAGGTCATTCCCTCTTTTGGGAATAACTTAAAATGAAAAGCGTCTTCATCATATCAAGCATCAAACAACCACTTTTTTGGATGATTTGCGGCCAATAAAATGGACCGTTTTCATGGGTGATCAAAAGACCTTCGCTTAATATATAAGTGTTATATATTACTAATATATCATACTATTCTCTTGAGCTTTCGAATCTCTCTTACCTCTTCAAAAATCTCTTATTTGCTCTTTAACGTGAACAAGGAAAATGTTGTTATTGTGAGAGTCAAATCCTATCATATGAAGTAATTCGATTGCTTCCTTTTTTTATCTTTGTATTAGTAGTCGAAGGAAAATTATTTTCACGTCGGGCTCATGTGGACTAAATAGAGAAGTTGCATATGAGACTTTCACTCGATCTCTTTCGATTCCTCCCTAACTAGTTTTCATCAACGTATATCACATTCGAACAATGAACTTAATTTAATAATTGTGCACATAAATTTTAGTATCAAATGTTCAAATTAAATCCGTTTTTTCTCTATATATATCTAAATATCCTTCTAATTAATATAGAAACGTCTATTTTCATACAAAATCAATACAATATGCATCGAAATAAATATCCTAAACCGAGTAATTAACATACATATGGTCAATAACTATTTATTAAACTTACCTCTTTTCATCATCTTTATAAACTCATCGATCCTTACAAGCTCGTCCCACACACCCATATCTCATACGTTTGTTGTATGTTACTAGTTTAGAGTGATGGTCGTAGGATGAGTAACATGTGAGGATGCATTATTGATGGTAGATGATAACCTGACATGTCAGGTTTTGCATGTAGTCATGTAGACGATATAGTGATGATTGTCGCAATGGAGCTCAGATCTCGTTAAATGGATAACTTCTCTTCCTCTCTCGAAATGTTTCTTCTTTGTTTTTTGTTCAATCAACTATTTTATAACCTTAAGCTAACAATAAACTTCGGTTTCGATAAGGTGTGTTCTCAAACTAGCCCTACAAACCGTTAATTTACGATAAATAAACATAAATTCTTAAAAATAGAATGAACTATTAATGTAAAAACATGAACTAGTAGTAAAGGAGAGAAAAAAAAACCCACAGTATTACTCACCACAGGTATCTTACTCACCACAAGTATCATCCTCATCAGAATTAAAATTTATACGTATAAAAAAATCAATTATGTGAGAACGACAGTTTCATGAATACCAAAAACTTAGAGATGTTTAGCGGTCTGGACCGTTAGCAATTTCACACACTAATGGTCCACGGACCGTTCCCATTTTATTTGTTTAAAAACACTATATGGGTCCAAGCACGGACCATAATATAATTTATTTTACTTTTAAACAAAAAATTGATTTTTTTAAAAGGTCTAAAATCGGACCATAATAATACGGTTACAGTTAGAACCAGATTGGAGCCAACAATAACGGTCTAAGAACATACAATAACTTTTATTCCGGACGTTCAAAATGCACCGCTCTACCAAATACGGTTTACAAGTCAAAGAAAAAACGTTGTTGTAAATCACTCACATTATAAATTGTTAGTATAAATGTAGACCGAATTTAATATGATCTATGTATTTAAATAATTTTATGCAAAAAAAATTAATAGTTATAAAATAACTTTTAAACTGGTTTACATCTGTATACAAAACACTTTATAATTAGAGCCAAGATTTGGATAGTTGAGACTTGAGAGATTGCAAGTGATTCATATAGAAAGGTAACATATAAGCGAACCAAAAAACATGATGTTGGTTGATGAGAAGGCAAATGCATTGTATGATGAAAACATTTTGATAAAAGCCTTGAAGAAGAAGTGAGTGAATTGTCACATGGGAGGGCAGTAAGAGAATTAATACGCACGTAGCCATGTGTAGTCGACACCCTTCACATGTACTCTATCCAATTATGTGTAGTT
The DNA here is from genome assembly GCA_002319775.1 of Fagopyrum tataricum. Taxonomy (NCBI): domain Eukaryota; kingdom Viridiplantae; phylum Streptophyta; class Magnoliopsida; order Caryophyllales; family Polygonaceae; genus Fagopyrum; species Fagopyrum tataricum. The sequence continues at coordinate 53,853,760 of CM008282.1, read as the reverse complement.
GTGTACTCTCCATTCCAAACAATTGCACATCGTCACACTCCTCTCTTTGCTTACTACAAGACTTCGTTATATATATAGGGTAGGGCTGAGCAAGTTCGGTTCGGTTTATCGAACCGAACCGAAACTGACAAGTTCGGTCCATACCAAACCCGAAACCGACAATTTAGGTTCGGTCTTCGGTCCGTGTTTTTTTTAAGAAATCGGTTCGGTTCGGTTTGATTAAAAACCGGAAAACCGACGATAAAACCGAAAACTTATTTTTATGTGATAAAAGGAGCGGCTTTGAGTTTTGTCTTTTGATATCATAGGATAGCAGTCAGTTTATCATGTATAGTATGTAATTTGTATAGTTTGATCACACCAATAGTCAAATACGGGATAAAGTCACTTATGTACTGTTGCATCCAGTATTTGAGTTCGATCACTGGGGCACTTATTGTGATACGTGCAAATGTGCAATTAAGCCACTTATGTACTATTGAATTGGTGATAAGTATTATGAATGAGTTTAGTCATAAACTTAATGTTTATGCTGAATTGTTGATAAGTATTATGAATGAGTAAATGAGTTTACATTATCTAATTTGTTTCTATAATTTTCTTATCACGTAGATCAGTAGATGTGAAGGCTCGTTGTCGAATAAAGCGGTGGATTGGTGGATATGTCATGCCTACTTGATGCTTAAATGGGATCGTTATTTTTCTAGGCTTTAAAATTGTTAGAGATCTAAATTTTATCGTTTTATTGTATTCATGAATACGAATTTACGTTGTTGGATTTGGATGATTCCTATTTCTTATATTTATCTATCGATACTTGTAGTGTTTACTTTTTAGGTTCGTTAAGGTCCAAAACCTAAACCGAACCGAAACCGACCTAATAGGTTCGGTTTTAGGTTCTAAATTCCAGAATTTCGGTTTTAGGTCCAAACCGAACCTAAATTTTTAGGTTCGGTTTTCGGTCCAAGGTTTCAGGGAAATCGGTTTTAGGTTCAGTTCGGTTTATTGCGGTTTGGTTCGGTTTTAGACCTATGATCACCCCTAATATAGGGCCAGGTTTAGAAGATAATCATCTTTACGGGGATGAATGAGAAACAAACGTTGAATTAATAAATGAACGTACTAGATTTATTCAAGTAATAATCTTATTATGGTAAATAGTTATTAGAAAATAAGCAATAAATATAGCAGTTTTTTTTTTTTTTTAATGAATGTAAGGTTCATAAACATAATGTTCAAGTTAATTAATATTCTTTTTATATAAAATTTCATTCTATTTTATGTGTATAAGATTTTTTTATTTATTGTATTTACAAGTTCATTTTTTATTTGTTCACAATTGAACATATGGTTCATGAACATAAAATGTATAGTATCTTCCTAGTGTGGTAAGTAATATCATGATATAATTAAATATTTTTATTCAGTCTTAATTGTTGATATTTTATAATTCAACGACTCTTAAAGGTTATCATCCCTCTCCATAAAATTGGTTCTCACCCGAACCAATTCCTATATATAGTATTTGGATCATATAGAAAAGGATCTTAGGGTTAAAAGTGGAAAGGGCTCATATCCGTTGGTTAAAATGTTGAACAACCTTGATTATTTCTCTCCTCACGAACTGTGCACGCTTAGATTAAAAGTCGTTACGTCGTTCATTTCATGATCTTTTCTTCTTTCTCGCTCTTTTCTTCTTCCTCCTTCGATTTCTTTGATTGTAGGCTAAGGGTGTGTTTGGTCGGAGATGGAGATTATTTGAAGATTAATCTAGATGGGAATTAAAAGGATTAAATTTTATATGGGGTTTATTAGGGATTATTTGATTTAAAATAATCCGGTTGTTTGGTAGGAGATTTTTAATGGATTTAATTAATACAGTTTTACAAATTTACCCTTATTTTAACCTTTTTTTTGCAAGCTCCTTTGATGTCTTTACGTGGTTCTGAGTCGAGTTGTTCCTACCCGGACTTCTGCGTATACCTTCGACAGATTGATCCATCTTCAACCTTCCTTCTCGTCTTCAACATCCCAATTCGTTCTCCTCGTCGCCGGTGGCCTCGTCGGAACCAATTTTCCCCCGCCGCTCTCCTCCATTCTCCTGGTTCGTTGGAGAACTCATGGTGGTGAGTAGGCTGTGCAAAACTAACCCGGACCGAAAACCGGTCCGTCTCCCATCCATGGTTTTTGGAAATTATGGTCCCACTCCGGACCGGAAAAGATCGGATCGGACTAGGGTAAATATATTTCTATATATTAAAAGAACGGGTCGGACTAGAGTAAAAGACCAGGTGTCCGCAGATCGGACCAAAAAAAACCCGATCCCCAATCCTTTTTTTAAATAAATTTATCTTATATATTAAAAAATTTGTGTACATATCATTACAACCGTACATTCCCGATTAGAAAATGTTTTATATGATACAACCTTTTATTTTGTGTACCGTTTAGTCTCGATAAAACTAACTAAAGTCTTGTTCATTTCACCAATTTATCACTAATTTATTTAAACAGATGGGTTGATCGGAAGGGATCGATAGATTTATTTTGGCTCCTTATCGTAATTGTCACTTCACTTGGTATATGATGAAGAACATGTAAATGCCCAGTTGAATACTTGAATGTATGTTCCATATTATTGATGCATCTATGGATCCGTTTTGAGTCCCTATGCAAAGACGATAAATTAATTGTGCAATGTATAAGAAGATGAACCTATCCATATAGCACATTCAACCACCTTCTCGATCACTCAAACAAAATGGGTCCACTTTAACGTGACAACGTCCCATAACTAAACTTCAAGCCTATAAAATACGTATATATTATTACACAAACTTATAAGTTTAATTTCACAACCTCATTCGTCAACTTTTTAGCGTATAAATATTTAGAAAGTTATGGTAAAAAAAGACATGATATACCTAAAATTAAAAGGCGCGGTAAACAATAGAGATGGACCCGGTTTGGCTTGAACCGCCAAATCGCCGGTTTTCAAATCGGGTCAAACCGGCGGTTTAGGTTTGACCGGATCAAGGTTTAGGTTAATGGTAAATAGGTTTTTAAATTTTTTTTTTAAAAAACAATTTTAAAGCCGACGGTTTGGTTGGTTAAACCGTCAGTTTTCTATTTTTTAATTATTTTTAAAAAAAAATTCATTCTGACGGTGTAACCACAAAACCGTCGGTTTAAACCGACGGTTTTGCTTCTGGGCCGGTTTTTCACTTTTTTTTTAATAATAATCGTAGCTAAACCGGCAAACCGACAGTTTAGTTTGTCGGTTTAGGTTTGTAACCCATCACTAGTAAACAATCATGGATGAATCTTGGATGAATTTTACCGTGGAAGAATATTAGGAGCAGTAAACAATCATGGATAGCAGCTTATTGGCTTCAGCTCTTTAACTTAGAATGAATTCGTATGAGATTTTAGGGTTACTGCTCTGCAAGTCCTTTTCGTGTATAATAACCATTATGGCCTCCCAGTATAGATTTTCTAAATGTACAGGGATATATAGTTTATATAAATGTATATAAAATCAAATGTTGAAAATTACAATGTGTTATTTAATGGTGATATGGTTGTCTCTTTCGGCCCAGCATGAATGGGCATGTACATATAGCTGCTGCCTGCTGCTCAATCTTCCAACAAATATTATATACGGTTTTTATAAAGGATTTTTTTTTATATTAAGATTTATGATCATAATTAGGAAAATGATTATTAATATGTAAAAATTTATAGAGAATGAAATGGAATATAACCAATATCCAGTTGGTCTAATGGCTCCTTAAGTGGTTAGCTTGAAGATTCAAGTTCGAATTTTCCTGGCGGTATGTATGAAAAACTGATATTGGGAGAGTATCCCTCAGCAATGGGCTACGACTTTCTACCCGATCCGGACGTAGAGCGGCTAAGCCGATCGAACCGGATGATCTACGTAACCTTCTTAAAAAAAAAGAAAAATATAAATCATTACTCTCTTATTATGTATAAATAAAACCTCTATTTTTTTTTGAAAATGAAAGTCGGTGGTCTTTAATATAGTTATGACATTTACCTACTAGATTCGAGAGAGGTGGTACTGGGTGATTGTCTAAAAAAACCTTCTAAGATACTTATTTATATTTCAATCAAGATAGTGAGATACTAACGAACCTTTTTAAACCTTTTTAATTTTTTTTTCTTATAGGATTTTAATCTAACTCTCTCCATTTACTTAAAACCATATAAAATGATTTCAATACACTATAAATAAGAAATATATGGATTAAATTGATTTTCATTCCGTTTTTTTTTCTCAGTACGAAATGAATATAGTAAGGTGTATGGTAATATTTTATTAATTATAACCCTAAAAACCACTGTTAAAACTAATCTGATATAGTATAGCAAAATTATATTAAAACCTAATTATCAGTAAATAAATCTTATAATATGTTTATTTTATAAATCATTTGCACAAATTTGTCTAGTTTTAACCTATGAACTTACTTTACAGACGTACGTGTGTAATTACATGTGATCCGACAGAAAAATCCTTGAAAAATTGGTGATGAAATTAAAACACACTGGAAATTATTATTCACAGGCAATCATGCATGGTATATAATATCGCATCATAAACTAGATAGAGATGCTTCAACAATATTTAATTAAAATAATGAAATTATTAATTTTTACATTGTGGTTGAGAGTCTGTTCAACACTGAGGATCCAGCCAGCTTAGCACAAAGATGTCTTTGTAATGATTGACAATCAGGTAGCCAATCATGGATACCATTATTCCAAATCCTGACTATTTGAGTATTTTATAAAGAAATAAAAATTAAAACTTTTGTAATCTTATTGATACACAAAAGTCGGCAGATATTAGATGTATGTGAGAGGTCGAAATGATTATATCCGACTATAAACTGAATCTTCGTTTTTTTGACGAGGTTCGTATTAATTAGACATATTTTCACAGAAATAAACTGTGTTGCTGACCGATTGACTCATCTAGGAAACTCGACCCCAATACCAATTTTTTGAAGATCTCGAACTTCGCGTTCTCATCCGCAAGGATGCTTTAGTTTGGACTACCTCGAGAAGATAGTCCAATCTCACCGCTTTTCATTTTCAAAAAAAAAAGCTAGCAGATATTACTTTCAAAATTCAATGCCAACAAAAACTCTAACTAGCAAGACGTACGATACCTTCAAGAATCCAAAGCTCCAACAAATTAATCATAAAAAATATGAATAACGTTCTATGGTAGGGTAAAAATGCATATCATATAATAACCGGAAATTTTTTAAAAAAAATTCCGTGTTATTTTTACTTTTAGTTAATTATTTAATTAATTTTATAATTTTATTAACCCGAAAAACTGATACGGATATGAAGAAATAAATTAAAACGGATCCAAACCCGATCTAACTAAACCAAACCAAATATCATTAATTATTAAAATAAACCGGCCTAGTTGCTTTCATCATTCCCTTATCTTGGCCCACTTATCTCGGCCCGTTCCCCTTGCCAACCGACCCCAAGCCTAAATCTCCTCACTAGCGATCATCTTCCTCCTCCCTTCACTGCGTAACGGCCATCTTGAAGACAGAGAGTTATAACGACCGTTGTTGCGACCTTCAAACGGCATTGATGACTGTTATCGATATTTTTCATGGCTTCTCTTACGATTGAATCTCCGTACTATCTTCATCCATCTAATCACCCTGCCCAACAAATCTGTCAAATTCTTCTTGTTCATGACAATTATGCAGATTGGTCGATTGATATGACTCATGCTTTTGCTGCTAAACGAAAGCTTGGGTTCTTCAATGGTGAACATGAAGAACCTGATTCCAAATCGGATGATTATTCGCATTGGATTTGTGTCAATTCCATGCTTCAGGGTTGGATAATGGCAGTCTGGATCCATCTTTTCGCAAATCTGTGAGTTATTGCGCATCTGCTTTCTTATTATGGGATAATATCAATCAACGGTGTGATGCGGGGAATGGTCCGCGTCTTCTACAACTCCGTGCTGATCTTGCCAAGTGTTTCCAAGAAGGGGAACAAATTGGTACTTATTTCGGCAATCTCAAAAAATTATGGGATGATGTTGCGTCCTATCAAATCAACGTATGTCGTTGTGCATGTTCCTGTGGCAAAAGAGTCAAAGCCAAAGATGAGGAAGAGGTACATCAATTTCTTATTGGATTAGATCATAATCAGTATGCTTCTTTTCGATATAGTATTGTGACTCAAGAACCTTTGCCTAAAATCAACAAAGTTTATTCCCTAACTATTCAAGAACAGCGTCTTAAAACTATTGCTTTGGGGCGTGATATTCGCTCTACTGAGGAGGTTGCTTTTTTTGCCAACAATCACAAAGGTTCTCGTTCCTCTACAAAGAGTGACAAGAGTAAGTTGGTTTGTGATCATTGTTCTCGTACTGGTCATGCCACTAAGAGTTGCTTCAAGATTGCTGGTTATCTTGATTGGTGGAAAGACTCTCGTGGGGAGATCAATACTGCTTCAAACAAGTCACCGCCTCCATTATCTCAGGCGCGATCGTCAGCAGTTATTGCGACACACACGATACCAACAGCGTCATCATCTCTCACCGCTAAAGATCGCAGTGATGTTGGATCTAGCATTTCGGATACTCAATGGTCTTCTTTGTTTTCCACTCTTCATTCCTACCGTACTCATGATACTCATGATACGAATGCAGGTATTGTGCATTCTCCTTGGATTCTTGATTCTGGGGCATCTTTTCACATGACATGCACCCTGAATTATTTATCGAATCTTCAATCGGTTTACAAGCGCCTAATCAAACTTCCTAATGGTGTTATTGTTACTGTCACACAAGTTGGATCTATTCACCTCAATAGTCATGCCACTATTCCCAACGTTCTCTATGTGCCTGGTTTAGATTGTCACTTATTGTCCATCAATCAATTGACTGCAGATCTCAATTTTGTCTTTATGATAACTAATCGGCTATGTGTAATACAGGACCGCACTTCGAGGATGGTGATTGGACTGGGTGAAGCTCGTAATGGGGTCTATTGGCTTCATTGGATGATGCCTCCGTCCTTATAAGCACATTCATGCCCTGCTACACAGATTTCCTCCACAATCCTTCACCAGCGCCTTGGCCATTCTTCATCGCCATCTATTGATCTCTGCGATATTTGTCTTCGAGCCAAGCTACCTCGTTCGTCTTTTCCTCCTAGTACTTCGCATGTTTCGTCTTTATTTGAGTTAGTTCATTTAGACATTCGGGTCCCTATCGAGTCATGTCAACAACTGGTTGTTCCTATTTTGTTACACTTGTGGATGATTTTTCCCGTTGCACATGGGTTTATTTAATAAAAAGCAAGGCTCAAATTCATTCTATTATTCCTATTTTTTGCTCTATGGTCTCTACTCAGTTTAATGCCAAGGTCAAAACAATTAGGAGTGACAATGACAAAGAAATTTTGGCCCTTAAGTTTATTCTTGACACTGATGGTATTTTTTTAGAAACCTCTTGTCCTTATACGCCACAACAAAATGGGCGGGTTGAACGAAAACATAGACATATTTTGAATGTTGGTAGGGCTTTGATGTTTCAAGGGAATTTACCTGTTAAATTTTGGGGTGAATGTATCCTTACTTCATGTTATCTTATTAACCGCACCCCTACGTCTGTTCTTCAAAATAAAATTCCGTTTGAAATTTTATTTGGGTCACCACCATCTTTAAGTCATCTACGTACCCTAGGGTGTCTTGCCTATTGTTCGGTCTTTCCTCGCAATTATGACAAGTTTCGTCCACGGGGTCGGAAGTGTATTTTTTGGGGTTATCCACAATTTCAAAAGGGTTGGAAAATGCTTGATCTATAATCTAATCAAATTTTTACGATACGATGCTAGATATTATGAGAATCAATTTCCTTTCACAAATATTCCAATTTATTCCATCTCTCCCTCACTTCCTCGATCTCACATCGTTGAAGAAGAAAACTTGGATCCTATTTATACCGAACTGCAGCAGCCAGCTATTCATATACAATGTGTTCTGCGTGACACTGTGGTCCTCACTGCCACGTGTCAGCCACAACACCCATCTGCAAAATCTGCTGAAGATTCCTCTACGCCTCCACTCCCTGCGCGACACGTGCCTGCAGTGCCTGTTGTGCCTGCCGTGACTAACCCGCCTACCCCTGTTGTACCTATACCATATGTACTTACCTCTGTTGACTTCCCTACCCCACCCAATTATCATTTCTTGCCTAATGTACCTGCAGATTTAAATACCCACCATATCCCATTTATCCTACCTACTTCTCCAAATATTGCCCAACCTTCCACTTCAAATACCTCGTTACCTCCCGCCCAAACTCCCCTCCTGTCCACTGTCACTACTGACCCATCCTAACCCGCCACATCATCGCTAAATTCCAATCCGATCCCTGCTCGTCGGAGTACCCGCATTACCAAACCCTCAGTAATGCTTCGTGATTTTGTGTGTAAAAAGGCGAGTTTGTACGATCCCATTTTGAACGTCATCTCTCCTTCATCTTCCTCAGGTACGCTTTATTCTCTGGTTCATTATTTATCATATGATAACTTGTCTCCTGCATATATTGTTGCACTTAACTCTATTCAGCAAGAACATGAACCATCTTCTTTCAGAGAGGCGGTTACACACTCGCATTGGAAAGATGCTATGAAATTAGAGATCTCCGCTCTTCAACAAAATCGGACTTGGGACTATGTTGATCTTCCCCCTGATCAGCGTGCTATCGGATCCAAATGGGTTTTATGTATTAGTACAAGTCTAATGGTGAAATTGAGCGTTATAAGGCACGTCTTGTTGCCATGGGTAATCATCAACAAGAGGGTATTGACTAGACTAAGACCTTTGCCCCGGTTGCTAAGCTTGTCACTGTCAAGTTGTTTCTTGCAGTTGCTACCATCAGGAATTGGGAACTACATCAGATGGACGTTCACAACGCTTTCCTTCATGGTGATCTACATGAGGAAGTTTATATGCTTCATCCGCCTGGGTTTCGCACCTCTAGTAAGGTTTGTTGTCTGCGCAAATCCTTATATGGTCTTCGTCAGGCGTCTCGCAACTGGTTTCACAAGTTTACTAGTGCTTTACTTCGATATGGATTTCAACAATCATATGTTGATTATTCCCTGTTCACATATTGCAAGTCAGGTATCACCCTTCAGATCCTTATTTATGTTGACGATCTAGTTATCTCTGGCAACATTCCTGCCACCATCTCCATATTTAAAGTTATCTACATACCTGCTTTCATATGAAAGATCTTGGTCCCCTCCGTTTCTTTCTTGGTATTGAAATTGTCAAGACTCCATATAGCATCTAGCTTAATCAACGAAAGTATGCATTGGATATTATTAATGACGTTGGTCTTCTTGGTTGCAAGCCAACTTCATTTCCAATGCATGCCAATCATAGTTTGCAAACGGACTCTACTGTTGTTTTGAACGATCCGGAAAAATATAGGCACCTTGTTGGTCATTTGATCTATTTGTCTATCACTCGTCCGGAGCTTGCCTACTCAGTTCACATTTTGTCTTAGTTCATGTCAAATCCTAATGTTGGTCATTGGGAAGCTGCCCTCAAAGTCCTATGATACCTCAAGTCTGCTCTTGCTCGAGGCATTTTTTGTCACGCTCCAGTGACCTGATTATCACTGCCTATTGCGATTCTGACTATGCAACTTGTCCTCTTACTAGAAGGTCTACCACGGATTATTACATTCTTCTCGATTCATCGCCAATTTCTTGGAAGACTAGGAGTTTGGGTATTGGGTTATACGATTCTGGTTTATTTATTTTATTACAGTAGAGTTGTTTATTAACAGTTGGCTGATGTACGGGTCTAGAATCTATCGAGTTATCTATGTTCTTGAAATAATTTGTATTTAAAATATTTTTGTCTTATTGCAAGATCCGACGTTATTGACGTCAACCTAAGGTCAGGACCCACTGTGAGGTCCTAGTCAGTAACGCTCCGAGTTCTCAGAATTCGGGGTGTTACATATCAATTGACGTTGATCGATTGTATCTTTGACCAATTGCACCATTGATTACGTTGACCGTAGATGATGAGGACGGGGTTTTGAGGGTTCGTTCGGATGGACCGCTAACCCGTGTCCGAGCCAAAGTCATCGCCCAAGCTACCGGTTCTATCATCACCCGCACCATTACATCACTTGGACCCGTTAGTGGCATGTCGTGTCTCCGCACCACCATGACATGAAGTTAGAACATTTTGGACTATATTTTCCATGTTTTTAATAAAATGGATATTCATTATAAAATATTCCCTTTTAACATTTTTATAGGTTTTACCTTTTTGTGCCTCCCGTTTATTGACTTATTTTGGCTCGTTGGCCCATAGTAGACAACACCCTCTATATAAGGATGTGTTGCCTCACTTGTTTTCCCATGTTCAAATTTACTAAGTATTGAGAAGTATTTCCTCCTACTTAGTTTGGGCATCAACTCTCTCTCCCGTCCTCTCAAAGTTCTTCCTTGAATCTAATATTTGATCCAAGAAACCCACATTCGAGGATTCTTCTCAAGAATCAACCCGTAATCCACATCAAAAGGTTTATTCGATCTCTCTTGATCGAATCAACCTTCGTTTCCGCATCCATCTCAATTGCTTCCGCCTCCCCCCCCCCAATTTCAATCCAAAGTTACAATGATGCACATCAACATAGGAGTAGTTGAAGCTCTAGCTTGATCTAGATCCGAAGTTTATCCATAAACGTTTCCAATGACGCATCAATTTGACATCAGAGAAAAGGGATCGAAGCTAAGTTCTCTTTACTCTTGTTTTTGTGTGTAAATATTATTAACATTTTTAGCCTTTTGTTCATGATGTTATTCAGATAAACCATGAAAAAAATTATATGATGCAAAGTTTTGAATGAAATTAACAATAAAACACATGAATTTTCTATGATAAACACTAGTTACTAAGTTAGAATAGGCGTTAAGTTTTGTTTGGATGTTTTGAGAGGTTTGAAAAGTTCCCACATCAGAAGATAAAAAGAGAGAATGTAGTGAATATTAGTCATTAAATTACAACATATTTATGTGGACGGGATCTATGAGCGATCAATAAGGCTCATGACCTTGGTTGATGACCTCCATTGCACTTTGTAGGGATGTCAGCTTATCATCTTCCCACAAGGGAGAGCATAAGTCATAATTTGTAATAGTTAGGTCATGCGTTTACGCAACGTCTTTTAAGTTTAGTTTTTAGCTTTTCTTGGTCCACTAGCATAAATTAAAATTTTTGGAACATAAATGTCTAGAAAATGGTTTTTATGGGCAATTTCAAGTTTCTTGGAATTTAATGAAAAGTTTTATAGTAATCTATTTTTGGGCTGGTTTTGTTTACTTTACTCTAAAATCATCTACAAAGTTCAGTTATAAGGCCGTAGCTTGGGATTATAGGAGGCATGTCCCTGTTGAAATTATAATTTTGTATTATGATAGAAGACTACTATCATTGCTTTTGGTTTTTTTTCTTGGTATTTTCAAGATTTAGACTTTTTACTAAGTATTCAATAAATTTTAAAATTCATCTTCGTATCCTCGTAGTTTAATTGATTTTTTCTCTCCATACTCATTCTTAAAATATTATTTTAAAATTTTAATATAAAAAAAAGAAAAAAGAAAATTAAAATTAATTATGACCTCATAATTTTTTATACTAATAAATTTTATAATAAAATTATAATTTAAATATATTTTAACTAAAAAAGTCTACAAAAATAAATTTAAAGCTAAATTATTTTATTTTTTGAGTTTAAATTTTAAAAAATCGAATTACAATAAATATATAGAAAATTAACTACAAAATAAATATTTTAAAATTTCTAAGAGTCTAGAAACATATAAAACATTGTAAATTTTTTTATTTTTGAATTTATTTTTTTATATTTTATTTTGATTCGAAAATAAAAATAAATATTTTTTATGTTTAATTTTAGTTTTTTAGGTATAAATACATACTCTCTTTTTTTTATAAAATTACAACATCAATTATTTTTATTTTAGAATGAAAATGTAATATAGAAATTAAATTAAAAAAATAAAGAAAATTTTAATACATTTTTATCTTTCTAGACTCTTAAAGTTTTTATTAAAATTTTATATTATAATATTATATAATTTATTTAAAATCGTCAGTAAAAAATACTTTAATTCAAAAAATAAAATATTAGCATTAAATATTTTTTTTAAAACAAATTAATTAATTAATTTTTTCCCTTTATTAGTTTTAAACTTGATGAGATCATAATTTATTTTAAATTATTTTCTGCTTTTTTTATTATTTAATAATTAATTTTAATGTGATATATTAAGAACGGATATAACGAGGAAAGAAATTAAACCATGAGAGAGTACCAAGATAAATTTTTAAACTTAGTGGGTATTAAGAGAAAAAATTCAAATAGGGTACCAAGAGAAAAAATACTTTATTTTTATGTAACTTAGGGGGTGTATTCAATTAAGATTTTACAAGATATTTTTTGAGTTTAAAAGTCTATGGGTATTCAATATAGATTTTTATAAGTCCATATAAATCTTTTGGTATGCAATTAGGATTTTAGATTTTCCATAAAATTCCTATGGTATTTAAAAGTTTCTTGATTTAAAAAGAATCTATTATTTCATTGATTTTGTAGGATTTTTTATTACTTATAAACCCTATAGAAGTCTTCTCCCAACACATAAGATTTTCACGCCAAACTACAGCACTGAAGAACCCTAACGACCAAATCAACGTTTTTTAGCGTTTTCAAGTGCTTGGACTCGGTGCATCGTCAGAGGTTAGTTCTTTCTCGTGTTTTTTCGTCATGTTGATTGTATGGACTTCGAGTGCTTGAGTTCGTCTTACTGATCTGTCATAAGAAACGTGTGAGTGTTCCTCTCATTTTTCTCTTTTCATTTTGCGACTTCTGCGGTTCGGAAAAAGCATTGTATCATATGTACTCTTTTTTTTTTGTTTATGCAGTCTCGGTATATATATAATTAGATGATTAAAGTATTTTCTGTGTTCTGCAATGCAATTGCACTTTTCCGTATGTTTTAATATATTATATATATTGTTATATAATTAATCATAAAATCAGTAGGCAATCGATCAAAAATCAATAGAAATTATTTGATAAGTAGGTACCTAGGCTTACTTACAATATAAATTAAAATGTTGTTGTTGGTTGTGAATTTTAATAGATTGATAATTGTATGTTATTTTTCTAGATGATTTATTTTGATCATGGATAAGTTGTTAGTATATCAACTAATTAAAATTTTGCTATATAAACTAGTCATACTACATGGATGATTCTTTTGGCCATGTATTAATCAGATAGAATCTGACAAAATCTGTATTAACTCTATATAGAATTAAAATATCCCACATAATCAGCAAATTCTATGAATTATTAAAATTTAGTCAAAATCTTTAAAAGTCTGGATTGAATACACCCCAAAGATGGTGGAGCAAGTCAGTCCCATTTTAAAAAGAAATAGTGTATTCTTGCTCCCACATATAACAATTAACTTTTTTAATAAACAAATTCAATGGTTTATTTATTTATTTATAGTTGGTATAATTAACTCTACAATTTACTTTTAACATTCAAAAAAATTGTATTAGATAATTTCTAGATTATAAATCTATTTTTTTTAGTTCATTGTATTCGACACACATTTTGAAATAAATAAAAATGTAACAAATTTTACATAAATTTCATACTAAGTGAAGATTAAGTTTAGTTTTATCTGGAACATGCAATTATATTGAAAAATATTTCATAAAAAACATTCAAAATGAAGTCATTATTTCAAGTTTTCAGTATATGGAAAATCATAGGTCAAATTTTACTCTTTATCGAACCGAACTATATGTTCAAATAATCTACTAATAATATATTATTTTCATTAATTTTAATTTAATATTAATGAAAAAAAAAATTATGTTTATTTTGGTCTAATATACATTCATATATGTAAATTATTTTTAAGTCGTTCATCTTGAGAAAAGCTCCTAGCTCCACACCGCCAATACGAGTTCTGGTAAAGAGGTGATCTTTTTATTTATTTATTATTTTTTTTGAGGAATAATGTAAGTGACTCGATCACCGTAAAATAACGGTGAAACGAGAGGCCGCAAAAAGACGGCAGATGGAGATAACCGTCAAGAGGACAATACAAGAAACAAAAACATGAGAATAAAAGAGTCGAATGAGAACAACAACGGATAATCAGGATGATGAAGGGAGAACTTCATGAGCACGAAGTAAGTGAGACAACGAGCCAAGCATTGGCGAAGAAGCACGTCAGAAGCATGTACAAATGTACAATAGGACTTGGGGGCGTGAAGACGAGACTCCAAGGAAGCATTTTACATCAAAAGAAGCTGTCAAAAAGCACACGACCACCACCGCGATCCAAACATGACTCAAATCACTCACTAACATCAACAGAAAAAAAAAATAGTAAATCACATTTAAGATTTTTTTAAAAAAATCAGGTCCGATGAGTTTTTTAAATTTTGGTCCACATACTATAGGTATATAAAAAAAGTATATCCTTTTTAGTTTTCAGCCCTATAATCTTTAGCCGAATAAAAGGTAAATCTTAATTATAATTTAAATCGTGAATTTTAACGGGACAAATAATGTGTTTGTAAGCCTCGAGTGCGTCGATAATTCAATGCATAAATCTATATTAAATTAAAACAAACAAAATTAATGAATTTTTTTCTTCAAATTTTTATTTTTTAATTACGTGCTCAATATCAAAAAATGAAAGTTGGTGGTTCAAATGATTATTACCCTACCTATTTTTTTGTTCCTAGTTTTTATGTTCACACAAATAGATATTAAATTACTATATCGTATAGAAATGTTCTCAAGCATGTGGTAGAAAACAACCTAACATGTCTTCCTAAATTGGAGGTAGACCGACCAAAGGGTGAGTTTTTTTTTAAACTAGACTACCCGTTATGAAATTGAAAAACTAATCACTAATTTTCCAGGTTTTATTTTCTAATCATTTAATAAAAACAAATAATTAAAAAGGAGGCACAGGTGATCTTGTTGGCTAATTCACTTGAGGAAAGGTCTACGTTGAGGCCGACGGATGTCTTGTTGTATGATGGGTGAGTGAAAAACATGAGGTCGGCAGCGTTTAATGCGACATCTGGTAAGGTGGCTTAACATGAGAATTGTATTGGAATCAACATGTGTTTTTTCCGTTCGTTTTCGACACTTTTTGGTTTTCTTGCGTACGATGTTGTTGAAATTATCAAGAGGGTGCAACGGGTCTTGCATAACAACGTTATGTCTCCTATTATCTTCTGATATTATTTGTAGGTGAATCGGATTCGCTATTCAGAAAGGTTGTTGCCCGTCTCCTAAAAGATGTAAATTATATTATATTATACTAAAAACTTATAGTATAACAAAAGGAAGAGTTTTTTTTTAAAAAAAAAAATTAAAAAAATTTGGACTGATAGTCCAAAAAAACCAGAATTAATAAAAATATTTTTTTTAAAAATATTTTTTTTTTTTAAAGTTAAATTTTCAATTAGCTTAGCTATTTTAGATGGGTGTTATCCTACCAAATGTTACTAACCGTTTTACAGAAGAGGCAAGACAAAGAACTCCGGTTGAACCTTAGCCCATAACCCATTTATGGCCTGGTGGGCCTGTCTTTATTCCGGATATGGGCCATTCGAGATCGAACACTAGCCCATATCAATTGTCATAATGGGCCTTTCGTTCAGCGTACCTAATTGCCTAGCACGAGCACATTGAGTAAATGAATGAAGCCCAAGCATTACGAATTGTACTAACCTAGGCTGCATTGCGTGAAGTCAACATCATCAGTTCAGTGTGGCACCCATTGACCCGGTCAATGCTTGCAAGTAAATAAGAATAACATATATTATTTCCTTTCAAAAAATGCAGAAGATATGAAAATTTAAACAATCTACTAATAATATAGCTAAAATATATTTTTTATAATTATTATCATCCAAAACTTTATGATCGGACTTCTACTATAAATATACATATTGATTATAATTATTTTTTTATAAATCTATACGGATATAAGTTAACTATAATATAAGTCAAGAATATCACACTTTATCTATATTTTTTAAAGGGTTGATATACCCATGTACTTTATTTACAAAAATTAAGGCAGGGCACAAATCCCGCAAATTATGGGCCCGTTCCCGTCCGTCCCGATTCCGGTGGTTTTTCATCCAAAAAATATTGCGGAACGGGATATGGACCTTACCTTCTTCATTCCGGAAGGTCCGTCCGTCCCGTATATATTAAAATTTATATATAAATTAAATAACTAAATATATAAACCTAAAGAGTAGTGATCATATGTAATTTTTTTAATTATAAAATCAACAATTGTCAAAATCTATCTACAAAGGGCAAAGGAAAAGTGAAATTAGTTGCGTTATTTTCTAAGGAGTAATGATCATTATGTAGTTTTATTCTTATATTTTGTTTTGGATGTTTAGACATAAAAAGTTATTTATGTTTTGTAAACCTTGTTGTGCCATTCTATTTTGATGTCTTTCGTTTTAAGGATATCAATGAATATTTGCTTTCATAAATTGTTAATTTTAAAACGAAAAGGCGAAAACAAATTTTATATGAATCCCGCGAGATTGGTCCCATCCGTCCCGTCCCGTCTCGTCCCGTCCCAGTTCCAACCGGGATAGGGCCCAATGGTTTTTAGTAAAAAAACTCAAGGCTCATCCCATATATAATGAACGGGATGGGACGTGGGATGACCTTAATCCGTCATGTCCCGTCTCATGTCCAACCCTAATAAAAATACCCAATTTTACACTTCGGTTACGAAATCACCAAATCAATTAGGTCATTTAAAAAAAATAAAAAATAAAAAAGATTAGTTTTGGTTTTGGAGCACGAGTACGGAACTGATTACAAATTTTCACCTTCTAACCCTAAATGCGAAATTGATTAAACCTAATTTCGCTTTCGCAACCCATGTGCAGAATTAATTAAAATCAACTTCACTTGAACCGGAATTAATTAAAATCAATTTCGCTTTCGGGTGCGGAATTAGAGAGACGATTAAAGAAAATATATGAGTTAGTTTATGATTGACATTTTTAAAAATCTTATTTCTATGAAAGTATTTTTTAAAATATAAAATAAATTTCTAAACCAGGGTTATATGTATATATATATGTGATGGAAATGGAAACAGAGATGATATATATTATTGGTTTGGAATACAAAAAAGTAACATTCCCATTTATCAAATCCTGTTTTAAAAAGTAAAGTTTCTAAATACGTAATGTAAACCTAAAGCATAAGGTACGAATGAATGAAATGAACTAAAAAAAAAAGAAGGAAAACCCCTCTTAATATTTTGGGCTGATAAAATTCTGAATCTGAAGAACAGTATCGGGTATGGAAAAAACCCTAATTATCATCTTAACCATCCCATATTTAACGCTACAGGCCTACACGGCTACACATACGAGAGATAGAGAGAGGATAAAAAGGAGATAATCTAAAAACTATTTTCTTTCTGAAAATTAAGAAAAAGATTAAAACCCATAGATTTGTAAAAAGGAGTTCCAAGGTTAATTTTTTTTACTGCTTATGCCCGGTGAAAGTGAACCGGGTTACCGGTTACATCCTCAAAACGACCTCCCTCCACAATCCGGATCTCACCCCTCATCCCTATTTTACACTCTTTTCCCCGCCTATAAGCTTGGAAACGCAGCGTTTTGACGTTACATGCGTTCTTGTATATTTAATCTCCGATGTATTACAATGAGCGAGTAAGCGACGTTCACAAGACCAACAACCTAACAAAATCGAAAAGAGGAAGAAGGGGAAAATAAGAAAAAATCCCTTCATCGTCCTCTTACAAATTCATTAGTGTTTCATTTCTTCGATTTGCGTCTCCTTTATGGTAATTTTGGACATACTGTTACCTTGAATCTCCTCATCTCCAACTGTGTTCGCCTTTAATCTCGCTTCAAATTCGAGTTGTGCTTCTTGTTGCATAATTTTCAAGGCACAAAACAAGTTTGAAGAACAGGTTTTTCTTTTGCTGAATAAGAGACCAAGTAAGAGGCGATCCTTCATCTTCTAAGTATTTTGATGTAATTGATTTCTTCTCTTCTGATTACGCAATTTGCGTTGCTTTATTTTGAAGTTATACGAAACGTAATGGAGGATGTGTTTGGGATGTGATCTGTTTTCTCTAAACCCGTAGAACGTTTAGGTGGTTTAGTTTTGCTCTCCGCCGTTTCATTGTTATCTTTGATTTGGTTGGATCTGCTTTGTGTGTTTGTTTCAAGCTTCGTTAATGACCGGTTTGATTTTTAATTTCTTAGTTGTTCGTTGCAGTTGAGAGCTATGTATCCTCAAGAGGTTTAGAGAACAGAGTTGTTTATTTTGCCGGAGAAGATAGTGAGAGATGAAGAGGGCTCGAGAAGATGTATACGTGGGCTCCCAACTCAGACGACCTCAACCTGTCGTTCCCTATCACGGGGAGCCGTAAGTTTCCAGGCCTTCTCTTTCAAGATTTGAGATTAGCAGCCTTTTCATTGACGACCTAATTGCACACTGATTTTAGGATAGATTTTCAAATTAAGTGTTACAATTTTAAAGATGACTTTTTCTGTACAACGTTAGATTGCCCTCTTTGCTTATGATCCCCTTCTTCGTAGAAGATTTGATCTTTAGGGTAAATCTGATGGTGATTTAGAACTCTGACTACTTGATTTTTGAATTTTGGGTACATTTGTGGGGATAGTTTTTACTTACTGTGATATTGCTTGTTTTGGGACAAATAAAGCTCTGCACAACCTCAGATGGCTAATGGTGGTACAAGTAGCAGCAGTGTTCAGAAACTTACAACAAATGACGCTTTAAATTATCTCAAGGCTGTCAAAGAAATGTTTCACGACAAAAAGGCGAAATATGACGAGTTTCTTGAAGTCATGAAGGATTTCAAAGCCCAAAGGTAGTAGCAAGTTCTTTCTTGAAATAATTTTTAAGTAACCATACGTTGTGCAGACTGCAGATCAATCAATGACTGTTTGTTTCTTGTAGAATTGACACTGCTGGTGTGATTGCGAGAGTAAAAGATTTGTTTAAAGGACACAGGGACTTGATCCTGGGTTTCAATACCTTCCTGCCAAAAGGGTACGAAATCGTCCTTCCGGAAGAACCTACCGTGAAGAAGCCAGTTGAATTTGAAGAAGCAATTAACTTTGTAAACAAAATTAAGGTGCCATTTTTATGAGACATTTTATGAGGCTAATTCAAAATTTCATCATGAATTGGGGTTAATGCCATCTGTTGTGATGCAGGCACGATTTCAAGGTGATGACCACGTGTACAAGTCATTTTTGGACATCTTAAATATGTATCGCAGAGAACATAAGCCAATTGAAGAGGTCTACCAAGAGGTTTGTTTAAACACCTTTCTGTTCGTAATCATGATCATAGTCGAGTATGACTTCCTGATGGGGATTTTTTATATTATGCTGTTGATGCTTTTAATTCACCTTTATATCTATCTTCTGCAGGTTGCTGCACTCTTCAGAGACCATCAAGACTTGCTCACAGAGTTCACTAATTTTCTTCCAAATGACTCAAAAGCAGTCACCGGTGCTGCATCTGGTCGGAATTCTATTTTGCGAGATAGGATTCCGGCAATGCCCACATCTCGAAAATTGAATGTTGATGGGGTAGGTGTGGTTACATTGTGTGTCTTTGTCTTTTGACCCTGATAGTCCTGGTAATATCTTGTACATTTGTGCTTTTTCCAGGATAGGAATGCTACTTCAGACCGGCATTTAGCTATAGACCCTGATAAATCAATGATGAGATCTGACAAGGAGCCGCGAAGATGTGATGATAAAGACAGAGACACGAGAGTGCGTGAAAGAGATGGTCGAGGCTTGGATCAAGATGATGATGGGGACTTAAATAACATGAATCGACTCTCCAACAAGCGTAAATCTGAAGAGGGTGGAGAAGGGGCTGATATTTCTGGAATGCAGGGCTATTCCTCTTATTATGATGACAAGGGTGCTTTAAAAAGTAAGCATTGCTGCAATGTATTTCCATTACCTTCCTTGCTCAATTAATGGATGCTTAAATACTTTGATTGAATATCTCAACGGAATAGCATTGCAAACTTGGAACCGGCTTTGCCGTTCGTTGTCTCTTATGCAACTCCTATTTCCAACTTAATAATGAATTTCCATCTTATATTTTCCGGATTTTGCGCATTTATTTGTGCAATGCCCTCTTTTTCTCTAATGAAGAATATCTTTATTTACAGCCAGGTTTTGTTTCTTATTTAACTTATTTTCCTGCAGGTACATATAATCAGGAGTTTGCATTCTGTGAGAAAGTAAAAGATAGAGTGCAAAGTCCTGATGAATATCAGGAATTTTTGAAGTTGCTGAACCTTTATTGCAGAGAGATAATTACAAGAAAAGAATTGCACTCCCTGGTAAAACTTTAGACCATTTTATGGAACTTATTTCTCTTGATTTCTAATGAAATAATTTTTAAATTAGTATGCATCAGTGTTTATCCTCATTCACTATATGTACATTTTATTTCTAAAATTTGATTTTTGTATGTTTTTGCGTTTGAAAATATGCATATACTAATATAGTTGTTTCTTAGGCGCTGGATGTACTTGGAAAATATCCTGATCTCATGGAAGGGTTTGATCAGTTTTTGGCTCGCTGTGAGAAGATCGGTAATAGTTTAAACCTTTAAGTGTTTCTGTTTTGGCTTGCCTTTTTCTATACTGGTTCTGACTACAAGTCTACAACTGCTTCTGCAGATGTATTTCTGGCTGATTTAAATAGAAGTACGTTAAGTTCTCTGTTCCTTTTTTAATTTCTGTTACTATGTGCTTCTTTTACTTTTTCATAACACTTTAAACAACGTTTATAGAAGAGCGAAACAGTGTCCAATTGGCAAGGCCCTTGAAGATTGACGGCAGAGACAGACATGATCGTGAAAAGGAGGATAGAGATAGAGTTAGAGATCGTGAAAGCAGAGAGCGTCCTGATAAGAGTATAGTCTATGGGAGTCGAGCCACTGCATCATTTAATAAGGAATATATAGGAAAACCTATTCAAGAACTTGACCTCTCTGATTGTGAGCGGTGCACTTCAAGTTATCGCCTTCTTCCTCAGAATGTAAGCTGCTCTTTCACACATTTCAGAAAGATCTGATTTCTTGACTTAATGCTCTTGCATATTTTTTGACATTTGTGTGTTTATTCCCTAGTACCCGATACCTGTGGCAAGCCAGAGGACAAAACTTGGCTCTGATGTATTGAATGATCATTGGGTGTCAGTAACTTCAGGAAGTGAAGATTACTCTTTCAAACACATGCGCAAAAACCAGTACGAGGAAAGCCTTTTTCGGTGTGAAGATGACAGGTACTGTCAGTGAATATGATTCCTTATCTGCTCCTCTCATCTTTTATTTTGGTAAGAAACTTCTTTTGTTTTATGGAGGGGTTGGGGACTAGCATAGGCCATAGGGGTTGAAAGTTGTTGCTGTGACCTTAGTTCATCTTTTTATGATATTTGCTGATTTGGCGGCGTTCTCTAATTCTAATTTAATACAAGCTAGTTTGCGGACTTTTAACACTCTTCAGAATAATTAGAGTTCTAATATGGACTTTTTCAGTTTAGATATATAATATTGGCTCTCTTTTTGTCCGGATGAATCTGTTTATACAATTTTGCTCGTGTTCATTTGAAATCCGATCTTTCCTTGGCCTTTTCAGGTTTGAGTTAGATATGTTGCTAGAATCTGTGAATACGACTATTAAGCGGGTAGAAGAGCTTTTGGACAAAATTAACAACAACACTATGAGAACAGATATTCCAATTCGACTAGATGATTATTTTACAGGTACAGTATTAGTCAAAGATTTTGGAGAAATCCCTTTTTTTGCCCCTTTGATTACATATGGTGCTATCTTCATGCTTGTATGTTATTTGCAGCCATTAATCTTAGGTGCATTGAGCGTTTGTATGGTGACCATGGTCTTGATGTGATGGATGTGTTAAAGAAGAATGCAACACTTGCTTTGCCTGTTATCTTAACACGCTTGAAGCAGAAACAGGAGGAATGGGCTAGATGTCGCGCTGATTTCAATAAAGTTTGGGCTGATATATATGCAAAGAACTACCACAAATCGCTTGATCATCGCAGCTTTTACTTCAAGCAACAGGATACAAAGAGTTTGAGCACAAAAGGTAAGAATATAAGAGAAGTTTGCTCTGTATACAGTTTCCAGCGTAGTGGAGATATTAACTGTCAGTTGTTTGGTCTCATCTGCTGTTTGTTGTGATGCTTCAGTAGTATCTCTCTGATTAAATTATTATTTGTTTGAGGTGCCTACCTTCTTGTTAGATGCATAACTACGCAGTCTTTTTATCGTTTTAAATATGCAACAAGTTAGATACATGATTGACAACAGTAGTTCAGAACCTGAAGTTCTATGGATTAGCAATCCTTCGCCAATTTGTAAAAATTGATGAAGCATGGCGTATACAGAAGTTATTTTTTGCTGGACTTGCATATGGCAACAGGAGAAATCATGTATAGATAATGAGCAATTTTTAGTTTGTACTGATATGATCTACCTTTGTTGTCTGAACAGCCTTATTAGCAGAGATTAAAGAAATCAGTGAGCTGAAGCAAAAGGATGATGATGTACTTTTAAATATTGTAGCTGGACAGAGGCAGCCTATGAGTCCAGATATGGAATTTGAATATCCTGATCCAGGTATCTATGAAGATTTGTATCAGGTCATCAAGTATTCATGTGGAGAAGTTTGTACTACTGAGCAGGATAAAGTAATGAAGATCTGGTCAACCTTCCTAGAGCCCATGCTCGGTGTGTCTACACGAACCACCCAGGGTGCTGATGCTACCGAAGATGTTCTAAAGCCAAATCAGGCTGCTAAAAGCAGTGTCCTCACTGCTGGCGGAGCTGATAGTATTCCCAGCACCCATGCTACTAACTGCATACAGTTAAATCTTTCCAGAAATGTGAATGAGACAAACTTACCAGAACGTATGAGTTCTGACAGCAATGGAATTAAGGAAGATGATAGTCTTGATGCCAGTTGTGATACAGCAAAACAGGGTAGAGTGGTTGCCGTTGCAAATACTACTGATGAAACTGCTGGCTCTTCAAATAATCGACCAACGGTCTTTAATATATCTCATTCTTCTAGAGCTGAACAAGTTCCTGGGAGAACAAACGGAGACAGTATATCAGGTGTGTGAATTGATCCAAGACTAGTATAGTACTATGACAGCTCAGTTGATGGTTTGATACCCTGTATGTTTTAGGCTCTCATTGTCATTGTTATATTCTGAAGCTTGAGATGTCATTGAAATGTCAGGTCTTGGTACCTCTCTGTCCCGAGCTTGCAATGGATCTGAAAGCGCTCATATGGGGAGGATAAATGGGGAAGGTTCACATTCACTAGAGGTATGTATAACCTGAAAATATGCTCATTCCTGCTATATTAATTTGTTGGCTAACAAATTCATTTTCTCATGAATGAAAAAAATACTTCTACTCTAAAATTTTGCTCACCAGTTGTGTTTCACGGCTTATGGTTGAGTCATGTTCTGCTTGTCTTGCTTCAATGGTTCATTGCTTAAATATTTGGATTTATTTTGTATGCTTCTGCCTTTCAGGCTGTTGGTTGTACAAGAATGCTTGCGCCAAATGGGGTGATGCAGACTAGTATAAATCACATACAACAAGAAGGATCTGATGCACTCTCCAAAGTTGAAAGGGAAGAGGGTGAATTATCTCCAAATGCGGACTCTGAGGAGGAAAATTTTGCAGTCTATGGAAATGCTGGAGCAGATATCGGACATAAAACAAATGGTGGTTCTGGGAGTAGGCCTTATCAAAATAGACAAGGGGAAAAGAGATGTCATGGTGAAGGTAGTAGAGTAGCAAATGATGCTGATGATGAGGGTGATGAAAGTGCTCATAGATTGTCGGAGGAAAGTGAGAATGCCTCTGCAAATGGAGATGTCTCAGTTAGTGAGTCGGGTGAGGGTGAGGATGGTTCCCCTGAAGAGCAAGAGGAAGATGGAAAGGTTGAAAGTGAAGGTGAGGCTGACGGTATTGCAGATGCACGTGACCATGATGAAGTCGATGGGTCGTCACTGCCAATTTCAGAGCGTTTTTTACGAACTGTGAAGCCGTTTGTTAAGCGTTTTACTGGAACACCATGGGAGAAGACAAGAGATTCTCGTATCTTCTATGGAAATGATTCTTTCTATGTGCTTTTTAGACTTCACCAGGTTGGACTTAATTTTTGTAGAAGATTTTTTCATTGGATATCATGATGTTTTTAATGCTGAATCTGTCCTGAGTTTTCTTTTGACAGACACTTTATGAAAGGATACTATCTGCAAAGAGAAACTCTTCTTCCGCTGAGAGAAGATGGAAATCTTCAAATGACAGCGTTCCTAGTGATGTGTATTCAAGGTAAGCCCATCAAATGCTTTTTTATTTTCTAATTAACTTCGTTGAATTAATATTTCGATTTTTTTTTGCATTTGTTACAGGTTCATGAATGCACTGTACAGTTTACTTGATGGCACATCTGATAATACAAAATTTGAAGATGATTGTCGTGCCATCATTGGTACACAGTCGTATGTACTCTTCACTTTGGACAAATTGATATATAAGCTGGTCAAACAGGTAACTGAAATTACCCTTCATTTCATTAAATCTCTCATGTAAAATGACAGTGTACCAAAATCTGTTTTTTTATGCTTCTCAGCTGCAAATACTAGCCTCTGATGAAATGGATAGCAAGCTTCTCCTGTTATATGCGTATGAAAATTTCCGAAAACCAGGGAGATCATGTGATCTAGTTTATCACGAGAATTCCCGAGTTCTTCTCCATGATGATAACATATATCGAATTGAATGTGTATGATCCTCTCTCTTTTATCTATCTACAACCCTTATCTTTTTATCATGAGAATTCTCGGCTTTCAATCCTCGGGCATTGTGTTTACAGCGGTCAGGAACCCCAACCCGGTTGTCCATTCAACTAATGCCGAATGGGCATGAGAAGCCTGAGTTTACAGCAGTCTCAGTGGAACCGGCCTTTGCAGCGTTTATGAACAACGACTTCTTGAGTTTCACCGCTAACAAAAGGGAGATCACCGGGATATTCATGAAACGGTATGAATTGATTAGAAGCTGTTTAAATCATCTAGAAAAATAAACACTTATCCAAGTTATACATTTGGTTTGCAGAAATCTAGGGACATATTCCACAGAACTTGAAGCATATGAAGGAGTTAATGTTGCGAATGATTTGGAGTATAAGATTAATTGCAGCACATCCAAGGTACTACTACTACTTCAAACATAAATTTGGATAGATAACATAGACTTATTATTCACCAATGGACCGAAATTCTTCCAGCAGGTAGCGTATCTTTTCGATACGGAAGATGTGTTGTATAGGAAGATGAAAATGAAGGAAAATGCAAGGATAAACGATGGAGTATTACGTTCAAAGAGATCTGAGAAGTTTCAGAGGCTGCTTTCGAATTTTTTGCAGTAACTCGTTATCGATAAACAATTGCTGGGTAATGAGGTAATGTCCTGAACCTTAAAGGGAAGGGCTCTCACTGCGGTGCAAATGTTGCAAGCAGTATGGGGTGATTGAACTGTGTATGGGGGTAATGTATTTTTTTACCACTTTTCTGCCCTTTGTTTCCGGTCTTTGCAGCGTAATAAAAGATGAGCAATGGGTGGAGAAAGTGTAGATGGGCAATTGTAGTAAGGGTTGTATTAGGTTTTGGGGATACTGAGCCACGGAATGTAAATAGAAGGACTCTCCTAGTTCATTGATTCACCGTTTTGTTAAATCCATTTTTGGGTTGTATTTGTATCTCCTCTTCAGTAATTGCGAAGCTGTCGTTCACTTTCAAAGCATTTCACTACCTTCGCAATAAGAACGGAATCAACCATTAAAGTTTAATTAAATTTATTTTTTATACTTAAAATTCATATTTGCTCTTATTTAATCCAGATTTTTAATTCAATCCTTTACTTATTTTTTTATTTATCATAATTAATTGTGTATCTCAATCGATATCATGAAATTACTAAAATTGTTATTTAATTGAACATTTTTGCTATAGCCACACAAAATTTTTACTAAATCCACACCATATTAATTGTGTCTCTAAACTCGTGAAAATGGGTTATAAAAGCGGTAAGGGTGTAGGGTTGTGCAAACGGCCTGAATTGGATGTCCTGGTTCGGTAAGTGTGTAGGATTGTGCAAACGGCCTGAATTGGATGTTTTGGTCCAGAATTCAGGCAAACCACGGCCTTAATTGGATGTCCCGGTCCGGAATTCAGGCAAACCTGGACTGTAGACCAACATGGGACTAAACCTGTACGTTCTTGAGGGGATTGAATGATTGCTTTCAATGAGACCGTGTTAAGGTTGTTGAAAATTTCCGAAAAGAATGTCATGTCATTATATTTACCTATAATTTATCATTTTCCCTATATGAGTTGATTGATATCATGTTTCTTGATGACAAGACTTCATCAAGACTCCATGTTAGTACTATATACTAGGGTGTCGATACTTTATTTTTTTAATGACAAGACGTCATGTTAGTGTTATCCATGTTGTATTCAACCTCAATCTCGAGGCTTATTCACCTTCATAATTATTTTCTCGTTTTGTTTATTCTAGTACTTATCACTCCATTTTTCACCATATTTTCAACTAGTTTCTTATGAAAATGTAACTCTCAAAAAACTAAAAACAAGTTTCCTATCTAATTTCTTTTAAAATGATAAAATTTTCCAAACATTTAAAAATTTTCAAATAGATTAATATTGTAAATATTCAAATAAATGTCAAAAAAAGTTTTAATGAATTTTTTTTATTGAATTTATTTAATAATAATAATAATTTTTTTATTGGTAAATTTTGTAGATTATTCATGATTCATATAAATCAAAATTAACTATAGAAGTTAAAGTTATACAAAACTATAAGATCTGATTTAGTATACGTATATATAGTGTTCAACTACTTATTTTGATTTGGGCTCCGTGGATCGATCGAGGATATTGTGGTTTGTGGGGTCCATTTTTTTGGATCTTCATTGGTGGCTTGCTTCTTTGCCTATTCGGTTTCGAGGTTTTGTTTTATACTCAGCTGTATGGAGGCTTATTATTTTGCTTTTGTGGTCTCTACAACCCTGTCTTGGGCCCTTCAAAATCACATTTTGCTGGACTATGGAGTTGTTGATATGGGATGTGAGTTTTATGGAGTGTTGGACAATCTTCATGCTTCTATTCCTAGTTTCAATATTTTTATTTTACTACCAAGAATACCGTCCCCCTAAAGCTCAATATGTTTTGGCGCATACTCTTTTCGGTAAGACCGTGCAGGTTATGGAAGTGTCTTTTGAGTTGACCCTTAGTAAAAAGCGGTTTTCAAGTGTCTACTATCAGTGCATTGTCAAGTTTTCCTTCTTGTCACACCCATTGATGTGTTTGGGCAATGTATGTCTCCAGTTGAGTATCTCACGATCCATAAGTATTGTCTAATGATTCCTCTGTTTCCGATTGATGAGATTATACTATGCCCAATTGTCAAAGGTTTTTGGATATTTTTGGGGAGCATGTTGTTCATTGTAAATAACTCTCTAGCTTCAAATATAAGCATGATATGGTTCATGATGTTTTATGTGGCATGTTTAGGAGAGGAAAATTTTCGACTAAGAAGGGCGCATGTGACCTTCTTGACTAATCCGTGTGAGGGGAGATCTATGTTGAGGTCGGTGGAGGTGTTTGTGTTTGGATGAGTGGGTGGAAAACATGCTTTTATTAATTTGAATGCGTCTCCCCTCTGATTTGTTTAGGTAGCGAGTTTTTTGTTGTGGGTAAGACCACTAGTACATGTACCCTTATTTATCACATTTGTATGGTGGCCGTTTGATAAAAAAATGTAATGGAAAGACCTATAATGGCGTTTATTGAAATAAGCGTCATGAAATTTGCTAATGTGAAATATCTATGGCGTTTGACAAAAACCATGAATTTTACGGCGTTTTCAATTAGAGATATGCCACACATAACCAGGAGAGTCATGCATAAAGCTAAATACACCACATGCACGACTATATTTCATATTAAAAAACAAACAATTATAATTCTTCTATTGTGGCACACGTGCAGTAGCCTTGCTTTTCTTTTTTTTTTTAAAAGCTAAAACATACGAAAGATAAAAAGAGGAACCCATCGTATCAAAAGAGACATGGTGAACAACTTAACATCGTCACTTCAAACATACATGCATCTTAGTTTTTCCACTCAACCATGTAGCTAGACTTGCTTTTCTTTTCCTTACAATTAAAGTGCTTGAAACACTCACATTTACTTGGTTGATGTGAGAATAACTTTGCTAGTATACATGAGTATTAGTAATTTTAATATACCTGAAATTAAGTAACCAGATCATAAGCCGACGGACTCGTTTGATTGATAACTCTATAACCACTAGTATAATTACCCTTATCTATGACGTTTGTACGACAACGTTTGATAAAAAAAGTCATGAAAATACCTATGATGACGTTTATTAAAATAAACATCATGAAATTTGATAATGTGGAATATCTATGGCGTTTTGACAAACACCGTGAATTTTACGACGTTTTCAATTAGAGATCTGCCACACACAACCAGAAGAGCCATGCATAAAGCTAAATACACCAATCGACTAAATTTCATATTTAAAAAAACAATTATAATTCGTTTATTGTGACATACATGCAGTGATCTTGCTTTTCTTTTTTAAGTTCAAACTTAGGGTCTGTTTACTTGCATATTTATTTATTTTCGGGTTTATAAACTAAATGAGTTTATACGGGTTTATAGTTTATTTTTGGGTTTATTTCTCAATGGGTTTATATATATAAATCATATAAGGTTGTTTACTTGTAGTTTATTTTTTGGGTTTATTTTTGTGCAAAACACATTTATGCCCCTAAAAAAATCAAAGAACGACGGGGAATACATAGAGATGAACAAAGAATATCGGTTTGGAAAAACACAAGGCTAAAATCGGGTTCTAAAGAAAAATAAACCCATCCCAACAAAGATAACCTTGCTCAGATCGGTTTATTTTTGAGTGGTTTATAAACCCGAATAAACCCATAGAGAATTAAACCAATCTCCAAATAAACAGACACAAAAATTAAACCCAGAGTTTATAAACTAAATGAAACAAAAATAAACTACAAGTAAACGTGTCCTTAATCAATATAAAAAAAACCCCAACGCATCAGAAAGAGACACAGTAAACAAGTGAACATTGTCACTTCAAACATATATTCATCTTAATTGTTCCACTCAACCATATAACTAGCTTATTTTTCTTTTCCTTACAATTAAAGTGTCTAGAGCATTCACATTGACTTAGTTAATGTGAAATCACTTTACTTCAAACACATGAACAAATGCACGATATTTACGGTTTTCGGATCCGTCACGGTTCCGAAAACCGTAACCGTAGAATATTAAACCCTACAAATCCTTCCCCTTTTTTCCTACGGTCACGGTTTTCGGAACCATGCCGGTTCCGAAAACCGTAAACGTCGTGCACTTATGAATTATTCCGCCGTGCCTTTAAAATCGTCCTTTATATATTTGTTGAGGAAGAAATATTTAAAATTCTTTTTAAGTTATAACATTCTGCAGGGCTAAACCAACGTAACTTCGGAGTTTTTCTTTTCAAAAAAGCAGAGGGGGTTCACGGTTCACCCAATCTCTCTCGTCTAGTCGTCCGTCCCTCCATTGTGAAGTAGACAGATAAGAAGTACTTGAGGCCTTTAAAAAACTTGAGCAAAATCAACAATCCTTGCAACTCCAAGGAAACTAGTTGGATGGGCATGGCGCACCCAGGAGTGCTGGCACTCTCAGCGACACCCATATCCATTGATACGCAGTCCAGGGTACGTCCTAAATTCACCCCTTGTTGCTCTTTACCCTCCTCCGCTACTTCAGTTGCTACTAATGGGGACAACACAAGCGGAGAAGAATCCATCCCTAACCCGATAAGGTTCAACTATAGCAGGGCATCTCCTTCTGTGAGATGGCCCAATTTGAAGCTCGCTGATGAATTCTCTCACCAATCAACGCGTCAAAACCATTTAAATTTCACCCCTTCTCATCCGGCTGAGGATGAGATTAAAAATATTGGTGTTGACATTAGGGTTAAAGATGAAATTGTTGATGGGTTGAGATTGGAATCGGATTCAGTTGATGAAATTGAAGGTTTAGAGGTTTTAGGGACTAAGCCTAGTAGTAGCAGTAGCAGGAATATGACTAAGAAGATGAATAAATTGGCTCTAAAGAGGGCTAAGGATTGGAAAAAAAGGGTGCAAGTTATGACTGATAAGATTCTGGGTTTGACTCCGGAGGAGTTTGTGGCTGATGTCCTTGATCAGCGGTTTGTTCAGATGTCCCCCACTGATTATTGTTTCCTGGTGAAATGGGTGGGGAAATCGAGTTGGCAGCGGTCGTTGGAGGTTTACGAGTGGTTGAATCTCAGGCAATGGTATTCTCCAAATGCTAGAATGCTGGCTACAATACTGGCTGTGCTTGGAAAGGCAAACCAGGAATCTTTGGCCGTTGAGCTTTTTGTGAGAGCCGAGCCTTCTGTTGGGATTACTATTCAGGTTTATAATGCTATGATGGGTGTCTATGCGAGGAATGGTAGGTTTACAAAGGTTCAAGAATTGCTGGATTTGATGAAAGAACGTGGCTGTGAACCCGATCTTGTGAGTTTCAACACGTTAATAAATGCTCGTTTGAGGTCAGCACCGCCTTTAGAACCAAATTTGGCTACTCAGCTTCTTGATGATGTGAGAAGGGCGGGCGTTAGACCGGATATAATCACGTATAATACCCTAATCAGTGCTTGCTCGCGTGATTCCAATTTACAGGAAGCAATCAAAGTTTATAGTGACATGGAAGCTCATAACTGTCAACCTGATCTTTGGACTTATAATGCAATGATTTCGGTATTTGGGAGATGTGGTCGGGCTCACGAAGCTGAGAGGCTTCTTAGAGAATTGGAGTCCAAAGGTTTTGTACCAGATGCTGTTACATATAACTCGCTTCTGTATGCATTTTCAAGAGAAGGGAATGTGGACAAGGTTGAGGACATCTGTGCTGAGATGGTGAAAAGGGGTTTCGGGAAGGATGAGATGACTTACAACACTATTATTCACATGTATGGTAAATTGGGTCAACATGATTTAGCTTTTCAAGTATATAGGGATATGAAATTATCAGGGAGGACTCCTGATTCTGTTACTTACACCGTCCTGATTGATTATTTAGGAAAAGCAAATAAAATGCCGGAGGCTGAAATTGTGATGAAGGAGATGATGGACAGTGGAGTTAAACCCACTTTACGCACATTTAGTGCTTTGATATGTGGGTATGGCAAAGCAGGGAATCTAATAAAGGCAGAAGAAACATTTGATTGCATGCTGAAATCGGGTATCAGGCCAGATCGGTTAGCATATTTTGTCATGATGGATATTTTTCTCAGATTTTGTGAAACAAGAAAAGCAATGTTGTTATACAGGGACATGCTTTGCAATGGATTTGTGCCCGATTACAACCTTTATTTGACTTTGGTTCAGGCTCTGCATAAGGATAGCAAAGAAGTTGATCTTCAGAAGGTGATCCTTGATATGGAGAAACTTTGTGGCATGAAGCCACTTCAAATTTCTTCCATCCTCATTCAAGGGGAATGTTATGCTGCTGCGGATAACATGGTGAGATCGGCCGTTGCACAGGGATATGATATGGACCGAGAGGATGTACTTCCTATCCTGAGCTCATATAGTTCATCTGGTTGTCACTCAGAGGCCCAGGCACTGGTTGATTTTCTTGGGGAGCACGCATCGGTCCCTTATCCATATGTCGAAGAAGCTAAGATTGTTGTGCTTTGCAAGGCTAATCAACCTGATGAGGCTCTGAAACAGTATGCAGAAGTTACGGGATTCGGTTTGTACAGTGGGAGTTGTTTAATGTATGAAGCTTTAATTAAGTGCTGCAAGGAATCTGAGCTGTTTGCCGAGGCATCTCAGGTGTTTTCAGATATGAGATTTTATGGTGTAGTGCCTTCCAAGGAGATCTACCATGATATGGTTTCCATATATTGCAAAATGAATTTTCCAGAAACATCTAAAGAGTTGCTTGATCAAGCTCAAAGTAAAGGGATTACATTTGATGATGTTGGCATATATGTCGGTCTTATTGAAGCCTATGGAAAGGTGAAGCAATTGCAGGATGCAGAGAGCCTGGTTGGTTGGTTGAGGCAGCAGTCTAAGGTTTTGGATCGGAAAGTCTGGAGCGCATTGATCCAAGCCTATGCTGCAAGTGGCTGCTATGAGCAAGCTAGAGCTGCTTTTAACACAATGATGAAAGACGGGCCTTTACCAACTGTGGATACAATTAACTCTCTAATGGAGGCACTGATAGTGGATGGAAGATTGAATGAGCTTTATGTAGTAATTCAAGAGCTGCAAGATATGGGCTTCAAGATTAGCAAAAGCACCATTCTTTTGACTCTTGATGCGTTTGCCCGGGCTGGAAATATATTCGAAGTGAAAAAGATATATCATGGGATGAAAGCTGCTGGTTACTTACCCACCATGCATCTTTACAAGGTTATTGTTGGCTTATTTTCCAGGGCTAAAAAGGTTAGAGATGTTGAGGCCATGGTTTTGGAGATGGAGGAAGCTGGATTAAAACCTGATCTTGTAGTATGGAATTCACTGCTCAAAATGTATACAGATATTGAAGATTACAGAAAGACTGCTGAAGTATACCAGAATATCTGCGAGGCTGGGATTAAACCAGATGAAAACACTTACAATACATTAATACTAATGTATTGTCGAGACCGTAGACCTGAAGAAGCTTTGTTGCTTATGCATGAAATGAGAAAGGTAGGTTTAGATCCGAAGTTGAACACATATAAAAGCTTGATTGCTGCGTGTGCCAAGCAGCAACTTACCTCACTAGCTGAGGAGTTATTTGATGAATTACGATCCAAAGGGTATAAATTGGACCGCTCCTTTTATCATATCATGATTAAAATGTACAGAGATTCTGGCAACCATAACAAAGCTGAAGCACAGCTTGTTTTTATGAAAGAAGTTGGTTTGGAGCCCACAATTGCAACAATGCATTTGCTAATGATGTCCTACAGCAGCTCAGGACAGCCCAAGGAAGCAGAAAAGATTCTTGATAATCTTAAATTAACAGGTCTAAGTGTTAACAGTTCACTGCCTTACAGTTCAGTTATTGATGCTTATTTGAAGAATGGAGATTACAGTTCTGGTATCCAAAAGCTTGTGGAGATGAAGAAAGAAGGTGTTGAGGCTGATCATAGAATTTGGACCTGCTTTATTCGTGCAGCCAGTTTATGCCAGAGCTCCAGCGAAGCTTTATTGCTTTTGGAAGCTCTCCGAGATTCTGGTTTTGATCTTGCAATAAGGTAAGGTGCCATAGTTATTGATCCTATTTTCCAATATCACAACACTTCCATGCAATTCTATCATATGTTTGTTCTATAATATCTTATATGCTGCCTTTGGCAGCCATGCATTTTTAATTTGAATCAAATCCTTGATACTTTATGTCTAATTCTATATAAACTATAGATGATGAGATGGCGTAATTTAAGTATTGTGAGCTATATCTTATATGCTGATTTTGCAACCATGCATTTTTTATTTGAATAAATCTTTGATACTTTATATGTTTAAAAAATCTATAGATGTTCAGATGGCCCAAGTAATGTGAACTGATATTTCCCACCACCAAGTTCCCTCCTCTCTCTTTTTCTATTTTCCTGATAAAAAAGTTGTTAAAAGCCAAAATTATTAAAAGAAATTGTATGATTTCCCAATCACAAGCATTGGAATTGAAATATAATATTTCACAACATATAGCTGGACATGATTTGTATAATTGTTTTCCAGGCTTTTATCAGAGAATTCAGAGTCATTAGTTGTAGAGGTTGAACGTTGGATGGAAAAGTTGGAGCCTGTAGAAGATAATGCTGCTTTAAACTTTGTGAATGCCGTGGAGGATCTGTTATGGTCATTTGAACTACGGGCCACTGCTTCATGGGTATTTCAACTGGCTGTGAAGAGAAGAATATACCGACATGATGTATTCAGGTAAGGCATAGCTCATCATGATAAAATTTTGGTCGTGCTTATCTAAACGTTCACTTTCACTTGTTATTGCACTTGTGCGTCTGTTATGTAACAACGTAGGTCTTGCAGGGTAGCTGAAAAGGACTGGGGTGCTGATCTCAGGAAGTTGTCCGCAGGTGCAGCTTTAGTTGCTGTTACATTATGGCTCGATCACATGCAGGCAAGTGTTGCAGCATGTATTAAAGCAATAGAATATCACTTTTACTAATAAAATTGCCCGTTTGTTTGGTCTTTCTAATCTATGCTGGAAACTATTCCCTACACTGAAATAGATAAACCCCGGAAAAAACGATTTTATCAAACTAAATATCAGAGAATCTACTCCAAATCGGGATTCTTAACTTACACTTAGCCTTAGGCCACAAGTAAGAAATAACTATATTAGTTAGTACAAAGCTCTTGAAAGCCTCCTCCACACTAACTCCTTAATGGCATTGTTTGTGGCCCAAGCCTATTTTCTTGCCATCTATATTTTGGTTGACCCTAAATCTAAATTTATGTAAATCGAATGACATAACTGTCTAATTATCCTGAACTGACTTGAAGAGTTTTCATTTTTTATGGTGGCAGGATGCATCGTTGGAGGGTTCTCCAGAGTCTCCAAAGTCTGTGGTTATAATAACTGGAGCCTCAGTATATAATAGAGTCTCTCTAAATGCCACAGTTAAGGCGTTCCTCTGGGAAATGGGATCCCCATTTTTGCCATGTCCTACACGAACTGGGGTCCTTGTGGCCAAGGCACATTCTTTACGCATGTGGTTGAAGGACTCTCCTTTTTGCTTTGATCTTGAGCTGAAAAATGCAACTTCCCTCCCGGACTCAAATTCTATGCAACTCATTGAAGGGTCATTTATAAGGAGTGGTCTTGTCCCTGCCTTCAATGACATCAAAGCAAGGCTTGGAGATGTTTGGCCTAAAAAGTTTGCGAGATTAGCTCTACTATCTGATGATAAGAGGGAAAAGGTCATCCAAGCAGACATAGAGGGTAGAAAGGAGAAATTGGAAAAAATGAAGAAAAGGGCTGAAGAGCAGACAAAATTCTTGAAGAAGCGAAAATTAAGTATCAAGAGGAGACATTTGACGTCAAATCCAGGAGTTTCTTCAATGAGATAGGAATTATAGAATTGCGATGCAGGTGATGCTAATTATCACAGCACACGAAGTGATCTTGCACTCAAATTTTTTTGGAGTAGAAAGGAGGAAAATAAGTACATTCCACAAAGTATTAGGTACATTCTTTACTATCTGTGAAGTCAGGATGGTTCCTGATAGATATTTTGCTTTGATCTTTACACTGCTTATGCTAAACTTGCTCTCTTTTAGAAGGAAGAGACAATCAGGTCGTGCAATGCTCGAATGGTAGCCTGTGATGTCATGGAAACTTGAAACTTGAGCGACTTCACTCATGAAGGTAATACTTTGAATCTAACCAGTTCATAAAAAATCACCGTTTTTAAAGTTTTTGTCACTGACTTGATTGATCTACTCTCTGTAGAGCAAATACATAAGTTATATCCTTTAGATGAATCTGAATGCTCTTTTTTTTCTTTTTGTTCTTTCTCCATTCTATTGAAGAAGTTTGACTGATTGAAACCATGAACTGCAGGTAGAGGACAATAAGATCGATATTGGATTGTAATAGGAACAGAACAGTCATATTGTTGAAGAACTGCTGATAGGTACCTCAAAGGACTTGCCAACCTCCAACTATGTGCGCCTAATATATATATCCATGTAATGAACTGAAGCCTTTTTGCGAAGACAACTCCAGTAAACTCGAACTGAATTCGGAAACCAGACTATGTTAAAAACAGTCAATGGCTTAAATTTAACCCTGTAAAGTTATGTAGAGCTAGAGTTATCTGCATCGTATTACACAGATACTTGTATGCGGAAAGAATCATGTTTTGCATGCAATTGTGCCGTATCCTACTGTACATTTGTTGTAAATTTGGTAAATAGAGAATGAAATTGGATATTTCCTTGTTTTAGAATTTAGGTAAGTCAACTGAAGTAAAAACGCTGATGATGGGAGCTGATAATGTCATTATTTCATTTGTATTTGTTGATAATGTGGTGTGTCACAATTGAGATCGAAAACACATCGAGCATATGAAGCTCTGCTAAAAACATATTGGAGCCAGACAAGTTAACAAGTGAGATGAGCTGCAGCAACCTTATCTTGTTTTTCCAATATCCAATATATAAGGTTGTTCTCATGATTGATGTTAGTGTTGTATCGAGATAGTTTCTTCACAATCAAACACACATTCGGTCTCGAAAATTGGAGGTACTAAAGAGCAAAGGAACATTCGGTTGATCAAGCAAGCATTTTTTTTTTTTCTCTGCACAGATGTAAAAATATCTCCGGTGTTATACATGTAGATATAAAACGACGTCGTCCGGTGGTGAATTGAAGAGTAGATTAGTTCAACATCCGTGGCGTAGGGAGTTTAGCAGGTTTATCCCGCCATGAACACTCTATCTTTCCTCTCCAACCCTCTCAACTCTGCCCTTCTCTCTCCTTCTTCCAGTCGCAGCAAAATCCTCGTCCCCTTCTCCAGGTCAGGGTTTCAACAGCCCCAATCATTTCACAAGCAAACTCAACTTCCTATCCGTTTCCGATTATCCTTCAGTTCACCGGTCCCAAACTTTTCCGCCGTTACAGAGAACCAACTTCTTGACGCCGACGAAGATGATGACGATGAAGAAGACGAAGATGACGAAGCCGCAGAAGAGTATGATCACGACCCCGTATTGGATGCCGCCGAGGAACAGGAGCAGTCGGAGGATGAGGAACTCGAAACCTCCTCCGACGAGCTAAACACGGCGTTTCAGAGCCCCGAGACAAAGTTCCAGAGAGTCCAAAAGCTCTGTAACGAGGTCAGGGAGTTTGGCGAGGATATCATCGACGCCAACGAGCTCGCTTCCTTGTACGATTTCCGGATCGATAAATTTCAGGTGAGACAATTCCCCTCCGCCTCCCTCCATTTGTTTGTAGCTTCATTTTCTTATAGTTCATTTTTCTTTATGAGTAGCGTTTGGCGATAAAAGCATTTTTGAGAGGTTCGTCGGTGGTGGTTTCGGCGCCTACGAGTAGTGGCAAGACCTTGATTGCTGAGTCTGCTGCCGCTGCCACAATTGCTAAAGGAAGGAGGTTGTTCTATACAACTCCGCTAAAGGCATTGTCGAATCAGAAATTTCGTGAATTTAGGTAATGTGGCCGCTTTCTTTTCTTCATGAGAATGTTAAGATTGCCAATTACTTTGGTGTGAAAATTTTGAAATAAAATTGTGAGATAGGAACTTATGATATTATTGTGCTCACTAGGTGAATTTCTTGTTACCTTGTTGTAGGCAGACATTCGGTGATGGCAATGTTGGACTTCTGACAGGAGATTCTGCTGTCAATAAGGATGCTCAAGTCTTGATCATGACGACTGAGATTCTAAGAAACATGTTGTATCAGAGGTACATAATCATGTCAATGCACAGTTTTTCACTTGGATAAAATTTGAATGTATAGATTTTTTTCATTTTGTAATTGTGTTTGCAAGAAGAATCATAGACAGTCTGGAACACACTCTACTTGTGACCTTTGTGCAAACAGTATCTAACATTAATTTTAGTCAAGTATGATTTACTCAAAAGGTCCTCCAAATTTGAATATATAGTTTATTGAAGTAGCGAGCGTAAAGATTTGTTCTGCTGATATTTCTCTTGCAGTGTTGGAATGATCTCGTCTGGAAGTGGACTTTTCGATGTTGATGCTATAGTCTTAGATGAAGTACATTACTTAAGTGATATATCTCGTGGTACAGTTTGGGAGGAAATTGTATGCGTACCTTCCCTTTTTCTCGTTGTATACATCTCTAGCTGGATGATTTTGTTTTGAATTGTACTTATAAGATTTTGTTTAGGTTATCTATTGCCCCAAAGAAGTTCAACTTATTTGTTTGTCAGCTACTGTCGCAAATCCTGATGAGTTGGCAGGGTGGATTGGCCAGGTACTGTTTTTTTGCTCGAGTTGCGAGTCCTACAAAAAACCTTACTATGTATTGCCAGATAATAGTATGTCAATCCGTTTCCTTTTTTGATTTAGATTCACGGTACAACAGAATTGGTTACATCAACAAGACGTCCCGTTCCTTTGACATGGCATTTTTCAACAAAGACTTCTCTGTTTCCACTTCTTGACGAGAATGGAAAAACTATGAATAGGTAGTCACTTCACTTCTGCAGTTGTGATTTTTGGTCTTATTAAATGTTGGGAAAATTTGTTGTAGGTTTGAAGTTGTCTTGGTGCTGATAGTTTATGTCATTATCTTATTTCTGACTTGGATGTTATATGCTTTTTCCCATATTTTTCTGGTGGAAGGAAAAAGATGTTTGTCCTCTCCCACAAATCATCGATTACTTTTAGAATCATCAAACACTTCTTAAAATCATCTTTGATTGTTTTCATTTGAGAACAAAATGGAACTATCTTGAGGAAGAAATCACCATACCCTCTTAAATATGGTAAGGAGAGGAATAGTTCATAGTCAACTGATTAAATGTGAGCCTAACTGATTCATTTTTCATAGTGGTATTATGGTATATCTGCACAAATTAATGACATATTAGCTGTGTTGAATCTTACATAACTAATTAAGTAATTAGTAGTCTAGTTTCATGAAATGTACCTCTGCCAAGTACTGTTACTTGGTCCCTTTCCCTTCCAAAAGTTTTATTGTTTCTTCCAGTTACTCAATCACACCATTACAAATCATGCATGGATCTCTCACAAATCTATTGGTCCGTTCCCCTGAAATTTGCGTTGCCTTTTTCTTTATCCGAAGAGTTATTCTTATCAAGCATTCAATTTCCCCCTTTTTGTTTTAATAAGTTTTCCTTCACGAATTGACTTTATTCTTCTCATGTAAACAGGAATCTTTCTCTAAACAACTTGCAGCTTTATTCTTTAGGAGGTAATTCCAGTAAGGATGTTGGCCTCAAGAGGAGAAGTACTAAAAGGCGTCAAAGTGATGAGATCTATGATGACATCTATTCTGAGTATGGAATGATGTCTGGAAGGTCTTCTCTTTCCAAAAATGACATGAATTTGATGCGTCGTTCTCAAGTATGGACCTAATGTTAGTGATCACTTGTTTCCTCGTCATTTACTAATATACTGATCACTACAGTATTCAGAATTCCTACCCTCTGTTTACCATATTCAAGTTTGCATGTGGCAATTGCTTATACTTTTAGGTTCCACAAATTGGAGATACACTATTGCATCTTAGGGGAAGAGACATGCTGCCAGCGATTTGGTTTATTTTCAGCAGAAAAGGATGTGATGCAGCTGTCCAGTATGTTGAAGATTCTAAGCTTCTAGATGAATGCGAGACAAGTGAAGTTGAATTGGCACTGAAACGGTTCCGGATACAGTATCCTGATGCTGTTAGGGAGTCTGCTGTGAAGGGTCTTTTACATGGTGTTGCGGCACACCATGCTGGCTGTCTCCCTCTTTGGAAATCTTTCATAGAGGATCTTTTTCAGCAAGGACTAGTCAAGGTGGTTTTTGCAACAGAAACACTTGCTGCAGGTATAAATATGCCTGCAAGGACAGCTGTTATTTCGTCTCTAAGCAAAAGGGGTGAAAGTGGCCGTGTCCAATTGAGATCAAGTGAGCTGCTTCAGATGGCTGGACGTGCTGGACGCAGAGGTATTGATGAAAAGGGTAATGTGGTGCTCATTCAGAGTCCCTATGAAGGTGCAGAAGAGTGCTGCAAGCTTCTCTTTGCAGGAGTAGAACCTCTTGTTTCACAGTTCACTGCTTCTTATGGGATGGTTTTAAATCTTCTTGCGGTATATAAGTTTATGTCTCATCCGTGTTTATCTCGTTTGATCCGTGTATTTTGATATTAAACTGTTCTCCTTTACAGGGTTCCAAAATTACTCGTAAAACAAATGAAGAACAAGGCATCAAGGTCTCCGGTCGAACTTTAGAAGAAGCAAGGAAGCTGGTTG
The DNA here is from genome assembly GCA_002319775.1 of Fagopyrum tataricum. Classification (NCBI taxonomy): domain Eukaryota; kingdom Viridiplantae; phylum Streptophyta; class Magnoliopsida; order Caryophyllales; family Polygonaceae; genus Fagopyrum; species Fagopyrum tataricum. The sequence continues at coordinate 53,813,297 of CM008282.1, read as the reverse complement.
AGAAAAGTTTTGGTAACTATCTTGGGAGCAGTGTTATGATTGCTTCAAAAGAAGAACTTGATAGGATTCAGAAAGAAATAGCAAAGTTGACTTCAGAAATTAGTGATGATGCTATTGATAAAAAGAGCAGGATGATGTTGTCAGCGACCGCATACAAGGAGATGGCAGCGTTACAGGAGGCCCTAAGGGTATGATATTCAAACTTGCTTCCCTTCCACCTAAATTACAGATTCAATGCAGTATGCACCGAGCAATCTCTCCCTTATTCCCTCTTAGTACAAGTATGCTGGTTGTTAGAGCTATGGTCACGAAAATCCTTGTATACACTAAAGTCTTTGTGAGTCTTCTTTTCATGTCTGTCGTGTCTTTACAGATTGAAAAGCGGATAAGGAGTGAGTTGCGGAGAAGGATGGAACTAGAGAGAATGTCTTCTATCATACCTCTGATGAAAGAGTTGGGAGATGGAAATTTACCTTTTATTTGTTTGAATTACAAAGACACGGATGGTATCGAACACTTGGTCCCAGCTGTGTATTTGGCCAAGATTGATGCACTTGATGGTTCTAAAATTAAGAACGCTGTAAGTTCTCAAGTTTTTTCTTAGCATTCTTCCTCTGTTGTGATACGTGATTAAAAGCATTGAGCTGTTTCAACAAAGTCATTATCCCACCTAGCAAATACTAATTAATGGAGTAACTAGTTTACTAGACTTATTTTTCTGGTGTATTCTTTCTCTGTTTTGAAAGCTTTTTCTTATGTGGTTGTAAATTCATTTCCTTAACTATAGTGAGATACTTAGTCTTCCTGTGGTTGACAAGTTTTACAAATAACATCTCTTATAACTGTGGTCTTTGGGCTCAGCTGGTGAGAAGGTTCAGTTAGGCATTCTCAATTTGTTCCTAGTGAATTCGGTCACTAATCCATGATTCCATACTGAGAAAAAACTTCTGCACTTTTAATGATTGCTGGAGGCTGGAATGATTTTTAACCCTTTTTTTTTTTGTTGACTTAGTTTCAAATGGCGTGGAGTATGGAAAAATATCGTTGTTTTATACTAGTACATTCTCTGCATTACATTTTGACTCTCCTAACTTCTTGTTTTGCTTTTTTATTAGGCATGAATTCGTATGGGCTTTAATGTCTTTTCTGGTTACAGGTTCTTTCCAATGAAGGCTTCAGATTGAGTATACCGGAACCAGATCCCAAAACTGTAGATGACAACACAACACTTGATTTTGTTCCATCTTATCACGTGGCTCTTGGTTCTGACAATTCTTGGTATATCTTTACTGAAAAGTGGATCAGAACAGTTTATAAGACAGGTTTTCCAAATGTTTCCTTGAGTAAAAATGATCCTTTACCTGAGGAAATAATGAGAATGCTTCTGGATAAGGAGGAAATGAAATGGGAAAAACTTTCTAATAGTGAACTTGGTGGTTTATGGCACATCGACGGATCTCTTGAGACATGGTCCTGGAGTTTGAATGTACCAATGTTGAGCAGCCTGTCTGAAGAAGATGAGGTAGTTTATTTGCTAAGGTTTTTATGCATCTTTTTCCTGTTAGATTTGTTTTAGGTGTTTGTAAGACATTAGTATCGGCAATTTCTTTTGTTCAAGTTGATGCAATATATTTGGATGTGTTTGGTTGTTTTGATGAGTTTGTAGGAACTAGTTTTCTTTTGCAACTTGCCTTCTTTTCTTAGTTGAAACCATTCAGTCAGTTATTAGAGAAGAGGTGCTAAATTCTCAGGACGCGCTGTTATAATTTTAGGTACAGGAATTGTCGCAAGCATACTTTGATGCAGTAGACCGTTATAAAGATCAGAGAAATAAAGTATCACGGTTGAAGAAAAAGATAGCCCGCACTGAAGGATTTAGAGAATACAAGAAGATTGTTGATATGGCTAAGTTTTCTGAGGAAAAGATTAGACGCTTGAAGACCAAATCAAATCGTCTAATTAATCGAATAGAGCAGATTGAGCCATCAGGCTGGAAGGAGTTTCTACAGGTAATGCTTTAGTTTACTATTTTATTGGCCACAATGCTGATGGATTGCACTGAACTATTGCTGAAAATTTTGAAAATGATGAGATTCATTAGTTGATTATTTCACTCAGCTTTTCTAATGTCACTCCCGGATACCATCAATATTTTTAGCTCTACACATTGGACTTAGAATAAATGATCCATTTAATCTGAATCAGGTCAGCACTGTGATACATGAAACTAGGGCGTTGGACATCAATACCAATCTCATATTTCCCCTTGGTGAAACGGCATCTGCAATTCGAGGGGAAAATGAGCTCTGGCTGGCAATGGTTCTTAGGAACAAAGTCTTGGTTAATCTCAAGCCTCCACAACTTGCTGCTGTTTGTGGCAGTCTGGTATGTGAAGGAATAAAGATTCGTCCTTCCAAAAATAACAGGTATCATACTATTGCGCTCATGCAAAGTTAATATAAAGTGTTCCCCTTCAATATCTGAATTTATGTCTTGATGTCAACACCTGAATCTGCATGAGCGTGTTATTTTATATCATATTTCTTTTTCCGAGTTGGTAGATATGTTTGATATCAGGGATGCCGTCATATACCACTTCTAAATACCTGAAATTTATTCATACTTGTACCCTGAAGCTTTTGTTATGCTATCCCTCCTGTTGTATCTTTAAAGCTTGACTAAATCCAATAAAAGAACTAGAATATCCTATTTATAATTTAAAAGAAAAAAACACAATGGTGTTTTTTGTGATGTAAACATTATTGCAACTCAATGAAAATCATGCAATCATGTTTGCAATTGTAGACATGCAAAACAACGGTTTCAGTTCAAACCTGGGCCATATTTTTTAGTGCTCTATAGCATTCTGTTTACTGCTGCAGTTTTATATACGAAGCCTCACCAGCTGTGATCAAGATTATTAACTTATTGGAAGAGCAGAAAGAATATCTCATGGATATTCAAGAACAGCACGGTGTAAGAGTAAGTTCATAAACATCACAAACTATTTCATTTTGTAGTAGTCAACTTCTTGGGTGATTCATTTATATGTTCGTATATGCAAATAGATATCCTGCTGTTTGGATAGCCAATTTTCTGGTATGGTTGAGGCCTGGGCATCCGGTCTAACATGGCGTGAAATCATGATGGACTGTGCAATGGATGAAGGAGATCTTGCTCGCCTATTACGCAGGACCATTGACTTGTTAGCTCAGGTATGAAAAATCTCATATTTTGAAAACAGTGACCATAAGTGAGCTGATATCCTTGTTTATGGCTGCAGATTCCAAAATTGCCTGATATTGACGCGGAACTGCAAAGAAATGCGATTGCAGCATCTAATGTCATGGACCGTGTGCCCATAAGCGAGCTGGCTGGCTGATATAATACCAATTCATGTAACATTGCATTCTGCAACTGAGCTGATGTTAGGAAATAGTTGATCAACCATCCAAAAAAGAAAACAAAAGGAGTTTGTATATTATTTGCCGATACTAATTCAATTTGTGAATTTCAGCTTAGAAGCTATAATAGATGTTAAAAAATAGCCTGATGAAAGCACGTCCAGGTAAATTTCATCGCCCGTGCTTACTCTTCTTTTCTTTCTTTCTTTTTTTTGATAAGCAAAGAGATTTGACTATGTCAGTTGAGTATCGAGAGGTCGAAATCCGACAAACTGTTGTGTAAGTCAAAGGAACCAATAAAACAACATTAAGACACAACGAAACAACACTAAAAAACAAAAAGGGCAAAAGCGTCACAAAACACCGAGCGGTCAAACAAAAAAGAGGACGATAAAAGCTCGAAGACGACGGTGTCATGGAAAGAACAAAGGTTAACGAAACTGCTGTGGCATCTTGTCTCGGGAAAGCAGAACAATAGAATTCTTCATCTAGACGAGGTATCTTCTACCTTTCCCAGAACAATAGAATTCTTCATCTAGACGAGGTATCTTCTACCTCGGACACGATCACAATAGACATGATCAAACAGAGGCACTACAGTCTTGTCTAGATCAAACAGAGGCACTACAGTCTCATCCGAAACAATCGTTGACACCACACTAGACTCCCGTCATCGAGTTATTAGTGAAGGAGCCTAATTTTCTCTCTATTCCTTTTTTTAATCTTGTGTCTAATTATTGATGAAATAATTTTACATTCTGTATGGGCAAAATCATATACCTTGCCAAAATTGTACAGAGCAACAGAATTCCACTTTGTTTGCCACAAAATCAAAGCTTTTCCTATTTTTGGCTAACTAATCTTCTTCCCAAGTTCTCTAAACAACTCCTTTCATTTCCTCTTTGATCACATACTCCTCCATCATCCCTACCATGTCTCTCACCCATCTCTCCAAATCACAATTCCGCCATGCCGTCCGCCCACTCACCTCCCTCCACCGCCCCTTCTCCACCGCCGACGACACCACCACTCTCACAGTCGAAACAAGCGTTCCCTTCATCGGCCACCACCTCACCGACCTACCATCCCGATCAGTCGAAACCTCCCCAAAAGAACTAATGGCCTTTTTCCGACAAATGCACGTCATGCGTCGAATGGAAATCTCCGCAGATTCTCTCTACAAATCAAAACTCATCCGCGGCTTCTGTCACCTCTACGACGGCCAAGAAGCCGTCGCCATCGGAATGGAAGCCGCCATAACCAAACAAGATAACATCATCACAGCCTACCGTGATCATTGCACTTACCTCGCCCGTGGCGGGACCCTCCTCGAGGCTTTCTCTGAACTCATGGGTCGGAAAACCGGGTGTTCTTTTGGAAAAGGCGGGTCAATGCATTTTTATAAGCCCGAATCCGGGTTCTATGGCGGCCATGGAATTGTTGGAGCTCAAGTTCCGTTGGGTTGTGGGTTGGCTTTTGCTCAGAAGTATCTCAAGGAGGAGAAGGTCACATTTAGCCTTTATGGCGATGGTGCTGCAAATCAAGGACAATTGTTTGAGGCTCTTAATATGTCTGCTCTTTGGGATCTCCCTGCAATCTTCGTCTGCGAGAATAATCACTGTAAGACTTTTTTGGATAATTTGTTTATTGTTTGTGGGTGCTTACTGCTTAGATTGAAATAGGATTGTGTTCTTTGTTGAAAGATGGCATGGGGACGGCAGAATGGAGATCTTCCAAGAGTCCATCCTACTATAAACGTGGTGACTATGTTCCTGGATTGAAGGTATCCTCCATCATTTTGTTTACTTTAAGACTTGCATATAATTTGTTATAGAAGTTTTGATCTATATCCTATAATATAAGGTCCATGAACTACATTTTATTCTTCACTGGATTTTGCATGGCAACTTTATTGGACTGATGTGTTGGACTTCTGGCATAATGTCATTATTTATTAAGTTTTAGAAGCATCAGCCCAATATTTTGGTTCGGTTTGGTTCTTTGAGGATTACCAGTCTATTCCAGAAATGAACCATTTGCCTGAAGTTTCTACCATAATCAAATAGGAACACCACCTTTATCTATAAGTTTGAAGGCTTTGATATCAAGTTTCTAACTCGTAAAGAATCGTGTGCAACTATTCCCTTACGGGGGCTTTGCCTTCATATTCAGTTAGAGCATGTTTGTTATCATACCTAGATATCAGTATATCATCTATTGGTATCGTTATTGTGCATGAAATTGGTATTTACTAGAGAGAGTTTCAGAGAAAAAGAATAGAAGAGTGATGTAAAAAAAAATGCGATACCACTGGTTTTTGGAGTGTATCAAAAAGGAAGAAAAATTGTAATGGAAGTATATCATCATATCAAATTGATATTCATATACTTTTATACTACACACTAAGTATGAGTTTTTTATATCGATATATGATATCTAGATATAGATACCAAACATGTCCTTATATTCCTAATAGCTTCTTATGCTATATTTTGACATACCCTGACAGGTGTATGGAAGAAAAAAATGCTCTATTTTCGGTTATTGAAGTCGTTTTACATTGTGCAGGTTGATGGTATGGACGTCCTAGCAGTGAAACAAGCTTGCGGATTTGCGAAGGATCATGCTTTGAAAAATGGACCGATAGTGAGTTCTATTTGAATGTGGAATGAGTTTCTTTTCTGGCATTCTGACCTAATAATAATACTTGTTTTTGTCCTTAGATGCTGGAGATGGACACTTACAGATATCACGGGCATTCCATGTCTGATCCTGGTAGCACCTACCGTACACGTGATGAGATATCCGGAGTTCGACAGGAGCGTGATCCCATTGACAGAGTCAAGAAGCTCATACTAGCTCATGACATAGCTGATGAGAAGAGACTAAAGGTATATATATATCTTATAAGGCTCCATGATTGTGATTAGACAAACTGATAACCTCTTATCAATGCTTTTCACTTGCAGGAAATCGAAAAGGAAGCTAGGAAAGAAGTTGATCAAACTCTTGTTAAGGCCAAGGTAAACCAGTTGTTATTGTCGTTAGATTCGAACGTTGCTAGATTGATCATGAATCTCAATCGTCTGTCATTTATCCAGGAAAGTCCTGAACCTGATCCTTCAGTTCTATATAAAGATGTCTATGTCAAAGGTCTTGGAACTGAGGTACAACAATTAACCATAAACTTTTTATTTTTTAATTTTCTCTGCTGATATTTTTTTTTATCAAGGCTAATGAGTTACTTAAACTGGCTTATTGCAGAGCTTTGGAGCAGACAGGAAGCATTTCAGGACTACTCTTCCATAGGTGAGCTGGGGATTTAAAGTTTTAAACGGCTGAAATAGAGATATGTTAGAAAATTTTGCATTGTGCTGATTCCTTATAAAGATGTTTTAAAGTATGAATATGATTGCCATAATTCGTAGTGTTTAGTTGTTTTAGGCAATGAATAAGTTTGTAAGGAAGTTGTGCCCATGTCATAGCTAGGACTGTGTTGCTCATTTATGTTGAATCGCTTACTTCATATATGGGACAATGGAACAAAATTCGTCGGCTATTAGTAGTACATCAAGGAAGATGATTCAACCGATCTGAATTAGTAATTTGGATAAAATTGTCCCGCATCAATAATAAACGGGACCTAATTCAAATTCTAATATATAAGTTATGTAGTCTTCTCTTTATTCACATTCTAATATATAAACTTTGTGGCTACTTCTCTCATTGTGTAACTGTTTGTGTAATTACAATTTCGAAATTACTTGTGTAATTGCTTTATGTAATTACTATTTCGAAAGTGCTTGTGTAAATGATTTGAGTGAATGATAATGCGTTCTTCTTATGAGAATTTGTATTATTTTGAAATTGCTTGTGTACTATTTCGAAACTATTTGAGTACTTGCTCTTAGTTTTTTTAATATGTGTGTGTAATTACTATTTTAAAACTTCTTTTGTAATTGTTTTGGGTAAATGATAGCACATTTATCTTTTTTGGGGGTTTTCAAAACATTTTTTTTTAATTACTTGTGTAAAATATGGTTCTAATTTATTTGTCGTGTATAAGGTATAATTTTGTTGGAGAAAAGTTTTTGATAAAAGTTCGACCAAGTGTGGAGATAACCTGTTTTAGTTTTAATTGTTCAATAAAGTTAATCTTAATTCATAGTTTCTTATTATAGCCAAAAAGCTATGGGTGGGCACAAATAAACCCGCCAAGTAAGAAGCTATCACGGACGGGATATGAGCCTTAATTAACGTACATCTTCATCCTGCTAGGCTAGCTCGTTCCGTCCCTTATATAATAAATTGTTTAATTTATTATGATAAAAATAAGTAAAATGTTTAGTGATATAATTATATAGTTATGTTTACAAATTTAAAAAAAAACATGTTGGTCAAACCACAAAAAAATTGAAAAATGAAATAAATTCACTTAGATGTGTTTTATTACAGATATTTAGAAATTTAATTTAAATGTGATATGTTATTGTTTTTGCGTTTTAAGTACGATATATATAATTATTTTTATGAATAAATCTTAAAACTTAAACACATTAAATAAACTAATGGACCAGATTGGGGTCATCCGTCCCGGTCCCGACCACGATAGGACCTAGTAGGATTCAATCTAAAATACTCAAGACTCATCCCGATCTCATTCCATTTAAAGTAGTCAAGACGGTTATCCCACCCCCAAAAAAGCTAACCAAACGATGCAAAATTCGCGGAGGAACTCGAAGAATATGAAGAGAGAAAATTGACAAAGTTGCTCTAAGTCTATATTTTATAAGAGTGGAAATGTGTTTGGAATATGTGGTTTTTATTGTTTATTTTTTATATATTATAACCACATTTATCTTTATTGGACATAAAAATTGACGACCATAAGAAATATGTTAGAGTTTGCAAATCTATAAAATAAATAATTTTTTAATAAAGAGAAGCACGCACTAGGCTACACGCCGTCTAATAAGATCGTTGTTGACGGACAAACCGTCATGAAAATCGAGAAACAAAAAATATAAAGAAAAAACACAAAAATACAACAAGTAGAACCATATCAACAAAAAATCTTCAAGGTAAAGGAAAGCGAGTCAGTTTCTCTGGATAGCAAAGAGTATAATCTATAAAATAAATAATTAAAAAACATAAGAATATTTTGCACGGATTTTCTTTTTTACTTGTCCACCTGACACTTGGATGTGCTTGACATCGAATATTTATACAATCATACTCTCTTTTTCATAAATAAAATAAGTATAAGCCTTTGATTTTGGTGGAAAGTAGGAACTATAATGTATTTTTGTTAATGTGTCCATCCCACTTCAAATAATAATAACAAGTTGATAATGACAAAAAACTTGACAGCCCAGCGTCCAACTGTACTTCCTATTCTCAACATTATTACCATTTCTATCACCAACTTCAATATTTATTCAAAATTATGCACATTATAAACAAAATAAAAAAGCTGCACTGTTATCCAAATTCCAAACTGTCATTCTGGGTTTTTTATATATTAATTCAATTACCTCATTTTATTTTTGTCTTTTTCTTTGATTTTTTTTTGTTAGGGATGATTTCTAAATTTAATAATTACAGAGAAGTAATTCTGAAAACTGAAATAAATATTATAATTGGCAGAGCATCCAATGCAAATATGCAATATAACACACCTGCATTGCTACCTCTCCCACCGACAATTTTTACACATAAAATTGAAACTATATCCCTTCAAGTTACACAAATTTATCCTAAAAATTACCAAAAACTGCCTAACATTCAATTAAATACACAATACATGAAGTCAACATATAATATTCGAGTTAAAATAATGCGGTAGGTAATTAATTTGCTTATATTTGAATAGAATTTCAAAATTAATTTTAGCATTGTACCACTCAGTGTAGTATATATATTAATATATATGCGAACCCAAATGCATATGCACGCTCAGACATTCTGATGTACTTCTGACATAGATTTAAATTACAAAGTTATAACATTTAAGTTAGGGGCAAGTTTAAGTAATTGGAAAAGGAAAATAACCATCAAGGATACAAATATAGATAACAAAAGTTCTTTTATTTGGGTGAACAAACAAATACGGAGTATTTTTATGGGCTCTTTTACCTATATAATAAAAAAAATTAAAATAATTACTAAAGTGACACACCCTAAAACTATTTCACCAAAATAACAAATTTTTTGCGATGTGACAGGAGAAGATTGATGTTTTTTAATTTAATTATAAACACAGTTTAACCCCAGATTTTATATTTTAATATTATTAATCTTCTCCTAATTGTCTTTTATAAATTTCATGTAAGAGGGTAACAAAGTGCGTGCTTCTTTTTTTAAATTAAAATTTTTAGTTTTTATTTAATATATATATATATATATATATATATACTTATTTATCATTTGTTATATATTGATTATTATTTGTTAAATTTTAAAAAATAAAATTTTAATTAGTAAAAAAGGTATAATAAAAAGTTTGTTAATATAACTTTTTTAAGAAATGTTATTTTACACTTAAGAATTCATATTAATGAAAATTTATGATTGGTGATAATTCGAGAACCATGCTATAATTCCAAAATTTTGGTCAATGTCCGTCACAAAATATGTTATCAATGCGTCAACAAAGAACACAAAATTTATGCAAGAATCCTGAAGAGCAAGAAAACAATGAAAATATAAAGATGATGATTATGTGGACGTTGATTCGGATAATTTATTTTCGTCAATATGAATTCTTAAGACTTTGTAAAACAAATTATTCACATAACTAATATTGACGAGTTCCGAATTATACTTTTTTTCCCTATATTAAAACTTAAATTTTCCTAAAATTTATAACAAACAACAATAAAAACATCTAATAAATAGTGAAAATATTTTTTTTAAATTGAAAAAAGGACAAAAACTGAGTTTTATTTATTAAAGAAAAAGAGAGGTTTAGGAGGAGATTAGTAATATTAAAGGGTAAAGTGTGGTTTTAAACTTATAAATTGGTTTTATAATTCATCCGTACACAAAGTATATGTATCCTCCTGCAACATGTCAGAAAATTTGTTAATTTGGTAAAATAGTTTTAGGGTGTGTCGCTTTAGTAATTATTTTAAAATTTTTTATTATATAGGTAAAAGATCCATTTTTATGAGGGTAGTCTCGGAATTTTATTTTAAATGAGGTTATTTGAGATCATAAATTATTTTCGGTGTTTTTTTCAGGTGTTGTAATTTTCTTTTAATATATATATATATATATATATATATATATATATATATATATATATATATATATATATATATATATATATATATATATATATATATATATATATATATATATATATATATATATATATACACACGTCTCTTTCTTGACCGAAATCTTTGTTCCTTAAATAAAGACATTTAAAATTTGAACCAACTAATATTAAATAATATATGGTTATTGTGGTTCACTTTGTATTGAAGCAAATATATACAACTAATACAAGTGATTTTATTTATTAAAAAAAAAAAATCAAACTTGCTTTTTTTTGGAAAAAAAAATAAAATTGAAACCATTATTACTATTTAACAGCATAGAAGAAGGGTAAAATTGAATTGGGGGTTAATGGCATGCGTTGATGAGACATGAGATAATAGTGCGGGCCACAACAAAAGATTGGAAGCAGAAAAATTAAAGAGGGTAGGATTGGAAAATTGAAATTGAATGAATAAAATTGTACGTGTAGTGCATGCATGCTCAATTGCTCTAAGGGAATCTCACACAACTCTGACCATTCAATTCAACCCTACTTGCACATTTTAATTTTGGAAAATTTTGGACAGTGTCCATGTAGTTTGGAGTATTCCGGATTTTACCCACAAGTTTTTTTTAGTTCGGATGATACCCTTGTATTTTTATATTTTTCGGAAAATGTCCAATTTCATTTAAATTGCAAAGGGATGTCAATTTAAATTATTTTTAAAAAAAAACTTATGTGCAAAATATTTAGCCTATTTTATCTCCTTTTTTAAAAAGAAGTTCTTCTTATTCACAAAAAAATTAAATTAGTTAACATCCCTCTACGATATAAATGAAATTGGACATTTTCCGACAAATATTAAAACACATAGGCACCATCTAAACTAAAAAAAAATTATGGACAAAATCCAAAATATCATCCAAAATTTCCCTTTAATTTTTAATAGGCTCTGCACCCTTTTCCTTTCCTAATTTTACACTCACTCCTCAATCCTCACTGCCAAACAGCTCACACTCCTGCTTCTAAGTTTAGGGACAAGGTACGAGAAAGCTATGAACAATATTTGATATATAATCAAAACCAAACGTGAGTCATCATTCATCATTGTAAACGTTAGACAAGGTTTTATTCATAAGTGTACAAAATTTAAGTCATTTTGGGTGATAATATATAAGAGAATGAATCACAATCAGGTACGATGACTTTTGACAATTTATTTTTTTGTAAGCAAATTTGAAGTACATGTACCATCTTGTAAAATTAAAATGGATGTCATGGGTTATAACCTCACAGTGGGTCCCAATTTTAAATTGACCCCAATATCACATAGTATTTCAAGTTTAGAGCTTATTTCGGTGGCGGTTTGAGTTGTCCATCTATGAGGGGTTGTGGATTTGTGATCGATTTCTGACGACTCTTCTTCGAGTCCAAATATGAGGTGTCCATATTCGTTTCCCAGACTTCCATCATGTGCACTTTCCTTCGACGATGAGCTTTCTTTCTCTATTTTCCTGTGATTGGCTCGTTCTCCTTTTCATTGAAGATCTCTTTGATTCCAAGATAACCTATTTTACTTTTATGTAATTCTTTTGTTCTTTTTCACGATGGGTAGTCTGTCTATTGATTTATTTCGGCCTTTCGGTCTATTAAACTGCGTGTCGTCTAGTGCACCGAACCGCTTTCCTTAATAAAAAAAAGTTAAATAATCAAATTCAGTAGAGCCAAACCCGAATATTTTATATTATTTTTTCGTCAAATTATATAAGTAATTGATAGCCGTTGTTGGATGATATCATGCATATTATACATATAATTTAATATTATTTATTCATTTATTTTTGATCGAATTTAATATCATTTATTTAGTTATTGAATTGATAATCCAAACCTTATATCAATATTAAATTGTGACGATTTTGATAATGAATTACAAAACATTATAAACCCGGAGAATATGAATAAAATTAAGAAAATTGTTATACCAAAAAACGATATGCAAGACAGATTATATTGGAGATGTAGCACTAATGGATGGTTCACAACCAAGTCAACTGCAGATCTGATTGAGGAGGATCTGTATCGACCACCAATCATTCCTTGTGAATGGATATGAAAACTCGATACTCAACCAAAAATTAAAAAATTTCTTTGGAAAATCTTAAAAAAATGGAATCCCTACAAAAGCAAAATTAGACAAAAGAAGAATTGTCGTAACGAGACAACGTGAAATCTGCAACCACCACCTCGAGGACTTAATCCATTTGCTGATGGATTGTCCCTTTACCAAACAAATTGTTGCCAAAATTGATAGTTCAATACTAAACGAAATCAACACCATCAAAACGGAAAATAAAAAAGCTCATGAGCTTTTACATGAAATAAAAAAACAAAATTGGGGCAAACAAGGTTGCACGCCTTGCAACCATCTGGTGGAGCATTTGGTTTTTCAGAAACAAAATTATTTTTAATAATGAACGTAGTGGCTCCATTAACAAGGTCATATTTTTCGTCAAAAACCAAATTCATAATTGGAAAACCAACATAACTGACGACGACTACTACGATATAAAACCCAAAAATAATAATAAAAATAATTTGAATTTAAGGAAAAAACACAATATTAAGTGGGATAAACCAAACCATGGATTCTACAAATTGAATTTCGATGGTTCAAAACTTGATTCGGGTAACATCCATTGGGTTTGTTATTCGGAATCACAATGGAGAGGTCATTTGCCTTGATGCCAGAAAAAACAATTTTAACTCGGTATTAAAAGCTGAAGCTTATGCTCTCAAAGTTGGGTTACAAGAAGTAATAAGATTAAACATAAAAAAAGATTGAAATCGAAGGAGACAATTTGTGTGTTATTAAGGCACTCTAAGGTCTGTGGAGTTGCCATGAGATGTCGATTTGATTATTTTCGACTCTAGACTAGACCTTCTCTTATTTGACGAAGTCCATATCAGACATGTTTTCAGAGAAATTAACCGTGTTGCTGACCGTTTAACCCATTTGGGAATCTCGAACCCCAACACCAATTTTTCTTATGACCCCGAGCTTTGTATTCTCATCCGCAAGGATGCTTTTGGGTTGAACTACCTCTAGAAGGTAATCCAACTTAACCGCTTTCCGTTATTAAAAAAAAAAATTAAATTGTGAATCAGGCGAATTGATACTCAACTGCGGTCATTCTTAATTATTTTGGCGTTATTTAACATTTGACAATTTTTTTGTTGATAATAGTGTTTCGGATATTGGAGTGGGTAACATTATGTAAAATATAGATGGGTAGCTTGTTAATATACCCGAATTTAGCTAGATATGAACATAACTTAATGTTCATATCTGATTTAGTCTCTCGGTTAAACATTTGCGGATATTCGTTGATTTGCCACCTACATAGTATTATTTGAATATGGAAAGTAGAGTTTAGAGCATTCTTAAATAATAGTTAAGTTATTTTTATTTTAAGTTTGTTTTATAAAAATGCGAGGCTCGGCGAAACTTCTAGCTTGAATCCGGACTGGATTAAAATATTTTCCGGATTTATTGATCGGAAATCTTGGATCGGAGCTTTTTTTTCCTCACCCCTTGTACAAAGATTGTGTTCATAATCCTTTCGTAAGATTGAAATTTGCAGGTTTGCGGTTCCGTTTGATTTAACTATTGGCCAAATATATACTTGTATGATATACCCGCATTGTCCAAACATATATTCTATTTCACTGGGGTTACATATATTTTTCATCAACATGATAAATTTATTTATTTATATTTAGAAAAAAAAAGATCGATTTAAACATACTTAAAAAAAAAAGATTGAAAAATATGTACGTTATATACTACTTATGTTATAAATCAACAATGTTATAGTTGAGATAGATTGAATATTTTATTCTATTTTAGCATGCAAAAACTGTATTTTATTTAAATTTTTGGTTGTATATTATCATTAAGAAATTAAGTCGTATTTTACCCAAAAAATGAACAATCAATCTACACAAATCGAAACCATGCACACACAAGAATTTATTTATGATAATTTCAATTGTTTACCATATTTTTTTAAATTCTTTTGGATTGGTTAAAAAGGTAGTCTATTTTTTAAATGAATTATTTGTATATAAAGTGCTTAAGAATTATGATTTTTTAAAAATGAATAATGAACATAATCCGAAAGTTGATGAATGTGAACGTGTGTCCGGGATGGAATATACGTGGTTTCAGAGCTGTTCGGCGATCGCTAAAGTCTAAGACACTTGTTCACAAATATACAAATAAAACACTTTCAATGTAACAAATGCATGCAAATAAAACATGTGAGATAGGTAGTTGTGGCCATCGAAAAAACAAACAAATATTATTCTTTTTTAATTTGATTTTTCAACAGCGACACGTTAAATGCTAAATAATGCATAAAATATCAGATTATAAATTTAATATCTGGTTAGTTTTTATTAATGAGATACTTTTAATATGAAAGTACAAATATGAATTATTATATTTTAAAATGTTAGTTATCATTTAGCAAAATTTGTAAATATCTCATCCAAAATTTGTTGAGTTTAG
The DNA here is from genome assembly GCA_002319775.1 of Fagopyrum tataricum. Taxonomy (NCBI): domain Eukaryota; kingdom Viridiplantae; phylum Streptophyta; class Magnoliopsida; order Caryophyllales; family Polygonaceae; genus Fagopyrum; species Fagopyrum tataricum. The sequence continues at coordinate 53,798,056 of CM008282.1, read as the reverse complement.
TGAAGGTGTCAAAAAAGGAAAGATGAAGTTACATTTTTATTTGATGGTTTCAAATACAATATTTTCGATAAATTAATTTCTCATATCAAAGTAAGTTTGTAGTATACTTGAGCTATTTTATGAACGATTAGTTATAAACTTATTGTAGTTTTCTAAACGATTAATTGTTGTTCTATGAACTATAACATTGTTTTATGAATACTTACTTTTTAGCATTAGAAATTTAAATACGAACTTATTTCTAATATTATGGAATTATTAGTTGTTACAAGTAGAATGTAAACAAATGTATATATTATTGTAGACATTGATATTAGTTCATTTGTTTAAATTAAGGGAGTATCGTCGTAACGTCGGTACATATTATCTAGCTATGTTTTAACTTCACCGATTTCTTCATGATAGAGAACATCTAGTAAAATGGGCTTGGTTTATGACAATGTCAAAAATATGAAGTTAGTAACAAACTCATCACAACTAAATAAAAATAGGTTGCTTACGTTTTGTTTGATATGCTCAAAAAGTTTAGATTTTAAGTGTCAAATGACCAAGTAAACCAATATCAGAATATATACAGAATAAGACATATGAGACGAAATCATCTAAAAGAATAACTTTCTGTTTGGTTGTAACTCTGTAAACGGAATATAAACTAATCTAGTTCACATATGTACCTTGTTCATGGAATTATTTCGGTTGGTTTATGCAAAATGTACTTGATTCCCCCCTACTTTGTAACCATATAGGGTATTAAAACTAATCAAATTTTACTACAATTAGTTCACACCACAAGGAATGATTTCTAACAACTTCATGAACAAGGTTGTATGTATGGACTAGATTCATTTTCATTCCGTTTTCGTTTTCGGAGTTTAAACCAAACGGGCCCTAAGTATACAAACATCATGTGTTTAACTAAGATATAACGGAGGTAATAGTCTAATACCGTGTCTCCCTTGTGAATAACTATACATTTATGTAGGCCTGTACACTTTTGGGCCAGACCGAAAATTACGGTCCGGTTCGATCTGTACCGTAATTTACACTTTATAAATATTTTGAATAGAAATTCCATACGGTCCGGTCCGGTCCAAACCCGGACCGGACCGAATTTATTCCATACTAAAAAAAAATAAAAAATCAATACGATCCGTGATGGACCATTTCATTTTTGTATGAGACGTTCCGGTCCGGACGGTTTAAACAACCCTACATTTATAGCCATTAAGAGAAAAATGTGAACGTAGTACAACATAAAAATAAAAGAATCTAGAAGTGGGAAGTTCACAGCGCGTGGGACCCAGTAGTTGATATCAGCAGTCTACATCATCAAATCAACCTTCGATTTACAGCTGGCACGTCGCAATTGAGGAATTTAGCCTTTTTTATATAATTCTGTAACACTTGGCAGTTTTTGATTGGTTCTAGTCAACTTCCACGTCTACGTGAATTCTCTGGAAAGACGCCACCATATAGCCACCATATATACGTTGAACTTCAACTCCGTCATGGCATCGGCAGCCCCGCGCACAATTGCATGTGCTAATGCGCGCGGTCAGGTCAATTTGGTCACCCTCCAAAATTTTTTCATAGATTCCAAGCTTATTAATTAATTAGAAAATTAGAATATTCTAATATGATAAATCGTATGGGATTAACCACGCAAACGAATCCTAAACATACAAATGTTATTTTGTTTGCAACTTGAATATTATTTGGAGACCGCCTATCATCACATTTGTTTGACCATTTACCACACCCTATATATATAATATTTATATAAAAATCTTAAATTCAAGCTTATCGATAAGCCCTTTACAGGTTGATACAAGTATTTACACCTACTTGATAAATTAGACATATATAACTTAAAGGGTGATGTTATTACACGGTCTTAAAATTATCATGTATATAAAATAACTACGATACACTTTTCTTTTACACAAGTGCACTGCATCTAATCATGACGACCGATTACACTCCAATGCATGAGGTTAGGTGCAAACATAATGCTATTGTAGGCGGGAACGATCGTAAATTTGACCTATAAGTTCGAATGTTGCTTAAATGCTGAAGTGCACTCCGATTGTGCGTGACAACTTATAGTTTGACCTTATATTCGAATCTTAAAGGTTGATCGAGCTCTATAGTGATTACTAACAACTACTCGCACACATGAAGAGTGTACTTGCACTCCAGATCCCGTGCACAAAAAGTGTGTTTGTGCCTTAATCATCGAGCACAATCACAATATGATTGTTTTTTCTGTAAATGATAAATCGAGCATCGTCTGAGCTTCTCCCCTCCACTGACCGTTCCTCCTCTTTGGTTGTCCCCTTCGTAACTTTGTTGCACTTGTTCGTCTCTTCACTGTCTTTAGTTGTCTTCCTCCTCTACGGACTACGGCTTCTTCTTTTGCACTTGTTCGTCTTTGCCCGTCTTCTTCAAGGTCCACCTGGACTCCGCTTGACTCAGAGCCACAAAATTAAGAAGTGCGCTAGTGTAGAAAGGGAAAACAAAAAATATGGGACCCAACGGGCTGCCCGGGTCCGGGACGACGGATCCCAACATACTTGTCGGTCCGGAACCAGACTCAGCCAGCCTGCATAAACGGGCAAATTTCGAGTTAAGATCTAGCCCCAGTCCAAATATGCCTATATATTGCTAGATTTTATATTAATAACTTTTTCATCCTAATCGATAATTGTAAACCTAGCAGTCTAGTACTTTCTATTTCCTATTACAAGGAGATCTTCCCGATATAAATTTTTCCGTACGTGCGACGATGTAGACCAAAATCTTTGTGATAAAGGTAGTTTAGTGTTATCTTACCGCTAATCAAATTGAGTATCAATAACGGCTAAATTCACCCGAAGGAGTACATAAATAAAATACTATACCCTCAAAATTATTGCAGGTCAATTTATCCTTCAATGCTACCTTTTGACTTAAAATTCTGTAAAAAATATGAACGCCACCCTGGCGCCTTGTTGAAACTTGAATAGACGTAACTTAAATGTACATGTATGAAATTTATGTACACAAAAATGGACGCAACTAAAACCCTTTTTAAACCCATGTGATTGGTTAAAGAGTAGCCCATGTGGCTTGGCTGTTGTGCCTGGAAATTCGCTAATGAGGTTTATGTATTCTGCACGAAACTGCTTCAATAGTGTTTCATAAGTTTCCTATAATCTATGTCAACTTATCACAACCATTTAATGACCCCATTAATCTTACTAATTAACGGAAGGGCCATATTTATTAATAAAATTTCAATAGTATTTCTTCAAATTAGATTTTAAAATAATCTTTTGGGTCATATTTGAAAATTTCTTATGAATAACTTGCGACTTCAATTATGAAATGATAATCATAACCAACCTGCACTAATTGTAATGTCATGACATGATTTATATGTTTATTATCTAAACCACAAGGTCCATGACATCAAACAAATACAATATATCATGATTCATGAGTAATGACCGACCAATGGAAAGCTAAACGTTACATGAGAGTCACGCGCTACAGTTGACGCGCGTCGACCAAATTCAAAGTCTTCATTTCTTATTAATGTGAATCGAAATTAAAATTTACATTTTATAAATGTTTTTTTCTCATTCATAACGCGTATTTAAATACGCTTGGAGCAACGGGACCTTTTTAGATTTAGACCGCTCTTCTTCTTCTCCAGCTGCTTTCATAGCCGCCGACGCCGGAGAGAAGATAAATATGGGTCATCAACGGCGCATAACCTGCGCCGTTTTGCTCATCTTTTCTCTATTCTTCTATTCTCCGGTTCTTTGTTTCGGAATCCGGTCCATTTCCAAACCGGAGTTAACCCTCTTTCGATTCTCAGAGGCGCCGGACTACCGAAACGGCGTCGCATGCGCCAACAAAGAGTTCGCCTCCGTCTGCGACCCCTCACTAGTCCATGTGGCGATGACGCTGGACTCAGAATACTTACGTGGATCAATCGCAGCTGTCCACTCAGTCCTCAAACACGCGTCCTGCCCGGAGAACGTGTTCTTCCACTTTATCGCGGCCGAGTTCGACTCAGTGAGTCCACGAGTCCTGAGTCGACTCGTCCGCTCCACTTTCCCATCCTTACACTTCAAGGTATACATCTTCAGAGAAGACGTCGTAATCAACCTCATCTCGTCATCAATCAGACCGGCCCTGGAAAACCCGCTGAACTACGTCCGGAACTATTTGGGAGAAATACTCGACCCCTGTGTGAACCGGGTCATCTACCTGGATTCGGATCTTGTACTCGTTGATGACGTATACAAGCTCTGGAACACGAATCTCCGATTCTCCCGTGTAATCGGAGCTCCGGAGTACTGTCACGCAAACTTCACCACATACTTCACAAACACATTCTGGTCGGATCCAGACATGACCCGGGTTTTCTCGGGTCGAGGGAAGAGCCCGTGTTATTTCAATACGGGTGTGATGGTGATAGATTTAGCGAAATGGAGAGCAGGTGACTATAAAAATCTAATTGAGAACTGGATGGAGACTCAGAAGAAGAAGAGGATATACGAGCTGGGATCATTGCCGCCATTTTTACTGGTGTTCGGAGGAAATGTTGAGCCGATAGATCATAGATGGAATCAACACGGGCTTGGAGGAGATAACGTGAAGGGGAGTTGTCGGGCTTTGCATCCGGGCCCGGTGAGTTTGCTTCATTGGTCAGGGAAAGGGAAGCCATGGGTGAGATTGGATGCGGAGAAGCCATGTCCGTTGGATTATCTTTGGGAGCCGTACGATCTGTACAGTAAGGGGAAGAAGAGTTGGTTGTAGGCAAAATTGTCGGTTCAATTCTTTAATTAGGGGCATTTTTTTAAAAAATTGAATGGTGGTTATTGATTAGTTTTGTGTGTACAGTACATATCAATTTGGTGCATTGGATTGTTTTGGGGGAAAATTTATTTTCATTATTTAAAAAAAAAAAGTTCTCTGAATTTGTGTTAGAAATTTGTTATGGAAATGTATGATGAAATCAGAGGATGAATTTGGGTATTTCCTTGTTCGGAAACAATTTTGATAGTGGAAATAAGCATTTCATCTTTATTTGGTGAGCAATAATTATAATAAGCATTTATTGGGTTCTAATCATTTGTATATAACTCGTCTTTCTCAAGCCAAAAACAGTAGAATATCGAATCACATTGAACCTACTACTTCTCTTAATAATTGACGCTCCAACTATGGAAAATGATTGTTATGTATTGACAAATCAGTAGGACAATAACAACTACGCTTTACCTTCCTTCCGTTTACAAGTCTTTCTATAAGTTAAATCTTATAACTTGCAACGAGCAAAAATCATTTTTAATTGATTATACATACTAATCTGTCAAAGATATAACCCAACTGCAAATCGCACCTACTCTAATACAATATTATTAAGATTTAGTATATGAAGTTTGTGCGCTCTTATTATCGATTGATTTTACTACAAAATTTAGTCATTTTATGAGTGTTTTGACTTTATATATATTAAACCACCAAGAAATTATCAAAAATTTTAAAATAAAAATAAATTAATATATGAGCTCATTCAATGAATGAGTCGACTTAACTAAATTGGCATCAAATAAATTAATCATGTTTTTTTTGAAAGTACAGGTTTAGTGAATGTTGTTTATTCTTCAGTGACGACTTAAGATAGGCGGTCTTCCTTTGGTTGGCGAAGTTGGGCTGGACTAGCCCATTTGAGTTTGAGATATGGGCCGGGAGGATCTACCTTTGCAAGACTGAATGAAGCCCGTACAAAAAGAGTCAGCAATCAACGACGTCGTTCTGGTAAATAGCTATTAGCCCTACACGTATGCGGTACCGCGAGAAACATAGATAGGTAGGTATCAGGATTATTTGACATTGAGTATGTTTGCTTGTCCATCAATAATAAAGTAGTAGGGTTCGTATAAAATATCATATAAAATTTTATTTGTTATAGTAAACTAAATTATTTTATATAATAATGATTTAATAAAGTTATTTTTGTACTGTTGATACTGACTATTTTTTTAGTCATTTTACATTTATTTTTAACTTTAAAATTAATGGTATAAAGGGAATTTTAGAGATAAGTTAAAATAAAACCCTATAAATAGGATTTATCTAGGTCCGAGTTTCGGTTCGAGGTTCCGTTCGGGTTTCGGTTCGGGGTTCCGGTTCGAGTTCGGGTTCGGGTTCCGGTTTGGGGTTCCGGTTTGAGGTTCCGGTTCGGGTTCCGGTTCAGTGTTGGCTCGGGTTCCGGTCCGGTTCCGGGTCGGCTCGGGTTCCGGTTCGGTTCAGGGTTTGAGTTTGGTTGAATTTAGGGTTTTCTTTTGGGTTGTGTTTACCTTGCAATTACCAATTTACCCTTCTATTTTATCTTTATAGATAAATAAGAGGGGCTTAGTTTGTTCCTTGATAATAGAATGGGCTCTGCTAGTGTTCTTCTTTAAAAAAAAACCCCCACTTTCTCATTTAACCCATTATTTTAATGTTTCGAAGAATGTTTATATAAAACGTTCTGATACAAAAATTATGTTTAAATGAATTAGTGTTTTTATAATTTATAATTTTATTTTTATCGATAAGAAACTAAGTAGAATATTTTTTTAACCGCAAATTTTGATATTTTTTATAGAAAATAGCTCCAATTTTTACCGCTCTTCCTTCTAAACTCATAATTATACATACATTAATTTATACTATTACCTTTTTGTTAAATTTTCGCGTAACAAATTGGATAATCAACGAAGCAGATTGACAATTTCATCTGATGAAATTGGATGAAGAAACCACTGTACGTACCCATCTACAATCTGAATCCATTTTCACTTTGTCTTAGAATCGTAATTGAAGTCTGAGAAACACTTCCTACCAACGAACGATCCAAATTTCCAATTCCTATCCAACTCAAACGGTCAAAATTAATTTGGGGAATTGCAAATTGGGACCCACAACTTGCCACCTGTACAAAGAACAACACCACACGTATGCCACTCACGTGCAATCCGGCCTCTCGTCTTCCTGAAGAATCTACCTTTCTTCTTCTTCTTCTAGTCATACCACTCTCGCCCATGGCTGATGCTTATCTCTAAACTCTTCACTTTTCATCAAATTCTTCCCTTCCCTCTCAAGGTACGTTTTTTCTGTTTAACTTATTGCTTCCCACTAATCATGGCCGTCTTAGTAGAAATCACTTTAACCGTCTCACATTTTGAGACAAGTATAAGAGAAAGAAGAAACCCCCTCTGTTTATAATTTTTGTTTCGATAATTTTTGAGCTTTTTTTGGCAGTTTCAGATGAAAAATAATGATTACGGTGGCTGTAAAAATAGATTGCGAAATTGAGGAGGGTGGTGGGGTTATTTGATATGGGCATAAGCTTGTAATTATTAGACGAAGAAAACAATGTCACATGGATATGACTTTCTTCAATTTTTATCTTCAACTTAACACATTTTTTTTTCTGCATTCATTTTTGTCTCGACTTATTCATCTTCGAATTCCTATCCTTTTAACTCCTAGTTTTGTAATTTAATGGTTTTATTTTGTATTTGGTCCACTCGTGTACTCTTTTTTAGGTCTGCTTAGAAACCAATGGACACTGCAATTGCTGTGAACAAGGTAAACCCTAATTTCTCTCTCTCTCTCTTTAATGCAACCCATTTGTCTAATTTGTTTGTAAAATTGGTGGTTCCTTCATCCTGCAAATTCTTGTGTTAAGCTGAAGTTCAGTTTGATTTTTATGCATTTACAGTGCTTCAATTGGATATTTTGTTGTTAGTATTTTGTATCAGACAAGTAAGCTTTTTAGGTTTAGAGTTTCAATGGGTTTTATTCTCTTTTTGTTTAATGTACTGGTGGGTGTACAGATGGAAGATTCAGTCTCAGTCTCAAGTAGTAAGTTTGCTAATGATTCACCTTCTTGGGAGACAAACAAGCACTTGGAGGAGGTTGACAAGTGTTCCGCTGTTGGATCAGTAGCTCAGAAGAAGGCTTACTTTGAAGCTCAATGTAAGAATCTCACTGCTAAAAAAGCTGAACAAGAACCGGACAAGGATAAAAAGAAGGGGATCATCAAGGCAAGACATCTAATGGATTCAGAAGATCAAACCCGAAAGGATTCATTGAATGATTTCAATCCTTACAAGTCAAATGGTCAGAGCTGTGCTAATTCAATTGAGTTAGAAAACGAAGCACAGAATACTACGTGTAAACTTAAGAATGTTGCTGAGGATATGATTGAAAGCAAGGATAAATCTCCACTTGCTGAAGATGTTAAGGATGAATCTTGTTGTAGACCTGCAACTCCGGAGTTGCGTGAGTCCGAAGAGCCTATAATGGTAAAGGAAGTTGAGGAAGTTAAGGAATTGCCTCAGCACGTAGATGAAGCCAGAGCTACTGATGAAAAAGAAGAGAGGCACAATGCTAAATTAGAAAAGTCTACGAAATCTCAAAAGGTAAGTCCATTTTATAGCTTTATTAGAATTTGACTTGATTTGGTGGTAAACTCGTGTTTTGTTACTCAGGTGACTTCAGCAAAAAAGGCAGTCAGCAGCAGTGGTGTGAAGAAATCACTCACTTCTTCAACACTCAAGTCATCAGTTATGCCAAATTCTAAGTTATCAAGGCCTACATTGTCAAAGAGCATTACTCCTACGCCGAAAGCTTTGTCTAAGAAAGAACATAGCACGGTTAGCACCTCTCCTTTGATCAGTAAGAGACCGACCAGTGTGGAAAGCAGGAGAGTAGCTCCTACATCTCTTCATATGTCTATAAATTTTGATCCTCCAAGCTCAGAACGAAAAACGAGCACAACAATGAGAAAATCTTTGATCATGGAGAGAATGGGAGATAAAGATATTGTTAAACGAGCATTTAAGCCATTCACAAGCAAACCATCTCAAGCAAGTGAGGTAATTCAGTTGTTTGCTTGATAAGTGACACTTTTGTACATATACCATCTGTTAGCTTTTGTTACCGAATTCTTAGAGGTAAACTTCTGTGCAGATTCTTGGCAAGGAAACAAATACTAGAACTTCTTTAGAGGGAACTCCAAAGAAAACTGAAGGGTACTGCATTTTGGAGTTGGTCTTTTATGAGCTAGTTATATTTCTAATGCTGTCTGTAAAATTGACAGGGGAAACAAGCCAGTGAAGAAGTCGAGCCCTCTTAGCGGCCAGGCACTTCTTGGAAAGACCCCAAATTCGACTAGGTAATTTTGCATTTTCTGTGAGCTTTAGAACTAAATGGCTAGTCCTCAATGTCATTTTCTTGGCAAGTGATAAGCAAAAAGTTGGTTTTATTGCTATTATGAGACAGGCCAAATGCTGTGGGTACTGATAAGGGAGACCAAGGACATAAGGTAAGCAAAGCACCAATTCTCATGCACAAGACCCCGTTGTTGCTTTGCCCGTCTTGTATTCTTATTTGTATTTGTTCCCATCTTTGCAAAGGGTTCAAAGAAGCTTGAAGACAAAGTGAATAGCAAAGCTGCTGAGAAAGCTAAACTTCAGTCTAAAGAAAAGGTATGGAAATCCCCACATGTTTTGTGCCTAAGAGTGGGAAATCTGCATTCATCTATGATCTATCTATGACACATAGGGCTAGAGTTTAAATATCCTTATGGAAGGGCTTTTTCTTTATGGTCCTATGCCAAATGCCAAGTTTCTCTCTTATGAATGATAAACAACAGTTCATGATTTCATGGATGATAGAAGTGGAATGTTCCATTACATAGATATGAGCTCGTTTGGCAAGCATAGAAAATGGGGTTATTGGAGGGATTATTTGGAAGTGATTATTTTTTTGGATTATTTGAAGAATATTTTAAAGTTACACTTGAATTATCAATTATTTGAGAGATTGTTGAAATAATAATCCTAAAATAATCTAGGGAAACTGCCGAACGGGCCTACTAATTTGTTATTCATTCAAATCCTCAATATGTTGCAGAAAGAAGCTGAAATCAAGAGGCAACAAAGCAACTATACTACAAAAACCAAGCCAATATCAGCAGCTTTTGCATCAAAAACCTCTTTACATAAGGTGTTGTGTGTGTTATGATTTTCCCTTCCACAAATTATATTTTTTTCATAGTTTTGAGAGTGCCAATAGTTATACCAACATGAAGAACGTCTTCTTTGTGTCCTAACCAATGAAAATTTCATCATATTCAAGAGTGTCAATGGATGATGCTTGCAACGAACACAATCCATTTTGATGCGGCCAGGCGGGTTTTCAAGGACTTGTGGTGTACACCCAGATTAGAAGAACTGAACATCATTCGACCGATTGAGGACGTGTATCAGGAAGAGGGGAAGCAGAAGAAGCATATTTTGGTCAGAGTAAATACAGTTCTAAGATGAGTTTGTACAAAAGGAGATAGATCTTCATGATTGTATAAGACAAGCAACACGGTTCTCTTTATGCATGATAGAAATGTCATATTACATTGTGTTCTACATATATGTGTTTTACATATATCTAGAGATTTGTTTTGGTTTTCAGATATTAAATAAATCTATCATATGTTGAAATAAGAAAATATATTATCATATTCACAAATATTGAGGTTATAATTGTAATTTCACTTGAAAATATCATATTATTATAATTAGATATTATTTATCGACTACATGTGTTTGATTCGAAATAAATATTAGTAATGGTTATTTTAGGGATTTTTTTAGTAGGATAACCAGACTAAATGACCTAGTAAAATTAAGTTTTTTTTTCCTCCAATAAATATAGTCATCGATACACAATTAATAATTCTAAACAAGAAATAATATAAATATATATGACTCATTTATATACAATTAACATTTAATGTATTAAATTATAAATATTTATTTTATTGGACTTATTTACACGTTGAGACCTTTTAGTAAGTAATTTATTTAAAAAACCTAATTTAAGAAGATTTTGTTTGTGAATGTAATTACTTATAAGCTCTTTTTTGTTAAATTGTGATTATAAAACATATATAAATAAGATTAAATTAAGAAGATTTTGTTTGTGAATGCAATTAATTGATGAATATATACAAAATATGAAAAATTAGTTGACACGATTTGACACTTTATTCAAAAATAATATAATATATAAACGTAGGAATATATAAAAAAAAAGCTTTGAATTCAGCACCTTCTTGCCAAGTACGTGTCTATATTATTATAAGTTACTTTATTAATCATCATTACAGTTTAATTTAGAAAAAATATCAAAAATATTACACAAGTAAACAAAAATTATCAATTTATGTACAAAATATAACGTAATAAACTAAATTTGATACGGTCAATAATTTTATCCAAAACTTTAAGGCATATTGCCTGACAACCAAACAAAAGTTTTAGACCACAAACTTAATTACATGAAGTTTGAGAAAAAATTGTAATTATAAAGGAGTAATTTTCTTCTTCCTCGTTGTTGATGCTACTTTTGTTATTGTTCGAAGTTATTTTCTATCGTATTTCATTTTAAATATAAGATTCCGATCATGTTTTAAACAAACTCAGCCTTATTAGAAAAAATATCTAATTTTTGCTAATGTGACAACACAAATGAACGGATCATTTCGAGATTATATACTTTACGTTGCTCTATGTTTTTTCATAAATGGAAGAAATGTGAAAATAAGAGGTATTCAGGTATATTAAAGAAAAGTGAAAATAAGAGATATTGAGGAATGTGAATTAATCATCAAATTTACATAGTAATAATACAAATCTAAATAATATGTTGTATTAAGCACATAATTAGACTCATGTATTTCGACCGATTTTATTCAATTTAACGAAATAAGTTTCTTGATTCAAACTCTAATTTTCGAAAAAAAATCAAGATTTTTCATCGACTAAAACTAATGAAATCAAATTCGTTTTGAAGCGGCAGAGACATTCCAAAGGCAACAGGGATGAAGAAGGTAGTTCTCTTCATTTTTACACTTTCTTTCAAATTTTTTATAAAATTATATTTTGAACCTAAAACTTATTTTCAATTTTAACAATAACACATTCACTAGAATTTTGACTAGAAATATTAACCATATCACAATTAGTTTATTAGTCCATAATTTATATATAAAATAGTAATTTTGAAAATAACTTTTATTATTTTCCCTAAATTAAACTGTAATGGTGAATAATAAAGGAACTTATAATAATATAGTCACGTACTTGGGAAGAAGGTGTTGAATTCAATTTTTTTTTTTTTGAAAAGTCAAAGATGGAGCTTTAATCATTGATCACATTTTGCTTGCAGCCCAAGGCCTGACCTCTACCCATCTATAAATATCAACATATAAGTGCATCAAAGCATCAACAAATTTGATTTACAAAGCTAAAGCTTATCCTCAATTTGATAAAAGAACAACCATGGCAGCCGGGATTGCATTGGCAGACGTATATGTGAAGCGCAAGCTGTACCTGGAGAGAGTGAAGGAGATTGAATCTGTGAAGACCAAAGAGATCCAACTAGTACCCGAGGAGTCTTGTCGAGGCAAACACGGATCAGAGGTAACACATAATGAAGTTGAGGTTATTAAGGGCTGTTGTTTTATGTGGATTTGGAGAAAGAAAATTCATCCAAAACAAAGCAGAATCACTTGATGAAGGTTATGTTTTTAAACAGTTTTATGTAATGCTTTGTTTCTGTGGTGTATGACACAACTCACAAGTGTTTGTATTTTCCTTGAGTTTGTACAATATTTACAGACTACATCACAAGTGTTTGTATTTTCCCCATCAGTGCCAAATTCTCTGCGTATCTACAGACTACATCCGAGCTCCCTACATTGTCTGCAGCCTCTTTAAGCAACAGACCTCATTTGACAGTAGGCTTCCCATGCCACCTTCATAAGTAACAACTCAAATGACAAAGACGCATCTCATGTCATAACATTTCAAATCTCTATCAAGATCACTTGTTTACTGCCACATGTTAATAAGATACATAGCAACATCCACATATAATAATCAATAAAAAGGCAAGAGATTATTGTGAGGAAAAGATGGCCTCCCGTGGCAGTATACAAACATATTTCTTTTGCGTACCAACAAGTTTACCAATCTTTTTCGGTTTTTCTTGCTCACAGAGTCCAAATTGAAACTTAATTTACGAATATAATTAGATTTTATATTTATTTTCATTTTTCACATCAAAGACCCTATCTTATAATTTTCACAAAACTTCCCTTTCATTTGTTCAATACCTTACCCTTTCCCACAATATATATATATATATATATATATATATATGAAACAATGATAAAGCAAAGATATAATTAGTTGCAAACTAGGTTTTAAAATTTCTTATAGTTATGTAGATATCATATTATCTTATATATTTTTAGGGTGAATTGTCGAAAATTTTCCGTTAGAATATTTGAAATTCACCACCCATTATTCCAATAATTGTTGGAAATCACCCTTCATAAGACATTCATTAGCAAAATACCATCATCACTCCATTTCCGTCGAGAAAAATGTTAAATGGTGGTTGTATCACTTTCATCACACAACCCATACTAAGAGATTGTTTACCCTAACCATCATCCACCCGAGTACCCCTTCACTCTAAACCATAACCGCGAGTGATCGGGTGAGTAGCTTTTTTCGTTTTCACCCTACATATTAACCGATTTCCAAAATAGACAACCTAAGATAACATAATACAATAAGTCGATTACAAAAGTGACATTCATATTAGACTTACCGTAACAACATTCAATCAAAAGATATTGCAAATTAAAAAACGACCTACCACCTTGGTTGAAACTCGGGTACGAGAAGCATCTGAAAAGGCATTAGATTCAGGGATTGTAAACTATTGGTAGTTTTAGTATAGTTTCACGTGAAATTCAAGCCGATTGGCGGATCGGGTGATGATTTTTACTCTTTTCACCTAAAACTGCAAACCATATTCTTCTCGATCTAGACAAGAAGCTTCAACTGATACACAAAGGTTAGAATTTCGTTGCAATCAAGAGATAAAAATCAGACATGAAATGGCATGAAACAGGCGTGAATGGGGCTGGGAGAAACGAAGCAAAATAAATGAAGGTAGAGAAGATATAACCGGAGAGATGTCGATTGAAAGACCTTTGATTTCGGAATCAAAGACCCAAACAACGACCTTGCCTTATACAATCTCACACAACTAAACAATGGAGGTTAAGAGCACGAGGAGGATGCCTATGGAGCTTTGAAGCACCAATATCAAAGAAGATTGACACAACGCAATATAACTAAGCCAAAAAAAGTATATATATATATATATATATATATATATATATATATATATATATATGTATATATGTGTCCTTAAACCTTTTATTAAATAAAAAAAACTAAAAATCAACAAATAACTCCTACAAAAGACTTTTAAAAGCCAAAATAGCTTTAATAGGCTTTCTACTTCTAAAACAACTTAAAATGTCTTAACATTACTAAATATTAATGAAAGGCATTAAAACTCTTCAAACATGCGTAAACATAAGCATTATACATGCCCAAATTAGATTGGGATTATATGCTTGATCACACATATAAATGAGGCACGAACGTGTACATGGTGCCTGGATGTGTGGATGGACAAGTCTTCGCGTGAGAAATCTTCCTTGACCGTCGTTCTCACATCTTCCATCCCTTCCTCCTCGGATAGAAATGTCATCAGTGTCCTCGTAGATGCCTTTATGGTCATGTTTAGCTCATTATAAGAAAATGTCACCAACATGGACTTCACCTCTTGTGCTAGCTTATTTGCTCTCGCCCTTGTGAGGACTATGAGAAGGTGGTGGTGATGCTCCCGCATCATTCTCCCCTTCTTAAAAAGGATTCACCCACGAATCTTCTTCAACTTCTCCATAGTCATGTGGTAGCTCTTAAACACAAGCCTTGTGCTTCCCTTTCTTCTTGATGATCTCAACCCGCATTAATAAAACTCACTCGCTCTGTCATATATAGTCAATGGTGTAATATCAACAAAGGTTAAGGAAAACAAGTCATCAATGATAACATGATTTATCGACCTGTTTTACTTATGCATTTAGTTAGATTTTTCCTTTTCGCATTCATGTTTTGGCCTTAGTTTGTGTCATTTATGCTTGTTTAGTTCTACTTTGCAAGAATAGATGTCTACACACGCTATTTGTGGCTTTGTAGGTGATTTGACACATTTTGGAGCTAAAACGACGTATTTGAGGATCAAGCCTCGAAGTTGACGCATTGGAGCGAGCGCACGTGCACGGGAAAGGGCTAGGAATCGAGCTAAAGACACGAAGGAACGAAGGGATGACATCTCGGCCTTGATCTCGGTCTGGCCATACCGAGATTGGCCTGATCTCGGCCGAGATCCCTTGATCTCGGGCCGAGATGGCCTGATCTCGGCCGAGATCCCTTGATCTCGGCCGAGATCCATTGATCTCGGGCCGAGATCCATAATTTCGGCCGAGTTGGAAAGTTTCTGTTGTGAAATCTCGGTCCCGATCTCGGCCGAGATTTTTGACCGAGATTTTTTGACCGAGATTTTCTTGACCGAGATTTTTTGTTCGGCGATTTTCGTTAATCTTGGACCAGTTTTGGCCCAGCCCGTCCTTTGGAAGGTTGTTGGCTATAAAAGGGAAGCTCTAGATTATTTCTAAGGGTCCTCTTTAGTCCGTCTTTTGTGTTGGGAGTCGCCCAGAGCTAGCCCCATAGGGGGGAGCCGCCTCCCTTCCTTTCCTTCTTCTTCTCCATTGTTCTTCATAGTTTAGTTCAAGATTCATACTTTTGCATTGAGGTTTGTTTGGAAGACCTTGTTGGATTCGGGATTTGTCAAGATTGCAAGTTTACATTTACTGAAGTTAAGTTCTTTTTATTCCCTTTGTTATTTATTTATTTGTCTTTCTTTGATATGATTGTTATTGGCTAGAACTTTGTGGTTCCAAGGTTGACAAGGATTTGTTTATATCTTGGATTATGATGGATTAGATTGTGCTTTGTTTTGGCTTTGAATTGCTTGAAATCTTAATGGTTGGCTTGTTCTTGAACCTAGTTAGAATCCTTCTAGCTAGTAACCTAAGTTGGAATTGAGACTTATACTCGGTGATATTCCTTCTTAGATACATGAGTGACTGATCATAGGTAATAAAAGTTTATCCTTTATTGGTTGAATGTGCTTAGATTCCTTTCTAAGTAGGGTAATACCTAAGACTTACCCGGTAATGGTTTACCTTTCCCTTAGTTTGTAGTCTGGTTTGTTCAGAATTTCCTACCTCTCTACCTTGAGACTTACCGGTGATAGGTAGTTTGGTTTGGAACTAGATGGTCTTGAGACTTACCCGGTAATAGACTGTCAGCCTTGAAACGTTCTTCCCTGTGGCTTTTCTACCATATATCTTTTTGAGTCTTCCTGAATCTATATGTATAAACAATGATCTTGAACCCTTGGAATCCATTTTCTTTCCTTTAACTTGATTATCTTTGTTTTCCCTTTTTGTTTGTTTGTTTTGACTTTCAATCAATAGTGACAATTGATTGCGAGTCCTTTAAAAACCCTTTTAAAACCTTTTTGACTTCTTTCCCTTATCTTTTCCAACCTCCTGTCTTTAATTGAGATCTATTTTATATTTAATCATTATTGCATATTAATCCTCCCATTCCCTGAGATCGACCTGAAATACTTACCTTTGACCCATACACTGTGGGTTCGTTGCTATTTAGGGAATTATTTTCAGGTTAAAAATATAAACTATCCCTTCCTTGTTTTACACCCCTATAAACCTTATCAATAATGATAAAGACCTATAAGTTAGTAAAACAAGGAAGGGATAGTTTTATATTTTTAACGTGAAAATAATTCCCTAAATAGCAACGAACCCACACTGTATGGGTCAATCACAGTAAAGGTAAGTATTTCAGGGTCGATCTCAGGGAATGGGAGGATTAATATGCAATAATGATTAAATATAAAATAGATTTCAATTAAAGACAGGAGGTTGGAAAAGATAAGGGAAAGAAGTCAAAAAGGTTTTAAAAGGACTCGCAATCAATTGTCACTATTGATTGAAAGTCAAACCAAACAAACAAAAAGGGAAAACAAAGATAATCAAGTTAAAGGAAAGAAAATGGATTCCAAGGGTTCAAGATCATTGTTTATACATATAGATTCAGGAAGACTCAAAAAGATATATGGTAGAAAAGCCACAAGGAAGAACGTTTCTAGGCTGACAGTCTATTACCGGGTAAGTCTCAAGACCATCTAGTTCCAAACCAAACTACCTATCACCGGGTAAGTCTCAAGGTAGAGAGGTAGGAAATTCTGAACAAACCAGACTACAAACTAAGGGAAAGGTAAACCATTACCGGGTAAGTCTTAGGTATTACCCTACTTAGAAAGGAATCTAAGCACATTCAACCAATAAAGGATAAACTTTTATTACCTATGATCAGTCACTCATGTATCTAAGAAGGAATATCACCGGGTAAGTCTCAATTCCAACTTAGTTTACTAGCTAGAAGGATTCTAACTAGGTTCAAGAACAAGCCAACCATTAGGATTTCAAGCACATCAAAGCCAAAACAAAGCACAATCTAATCCATCATAATCCAAGATATAAACAAATCCCTGTCAATCTTGGAACCACAAGGTTCTAGCCAATAACAATTATATCAACGAAAGACAAATAAATAAATAACAAACGGAATAAAAAGAACTTAACTTCAATAAATGTAAACTTGCAATCTTGACAAATCTCGAATCCAACAAGGTCTTTCAAACAAACCTCAATGCAAAAGTATGAATCTTGAACTAAACTATGAAGAACAATGGAGAAGAAGAAGGGAAAGGAAGGGAGGCGGCTCCCCCCTATGGGCTAGCTCTGGGCGACTCCCAACACAAAAGACGGACTAAAGCGGACCCTTAGAAATAACCTAGAGCCTCCCTTTTATAGCCAACAATCAACATAGTCAAGATAACTCAAAGATAGATACGGATGGAAAGTACTAGAATAGGCAAACCCTATAGGTGATAACACTATAAACTCAAAGATAACATCTCTCCCCTTCTTAGTTTTAGCTAAATCTATAAAGAAGCTCGTGCTATAAGGTTCCCAAAGGGTTGTTTGTTCATCTACTATCCAACGGTAGTGTGTTATGTCTCCTAAAATGCTTAGAAAGATTATCCAAACATCTCATAAGCTTTGAAACTACATCCTTAAACAATTGTGGCCAATAATAGTGTATGTGCAACTTATCATAAAGCTTGTACCTCTCCAAATGACCCATTACAACAACCATATAGGTCTTGTCCTTAATTAATATTCCAAGGTAACAACTGAGAATGCACACATGATCAAGCTTAATTAAGAACTCTCTAGACAAGTAAAGCTCAACATTGTGAAACTTGGTTGTGGTGTCCATGAAATCGTCATACACCATGGTTGTCCAAATGTTCACACACCTAAGAATGGTGTCTAAGGCAAGATACTCAGGTTGTATCTCTTCCTTAGAGGCTAAAAACACATTTGGGGTTGTTTTGGCTCAACAACATCCGTGCTCCCTTCTTGCAGCCATGCGCTCTTCCCTCTCTTCTTTCCATTTCCTTAATCCATTGCCCATTTCCTTTTTATTTTCAAAGCTTTTGGCAATCTGCATATGGGTTGATCGGAAAGCTTCTGCAAACACAAGGACAAAAACACCATAATATTTGAACTCATAGAAAATAAATTGGTCTCTTAAATACTCAACAAAATGGATAGTGAGAAGCTCCTTTAAGTGCTTATTTTGTGTATCTAATGAAGTGTTGTTCATAAGAATGTTATTAGGATAAACAACAACATAAACATACACATAACAATCAAACAAACAAATCGACATAGGCATGAATAAACTAGGTGGTATAAGGGTTGTTTTCCTAGCTCTAATCCTCAACTCATGATCAACTAATTAACGTAGGAACCTTAACAAGCATCTCCCAAGTTATATAAGCATCTTCCAAGTCATATCTACCTATAACAAACTCCTCAATATGTACATCTTCTAAAATGCTCAAGTTTAAGGTAGGTAATAAACTAGGAAGTCTTAAATCTACATGTGCAACTTCATCTTTAATCTCTTTCCTATAAGGAGGATCCACTAATGCCGGAACTCAAAACTGCAACTTACAAGTCTCTTTTGGTTTGATCCTAGGAGTTATGTAACACCTCAAATCCGTAGGACTCGGAGTGCTACTGGGTTAAGATCTCACAGTGGATCCTGACCCTAGCCTGACAACAATTTCACTGAATCTTACAACAAGGCACCAATAGATTAAAACAAAGCATAAAACTGATATATATATATATATATATATATATATATATATATATATATATATATATATATATATATATATATATATATATATATATATATATCAAAATGTGATACAAGGTACTGTTGAGTACAAAGTCAAACGGAAATCCGTACAACACAAATAACCCAAATCCCACGAATACGCCCAGTGTACGGAACCCTCAGCAGATCACCCCTCTGGATCACTCTGCAGCTCTCCTAACCTGCAAAGGATCTACAACACGGTATAAAACCGTTAGCTAACTATACACATATATAAGAAGATGTTAGAGCACAAACACACATTAGAATCATAACACATCATCATGCTTTCACACATTTACCCGGTTTATTATCTTTAATAAGTCCAAACACTCAATCATATAAATAGATGTATATGAATATATGTGACACGAGGAATATAATCCTCGCCTCTGAGTGCTATAGCCAGCTGGAGTAGTATCGGCACACCTCCCGTGTACCCTAAGGGAGTGGTGAGGGTCCATCCCGTATACCAGATCTGGCCTGACTACAGAGAACCTCCCAGACTCCACTACGTGATGAAAGGGAAAGGTTATCACGGCCACTACAATGGGCGGTCAATATAATATAAGTCGGTAATGAACCATATCACATGCTATAAAGCATATAACAATCACCACTCAAGCATACATCCGATATAAGGATAGTAGCTAAGTAAGTCCTATGGACTTACCTCAATCTCAGAAGTAACTCAACCACGATCAACTCTCCGACTGGTCCACTCCAAACTGGAGGACAACACGACCTATACAAGGCATACATAGATATATCAATCTACTATCACACAAAGGGGTCACACCTAGACCCAAGGGATCCATAAGGGATCATATCCAACTCGTAAATCTCAAAGCCCTAACCGGCATTTATGTATCATACTCGTCAACATCCGAATCCTAGCATGGTACTAAGTTCCTCATATTAGAAAGGAAAGGAACTACCTAACTATAGGTAGTCCCGGGACAAGACGCACCTGCGTGAACTAAGGACGCAGGGGCGGAAGAGATCACCCGCAGGAACGGCAGGTAGAAGCCGCAGGGGCGGTGACAAGGCTGCAGGCTAACGCAAGCACGGCGCAGGCGCTGGCGCGGGCATGATGGCACGGTCTCCGCAGGGGCGGCGGTTTCCAGGCGCGGGGGCGGCGACAGTGCATAATGAAATCTCGCGGCTTCTCTTTAGCTCTTCACGTGATCAAATCACGTCTACTCTCTTCCATAATCACACACATACATATATATACACATTCAAACGTTAAACTATGCTCAATTCATCTACTCCTAAGCTAAGAAAGAAGAACAAGAAAGAAAAGAAGGAAGGAGGAGCAAGAAGCTCACCTCCACAGCTGTGATACCTCAAGGAAGAACAGAACATGCTCTTAGCTGTCCTCGGAAGC
This sequence comes from Fagopyrum tataricum, assembly GCA_002319775.1. Lineage (NCBI taxonomy): Eukaryota > Viridiplantae > Streptophyta > Magnoliopsida > Caryophyllales > Polygonaceae > Fagopyrum > Fagopyrum tataricum. The sequence continues at coordinate 53,777,299 of CM008282.1, read as the reverse complement.
TCAACAAACATTCACACAACCTTCAGCAACACAACACCACACCAAAACCTTATCAAACTCCAAGAATTCTCATGCAAGGTCAAAGGAAGAGATGAAGAAGCAAGGGGAACGTGAAAGATGGGTAAGGAAATGTGAAAACTTGCTCAGCAACCAAAGGACGGAAGGGTTAAGGGAGTGAAAGAGTAAAGCACGGGTCAAAGGGTCAACAAAAACGGCTGCAGCCGCAGGGGTGGTTCACTGGGCTGCGGGAGCGGGAACCCGCAGGGGCGGCCATCATGCCGCGGGTGCGGCAAGACCAATCTCGGCCCAAAGCCAATCTCGGCTATTGTCCGATCTCGGTCCGAAAGAATAGGGGTCTCACATCTCACCCCCCTAAAAACAAGTTTCGTCCCGAAACTTGCAAAAACCTCGAACCACTCGGACTCACAAGCTGAGGTACACTCTCTCTATAGCCTCAAACACAAGCATGGAGGAAAACATCAACTCCAGCAACACAACCATACTATCCAGGGCCTAGAGGAAAACCATCTCTAGCCAAACCATAAACATATCACAAGGCATAGAGGAATCACATCTCTAGCCGTATCATATCCATAATAGAAAGGCATGGAGGAAGAACATCTCCAGCACTACTATGTCCATCAAAATAGCATGGAGGAAAGAACCATCTCCAGCTGAATCCTAAACGTATCACAATAGCATGGAGGAAAGAACCATCTCCAGCTATAAACAAGAATCATACTAGCACAACAAGATCTAATAAGATCATAATCACATCAAAGCTAGTATGAAATAAACACATCATAGCATATAAGCATATAAGCAGATAAGACTCACCAAGTTAGTACTAAGATCTACTCGGTGATCCTACTGGTGCACCTATCTCGGCGTAGAACTCTGGATAGTTCCTATGGATACTATCCTCAGTCTCCCATGTAGCCTCCTCGGGTCCTCGTCTCGACCACTGTATCCTCAACATAGGAATGTCCTTCGAACGCAGGCGTCTCATACCTGGCTCTAGGACTGCAATAGGATGCTCAGCAAACATGTGGTCCGGCTCAACCACCAAATCATCATAACTCACGATGTGTCTCGGATCTGGTATGTACTCCCTCAGCCGAGACACATGAAATACAGGGTGAACACCCTCTAATCTCGGAGGCAAGGCTAATCTGTAAGCTGCGCTCCCAACCCGATCCAGAATCTCGAACGGTCCGACATATCGGGGACTCAACTTCCCTTTAATGCCAAAACGCCTAACACCTCGTGTCGGGGACACTCTCAGCCACACATGGGCTCCAACTCTGAACTCTAGAGGTCTACGCCTCTTGTCAACATAAGACTTCTGACGGCTCTGCTCAGTCAGCATACGCTCTCTGATCAGTGCTACTCGAGCCATATCATCCTGAATCTGATCAGGTGCTAAACCACTGACACTGCTCTGCTCATCCCAACATAACGGGGTACGACATCTCTGTCCATACAACGCCACATATGGGGCCATCCCAATAGATGCATGCCAACTGTTGTTGTAGGAGAACTCAACAAGTGGGAGATGATTTGTCCACAGTTGCCCCCAATCCAACACACAAGCTCGCAACATATCCTCCAAGGTCTGAATGATCCTCTCTGACTGACCATCTGTCTGAGGATGAAACGCAGTCGTGAAGTGCAAACTCGTCCCCAGGGCAGTCTGAATCTGCTGCTAGAATCTCGAGGTAAATCATCCATATCTATCTGAGACGATCGTCCTCGGTACCCCATGGAGTCTCACTATTTGCCTAGTGTACTCCTCAGCTAATCTGCTCACCGACCACGTCTCTCTGATAGGAATGAAACGTTCCGTCTTCGTCAATCTGTCTACTATGACCCAAATGACATCAAAACTCCGGCTCAGCCTAATTCCAGTCACAAAATCCATGGTGACGTCCTCCCACTTCCTCTGTGGAACAAGGAGTGGATGGAGCTCGCCTCTAGGTCTGAAATGCTCAATCTTGACCTGTTGACAGGTCGCACACTATGCCACAAATGTAGCCACATCGGGCTTCAGCCCTCCCCACCAATATAAACGTCTCAAGTCCCGATACATCTTACTCGTACCTGGATGTACAGAGTAAGGGGTACAGTGAGCCTCCTGTAAAATCCTCTGCCTCAACTCTGTATCAGCAGGTATACAGACGCGACCGCGGCGCCTCAAAACTCCATCTGCTCCAAGCAGAAACTAGGGTGCCTCATCTCTCGAGACATCCTATCTCTGATCCTCTGTAAAGTCGGCAGGTCTCCTTGAATCTGTTGGATCTCGCCCAACAGATCAGGAAGGAACCTCTAGAGTACGCAGCTGGGCATCCTCATCAAGGAAATTGGATGTCCAACTCTAACCAGATCAAGTCTCTCTGTAGCTGAGACTGTATCGTCAATCTCGCAATCGTCTGCTCTCGAGGCGTCTTCCTGCTCAGGGCTCGGCGACAACGTTCGCCTTCCTCTGGATGGTATAAAATCTCAGATCAAAATCCTTGATCAGCTTGAGCCACCTACGCTGGCGGTTATTCATTCCCGCTGCGTGAAAATATACTTCAGGACTCTTATGGTCTGTGAAGATCTGACATGTAAGCACCATACAGGTAATGTCTCCAGATCTTCAGTGCATGAACTACCGCTGCCAACTCCAGATCATGAGTCGGGTAGTTCTCCTCATACGTCTTCAGCTGTCGAGACGCATAGCAATCACTCTGCCTCTCTGCATCAAAACACATCCCAAGCCTAGCTTGGATGCATCACTGTAAACCACAAAATCCTCAGTACCCTCTGGCTGTGCCAAAATAGGAGCAGAAGTCAAACGCCTCTTCAACTCCTCAAAACTCTGCATGCACTGATCAGACCACACAAATCTGGTAGTCTTCCTCAGCAAACTCGTTAGTGGACGGGCAATCACAGAAAATCCCTCCACAAAGCGTTTGTAATAAACCGGCTAGGCCAAGGAAACTACGTACTTCCTTGACGTTCGTCGGTGTCAGTCCATAGCTGCTACTGCCTCAATCTTCGCTGGATCCCACCTTGATCCCTTCAGCTGAAAACCACATGACCCAGGAATGCTACCTCTGGCATCCAGAACTCACACTTAGAGAACTTAGCATAAAGTTCTCTATCCCGCAAAACCTGCAATACAGTCCTCAGATGTCCTACATGCTCCTCTCCACTAGAGAGTATACCAGAATATCATCAATAAAAACCACCACAAACTGAATCTCAGGGAAGTCGATGAAGATACTGTTCATCAACTCCATAAAGACGGCTGGGGCATTCGTAAGCCCAAATGGCATCACTACAAACTCAGTAGTGGCCATATCTGGTCCGGAATGCTGTCCTATGCACATCCTGCTCCTCACCCTCAGCTGGTGATACCCGGAACGCAGGTCAATCTGGAGAACACCAGTCGCTCCCTTGTAGCTGATCTAACAAATCATCAATGCGCGGCCAGTGGATACTTGTTCTTGATGGTCACCTTGTTCAGCTCTCTGTAATCTATGCATAACCTCAGTGATCCGTCCTTCTTCCGTACGAAGAGGACAGGTGCTCCCCATGGGACACGCTAGGGCGAATGAAAGCCTTCTCAGCCAACTCCTCGAGTTGCTTCTTCAGCTCCAGGCATCTCGAACAGGCGTCCATCCCGTATGGGGCCTTCGAGATGGGTCTCGTACCTAGGCTCTAACTCGATACTGAAATCCACACTCCTCTGAGGCGGCAAACTGGACGGCTCAGCAAAAACATCAGTAAACTCACAAACAACTGGATATCCTCTAAGCTGGACTCTCCCCCTCCTTCATGGCATAACACCAGAAGGCCTCGCAACCCTGTGCAATCAGTCTAGCTGCCCGTATAGCGCTGATAACTGTGCCTATCTTTCCAAGGTCCCAACCTCGGAAAACCTCTATCTGGCCTAACTCGGTAGAGAGGGTAACAGTCCTCCTACCTACATCTAAAACTGCAGAGTGTCTATCCATCCAGTCCATACCTAGAATGACTTCTTCATGCTCTAATGGACATGACAAAGAAGTCAACTAGTAACCACACGGGTCCCTCACAGAAATGGGACAACCGTGAATCTCACGGGTACCTCTGACCCTACCACCATTGGGTAACCCTATAATAAAGGGCATCCCCTCAACTGTATCTAAACCCAAGACGCTCTACACAGGCATCAGAAATAAAAGAGTGCGTAGCACCAGTATCAAATAAAACTCTAACAGGTAAAACCATGAATCAGAATAGGTACCTGTAGCAGTAGGTGCAGACTGGCTCCTCTGCACTCCTCAACTCAAAAACACGACCCTGTGGGCCTCTGGTATCAGTGGCCCCCACCACGACCTCTGCCTCTACTCGGCCCAAGAGCAGATCCCTGAGTCGTAGGGCGATCTGGGACCCTCTGTTGTCCTGAGTCTGCTGCTGCTGAGGTGGCCTCTGCCCACCTCCCGCTGCACTAGCAGGAGAAGAACCCTGCTGAGATGAAGCTCCGCCCTGGCGGCAGTAAACAGCTCGGTGACCTTGCCTACCACAGGTGTAGCAAGTCACTAATGGCCTCGTGCACTCTGGCCTCATATGCCCTGGATCTCCACAGTTAAAAACACTGACGTCCCTTCTCTGCAACCGGTGCAGATGGGCTGACTCTGGCGTCTCTGACCACGCCAACCACTAGCAGAACCACCAGTACCACTGGTCTGCCCTGTACGCTGCCTCTTCTCAGACCCTCCGGTCTGAGAAGCTCTCCTCTGTCCAGCTCGCTCCCTCTCATAATCGGAAGCTCTGTCCTGATAAAAGAGTCTCACAATGAAATCCCGCCATATAGGTCCGGGTAGTATCCCTCAGTCGTCGGGAAAAGAGATAAACGTGCTGGTCTGCAGAAGGTGCAGCTGGTCCCAGTAATGCCAGCTCCTCCTGAAACCTCCTGATGGCCTCAGAGACTGGTACATCCTCAAACCCAGCCTCAACAAAATCTCGCAGTTTCTCCCTCCTCAGTGAGGCAGGCAGAAACGCTCTCTAATCATCGTCCTCATCTGATCATAACTGGTAACCTGACCCCGTACTGATCTCCACCAGTGTTGTGCCAAGTCCCGAATAAAGTCTGAACCAATCTGTCTGTCAACATCGGAATAAAGTCTGAACCAACTCGATCTGTCTGTCATCT